>VWYI01044289.1:0-114030 GCA_013399455.1 Anthoscopus minutus
TAGTGGTCTAACCAAGGTGTCAGATGACATAATACAAGTTTGGTTATATAATTCATTTTATGGTCAACAAGCTTGTCTTCTGAGCTGCGTGTTGGAAAACGTAATGCTTGTCTGTTTGTATCAGATTTTACAGCTCTCTCTTTAATATAGAAATGGTTTGTACCATGCTACTGTAATCTGTTTTCAGCTTCTCATGCTGGCATTAGGCAAAGGCACTCCCAGCAGTGCTGTCCTCTCTTTGTTGAAACAGTGAAAAACTAGGAAACCCAAACCTTCCATGAATTGATTCTGAAAATAAGCCTTATACTGCAGCCCTTTGAAGTAACAGTGGAGCAGAGCTGTTCAGATATGCTCTTCATGTGTCTTTAGCCCTTCAGGCATGTATTTTCATTGGGAAAATTGACTCATTTTATGTTACAGGCAAATAATTGTTTTTAAGTCCCCGATAACATGATACAATGATACACCAAATGAATGCTGTATTTTAAATCCACAGTTGTGAAAACTGAGTTTTCTCAGATATCAAAACCAGCACAGCTGTTCTGCCATAGATGGAGAACTTGACCACCCTGGTCTGTCTTTATGGGTTGCTCAGACATCACTCAGAGGGATCTGTGTTAGGCATTGACAGAGTTTGGACAGGTGGATGTTTGGTCGCACATGCCTTGCACACACAGCGTGTGACTCCAGGCAGCTCAGCCAAAACCTCTCTCTATAAGCATAAGGAGGCCACCAGCTTCTTCTGTGCCCCTGGACCTCCTCTCTGTTGGGAGCACAGGTGTGTCACATATATCAGGTGAAGGGTGTTACTTAAAAATCAAAGTATATGGGCCATGATTGCAGACCAGGCATAGCTGTTAAATTCCTGCTACTGGAATTAGTGTGGCCTCAACAGCCTCCAGATGTTCTGTGTAAATATTCAGGTAGTCTTAGGAACACAGATGCCAAAACCTGCATCTGCAGTTCAGGTTAAGAATTTCTTTGGTGCTGATGTAGCTTCACTCTGTGCAATCCCTAATGGAGGTGACATAAGTTTATGCAGGGAGGTAACACTCTGTTTGTGTGGGTGGAAGTTCTCTGGAATTACAGGGCACATCCTCAAGAAGAGAGGTATTACATTCCAGCTATTTCATTAATCTGAGTATTGATCGCATATGTGGGATTTTCTTTAGGTATCTCTTGGGAGAACAATATTAAATCTGAAAGAACAAATGCCATTATAAATCAGGGAGTTGTGCAATGACATATTTTTAACTTCAAGCCTCATAAATTAAATTCCTAACTAGACCTGGTGAAAACATTTGAAATCCTCTTCAGTCCGCAAAATCAAAGAGCCAAGGGGAAACCTCAATTCATAGGAATTGAGGAATTCAGGAAGATGGAAAACCCCAAAGTCAAGTGTGTTTGAGAGAAGCAGTCTAGGTACATTGGGTCTGGAGAGAGCCTAGGTGAGAGCTTTAGGTGCACATATGTATCTGCAAGGGCTGGAATGAACAGGACAAGATATTTTCATATGTTGCTGAAGAGAAATTGCGGGGGGAAAATACTGTGGTTAAACTACATCAGGGAGTATTTTGCTCTAGACTGTTCGATATTGGAAAGGGGTTACTACTATACAACATCTAGGTCAGTGGAGCAAAGTGCCATGGGAGGGTGTGGAGTCAGTCACGGCTAGACTTGATAAATGACTATTATAGGTGACCTAGGATGACCCCTTTAGAGGTGGCTTCCATCCCAAATGTTTCTGTGATTTTTGCTCTCTTCAGATTCAACTCTTGTCAGACTGACTTTTTTTCCGGTTGGTATGTGAATTATTACAGCTCTACTGACAAAAAAGTGCTCTGCACTAAAAACAGCATGTAAGATAAAAATATGATCAATATTGCTTTGCATTTATTGCAGATGTAAAAAACCAAATAATTATTACATAAATTCAATAGTGTGTTTGTGTTTATGGATGATCTCTGGAAACTAGTATTAAAAATAAAATATCTTATAAATATTTAGGCTATATTTAAAACATTTGTTTTTTTTCCTTAGAATTATACCCTTTTTTCACAGGAATGTCTCCATATTTTAAAGATAGGAAATGCACAGAATTTTAGAGAATAATCTTACACCGGAGGTGAAATGCCATCTGTGTCCCTGTGACCACATGAGCTACTTCTCTCCTGCTACAAATGTCTGTCATGGTGCAGGTTCCCAGGGAAGGGTTTAGAGGAGCTCAGATCAGTAAGCTGGTGAATGCATGTGTTCATATGTATGTGCATACCCTTAAGTAATAGCGTGATAGTCTTACTCAACAGTGACTGTAGTCAGTGGAATTTTTAATTTAAGACATGTTTTCTCTGTGCCAGGTTATGTTTTCTTTCATGACGCTACATTGTTCAAAAGCAGGCTGTATTGTTAAGTAATTAAAATTGATGCACGGGCAGAGATTCTCTTTCATCCACAGAAGCAACATGATGTATAGCTAATCATGCCTGGCAGGGAAGAGCATTTCTCTTTGGTCTCAATCCAGGTTCCATTGACTTTTATGATATTTGAATCAAGTTTTCTAATCATGTTATTGTGATGATCTGCAAACCCACTGAGGACTTCATTACTCATTGCCAGGACTAGCTGTAGTGAAATGGTATGAAAAGCATTGGAACATAGGTGCCAACATCTGCATCTGCAGTTCAGGTTAAGAATTTCTTTGACTTGTCAGAGTGGGAGAAATGGAGAAGCCCCAGCAAAGTTAATTCCGACTCCATTTTTATTTCCTCTTTTAATGACATTGGAAACTTCTGTAGGATTGATGTATTAGCAAGATCCTTAGAGAAGTGGTGAGCAGCGCTTTACCTGTCCTGAGGTCATGCAAGATCATCAGGCTCTGCCTGGAGCCTCTTCCTGGGATCTTATTATTCTGCTTGTCTCTCTTGAAGTTGTCCTGAGAGAAAAAAATAACTTCTTTGCTTTGAGTGCTTGCTTTTCTATCGTATAAGCAGTTTATGGTGATCACAAAGGTTCTAGAGCAGTATTGGGATATAATTGACTAAATTTTAATGTATCTGTTGTAACTGCCTGAATCAGAATTGATGGTATTAATCTCTGGAAATGCTCGAGTGGGAATTTGAATAATTCTTTGGAGATGTAGAATTCAGTAGGGATCTGTTTTGTCCTTTTTTTCCTACTTTATCACTTTTCTTAACCTTTCATTGTATCTGAATTTCTGAGTGATTGCTATGGTTTGTTGTGTCTTTTATTCTTCATGAGAAGCTTTTATTCTTCATGAGAAGCCTTTAGCTTGATTTCTTACATTTCTTAGTAGTGGCATTATGTTTTCCTGGTAAAAACTTTTTTTGGGCCTTATGTGTTGACTCTGTTATCCAAAAGCATTTTTAACTCCAGTGCACTTTTCTTGCCTCCTTTCCTAGGGCAGTTTTTCCTTGGAGCTTCTACAGTCAGAGCAGCCTCTCACCATTTTTCTGGTTCTACTAATTTTTGAGCAGGAGCCATAAGATAAAATCAAACCTTGAGGGTTTAAGGGTATGAGTCCTGGTAAATTTGCCACCTTACGCTCCTTAGTCTTTTGCTTACAGCTGCACCAAATTGCAGCTGAATGCAGCAGAGAAAGCAAAGGTAGCCTAAAAACCTATTTTGCCATTTCTCTGTTTCCTGGAGCAATCAGGCCTTGAAGATACTATATATTAATATAAAACATCCTCAGAAACCTGGTTTAGCTAATTCCTGCCAGTCTCTTTAAGTCAGCTAGTCTCTTTCTGCCATTTAGTGTTATGGTATCTGTTGGAGCTGGAACACAGGCATCAAGTTTAGTGGAGGCTCTGCTCACCTGCATTATCATACGTGTTTCAAAGGTCAGTAATTTTTTTCTTAAAATATATTGCTTTTTAATGAGTTTTCTGGGAATAGCAAAAAAAGACATTTTAGAGAGGGATTGGTTTAGTACACTATTTGGAGTCTGTATTTTATTCTTTCTTGTCTTGAATATCACAAAAGGATATTCAAGGCAGGTACTTTGTCTACAAAAAAAACATTCATGAGCTCTGAAAATTCAGGATAAAACCTGTGTGTCTGCTCTGAAGAAATGAGTCTTCTGTTGAATACCACATCATAGATAATTTTTATTTAGGGATTTAAGTTCAGTAGTGTGTCTAGTAATGTTATTTCTTCAGCTATTACTTTAGTCATGCAGCAAGTTAAACTTTCCATCTTGCCTGTTCTATAACTCTTCATCTCTGCTACAGTTATCAGACAGTGGACAGGAATTGCAATGGACTGCACAGGTTAAAGATGACCCTTTGCCCATGGATCATCATTGCTTACAGGCTACCACCCTACCTGTCAGAAGAGCTGTGGAAGAGCTTCTTACTCCAGGAAAGCCATCTGGGTTGGCTTTGGTTGAAGGTCAGTGGAGGACACTGAGTGAGGTAGAAATATGAGCCTTCAGCCAGCATGGAACAAGTAGAGACAGAAGGACCTTCAGCTTCCATAGCTAGAGGAAGACGTGTTGTCATAGCTCTTAGCCAACAACATTTTCCTTTAAGTGAGATGTGCCAGGATAGCTTGGATAGCTACAAGCTTTTAAATTATGTTTTCCTACATGATGCTGAGGAGATATTCTTGAAACTCTTATGAAAAAGTATATCAGAACCTGTCTTGTAACTGTCCTTGCAGGAGATTTCCACTGGCCTCCAAAACCTAGCCTTTTATCTGAGGTTATTCTCCAGGCTGTTGATTACATTTTTCAGAGCTGCAGTGTTCTCAGTGATGATTGCGTCAGGACTATCAGTTGTTATTTCCAGGTCCTCAATTTTCTTTTCAACCTCCTGCTGTTTTAATCCCAAACCTTCAAGCTTCCTGTCTATGGAAACCATAGTAGCCTGGAGTAAGTCCAGCCTTCCAGAAATAGGTACTGTATGTTTCATTAAAAAATTAGATAATATTGGGTGGCTGATGACTGCAGCTAGACATTGTCAAACCATGGGGGTGGAGCAGGAGCTGGGGTCAATCATGGGGGTGCTGGAAACTTGTTCTGCTTGTGAAAATAACACAGTCTTTCTGTTAAGGGTGTGTATGGTGAAACTTTTTATCTCTTCATTTCTGCAAAAGAGGCTGAGAAGGTAAGATTCCCAGCAGGGGCAGAAGCCAGTATTGAAGCCTTTACAAAGGACATTTTACTCCAGTCAAATGAACAATATGCCTGTTTTAAAGATTTTTGCCTTATCTGCTGTCTTGGGCCAAGGTATAAAGAGGCATGATCCTTGATTTGATCTCTAACACACACAAATGCTCTCACTGTGGATACACTTAGAACAAACCTTTCCTTTTACTGAAACACTTCTGGTGTGTTGGGCGAAGGAAGATGGACCTCAGGAAAAAGCTATGCCAGCAAATAACATAATGTTGCTGGTACAAATGAAGGCTGTGCTGGGAACACTGTCAGTACAGTGTGCTCAGACAGCTGCACCAGCAGAGCTATCCTATTCTGGATACAGCCTTGTCTTCTGTTCCAGTTTGTCATGCATGATTTATCTTTCTGTCACCTCTTCAGAACCCTAGACACCTCTCGGCATAAAAAGAAATTAAAACACAATACAGATGAGTCTGCTCTGTATTGGAGTCTTGACCTTTAATATATCAGATTTTCATTTTGCAGCTTTTCCAGCAATAGGCTGTCCTATAAGAACAAAGGTGCTTCAGTGATCTGCAGAGGTTCTACCTTCGCCATACTTCAGTTTTATTTGCTTCCACCTACCAGCTTTCAAGCTGCCTGAAATGCTTCTGAGAGGAGATAAGGTTTTCAGATTGCCTGTGAGATCATAACTGTGAACTCCAGCAGCCCAGCAAGGCAAAAAAATTATCATTAAAAATCAGACAAAACAGCCTGGCAACCTGAGTGTTAGAAGGATTGCTTAATGTTTCATCCTGTTTTACCAGTTTAATTTTTATCAGCCTTTGGGGTTTATGTTTTTCCCCTTGGTGCTCTCATTACATTTTCCTTCCCTTATTAAAGAATGTGTTTGCATCTTACTCTGTCTACTCTGGTACATTGCTCCAATAGCAGCTTTGCAGACCCCTTAGATCAATAAACCATCTTAGTTAGTTGTTGAGTATACCAGATCTGAATTTTAAAGATTCACAGTCACAATTAAAGTACCTGATCTAAATTTTAAGAGGCATCTGAAGAATTGCTGTACATTGCAGTCCTAAAGCTTTGCCAGTGTTACCTTTTGACCAGATCACTGTTTGGTTGGGTTTCGGTGTCATGTTTTTCTCTGCAACTATTCATGGTGTTGGTGTTCATTTTTTTTTCTCCAAGAGACAGACAACTCTGTCTTTAGAGAAACAAAACAACTGTGTCAACAGATGGGAGAGAAAATACTGTGTCTGAAATAGTGCTAGGAATAAACCATGTTAAAAATAGGTAGTCTTGCCACAACTGTTTCTTTGGCCAATGTGGAAATCCTTCTTTCCCATACTTGCGTGTTATCAAAACTATACTAAAATCCTACTAGAAAATCTGCCAAATAAACCTACAAAAACATTGCTACAACAATAACTACCCTTTTCCTGCCTAATTTCAACAGTCATGGTAATAAAAGAGAAAGACTAAGGAAGTTGTACTACCATGGGAGAGCTCTGAACAGTGCCAGGGACTCACCCCTGGCCAGCAGCAGCTAAAACACAGCTCTTTCACTTGTGGCTATAGATTTTACTGATGTGACCTTCCTCTTCCCTCACAACAGTAATAGCATAACACCAGAGGGTTGTCAGAATTTTGCCCTTTCTTACAAGTGTTTCTGCATTCCTAGGCTTGGAGAAAAATAATTTTCCTGTCCCACAAAATATCTGGGGAAAACCTACAGCAGTTCTGCTAACAAGTTGGGGTTTTTTAATAAGAAAACTCTTTTCCTCTCCAAAATTGGAAAGCAAACCGAACTACTCTTATATGTGACTGTTACCAGCAGGATTACAGCTGCAGTTTGGACATTGTATTTCTGCTTTCCATCTGTTGTCTCACTTATTTTTGCTGTTTGTCTCCTTGCTTTCAATTGTCTCTTCTGTGTCTGAATTTATCCAATTTTTGTGGCTGACCAGCCAGTTCAGCATTATCACTTTCCTAATGGCTGCAAAAAGGGCAGAGAAGCCCTTCACTAAATGATTTTTTTTTCCCACAAAGCCTCTGTGCTTTCTTTGGTCCATTTTTGTTCGTGCTTGGTGCTCCATGTTGTGTCATCTGGGAGGAGAGATGATGTTTGCCTAATGCATATTTTTTCTGGAGTTGTTTAATTTCTGAAAACATTTGTACAGTTGGCAGCACCTTTGGGGAAGGGACAGATTGCAATCTCAAGCACAGAACAAGTCAGTGCGTTTACAGCAGCTGGAGGAGCGGAAGAACAGGTAGAGCCTGGCCCTCAGCACTCCCTTCCCCGCATTCCTCACAGCTTTTTTCTATGGGGACTAGCTTGGGAGCTTGGCCAAAAGCAGCCTCGGGCAGCAGAGCATAATTTAGGGCAGCCCTATGGTATTTGTAATTGATTCTGATACCTACAAAGGTAGATAAGGCTCCTTCATCTGGGGAGAAAGGCAGAGGCAGGCAAATGGCGCAGCCTGCTGCTGGGCATAAATTCCCCATGACTGGTTCCAGCCCTGCTCTTTGCAACAGGCTTTTTCTTTCCCACTTGTCTGCAGTGGAGGAATGCTCCTGGGGATCTGTGCTTGGCTGGAAGTCATCTCTGTTAGATTAATGTTGCTTGTGTAGACTGAAGGAGATTTAAAGGAAAAGAATAGGTTTCAGATGATGGCTGCCCTGTTACTTCAGTCCATCAAGGGAAGAGCCACATTCCTTAGCAAAGGAGTGTGTTTATTATCCCCACACTTCCCTTGTTGCCACATGAGGAAAATGTAAATGAAGAGCCAAAATGCCCATTATTTTTCACTCTTCCAGTAGATGAGAAAAGCTCTCAATTCACTCAGTGAAAAGGCTCAGTGAGGCTCATCTACTGATGTATGTACAGAATTTCCTTCTTACCTCTTTCTTTGTGTGTTGATTCTTGATTTTTGTGTGTTGACCTGCTTCTGTGGTCTCTGCAATCCATGGGTAGTATGGGTAGTATACGTATATATATAATATATATCTATGTCCACTCCAAGGATATGTCCCATGGCCTTTTTAAAATTTGTTTTTGCTTAACCAAACTATGGATGAGTTAAAAAGACTAGTACTTCACATGCATGAATGACAGTTTGATTAACAGCTGAATTCTACCTTCTTCCAGCCTGATGAGCTCCAAAGAAAATCAAGGGAAGTTTCGTGAAACATCCTCATTCTGTGAAAAACCGATATTCAGAAAGATGCACACTACCTATTTGCTTTTGACTTGAGCACATGCTTTGCTTTGCTGAATTGACTTTACTGATTAGAGATGGAATTAAGCATATGCTTAAATGACTTGCTTAGCTGTGAATGAGATTGCATAATTTCTTTGCTGGAGCTTTCTTTCCAAATCAGTGAGAGTAGGCTCGGGCCACAGTGACAGAGAGGTGATGCAGTTGTAACGGGCAGGATAAGCCAATTAAGACTTATGCCCTCTGTATCATAAAATTACGTTTTGCTTTTTCATTACTGCCAGTTTCAAATTATGGTTGTGAATTGTGGTCAAGTGAATATGATTTAGTGGGGCAAGTATAGAAAAATATTTTTGCTTCAGCTATAGGAATATATAGCTAAGAGCTCTTGTGTACCCGTGTCCAAGCTAACTGCTGTTGCACTGCCTTGTTTTTCAGACCCTTTCATTCTTGTGTTGCACACAAAAATCATTAGAAAACATTCACTGACAGCATTTAATAGCATATATTTAGAACATGAAATAAAGAAACCAGACATTGGTGATGCACCATAATCTTTTAGTAATTTGTTTAACTCCACTCCACACATGCAAGAGAATAAAATAGAAGTTATTCAAATAAAATTGATTTTTTAAAAAAAATAATCTTCACATTTATGATTATGTAGGAATTTTTTTTTCTTTAAGACACCACCTATTTTTCTTTTTCTGAGAGTCAATGGTGATTGCAAAATGTGAAAAATTGCAAACAAAACTAAGGAGAAGTTCAAGTCAGCTGTGGAGCCAAAAGTGTGATTCAGTAGCTGAAAATATCCCTGCGCTTCATGCATCAAACTCAAACACTGTGCTTTGGCAACACCCCCTGGATTAGAAGTGGAGTTTGAGGTCATTCCTCCTCCAGCCTACCATGTATGGATAGGGCCCACGCTCATGACAAATTACTGACTTACTGAGCACACCCCAACAGCAGTGCAGAGGGATCTTGCCTCACTGAGGAGGACCAAAGGCTTCACTGCTGCCTTTCTCTTGGTAGTCCTAAGACCTGGAGCACCAGAGTGGAGGGACTGGGAGAGAAGACACTTTAAACAGTCCTGCTCTAGATGTGGCAATAACAAGGAATAGCGAGGCGGTTTCCTTGTAAAGAGCTCACATGATGTCCAGCAGAAGTGCTATAAAAGTGTGTGCTCAGAGATGGTTTGTTGGCCTGTTCAGATTTTCAAGATCTGAACTGAGCTGCCAGTGATGGTGTTACACTGGGGCTGCCAACCTGAAACAACAGTTGTGTAATCCTGTGCCATACAAGCTGTCTCTGTGACTGTCCGAGTCTGCTCTCAGCTTATCTGCTCTAAATTCAGAGTGCATTGAGTGAAGTCTATACTTTCAATTAACAACAGACTCACTGAGCTCTTAGTTTTATTTTATAGGGAGCCTTGGCTTAGATTTTTCAGGTTACAACCAAAGCTCTGTAAACAGACCCTAAGTCCTTAGATTATTTTCCCTGCTGACAAAACTCTATTGCTCGCAGACATTCCACATCCCTCTTGGTGTCTTGCATGGCTGACCAGTTGCCAGCTTCTCAGGGACAAGCTAGCTTTCACCTACTGCTGAGATTGTCCAGCACTATGGCCATTACTCTGCTATGGGCATGATGTTGCAATGGTCTTTCTATGGAGATAGAGTTTTGACAGCTCAGGTGAATGCCACAGTCTAGTGGGATACCTGCCATATTGCAGCCTACCTGCTTGGTGGCCTTAATGTCCACTTAGTGCCTCTGCCTCAGTTTCTTCATTGTGCACCTTGCTGCATTGGTTTTCCTCAATGGTTTCCCAAACCTACTGGTTTGGTTTTTTTTGGTGTCATAGTGGGGTAGTCATTCATAGAGAGAATGGAAGCCAAGGCCACTCAGTGTGGGAGGTTCCTCATGATGATTTTGCCAAAGTCTATTTTGCCAAAGAGCGTGTTTGGATCCCATAGAGCATGAGCTTTACCTAGAATCCTATCTTGGGCTTGGCTGAGAGCTGATGTTTTCATTTTCCCTGCCTACTCTCGGAGGATCGCCAGATGTACTCCCATCTTCCTGCCAGCTGCCTGCACACACAGACCTCTTGGCAGCAGCAGGCTAGGCAAATGGGTTGAGCAATGTGTGTTTGAGGACACTGTGTCAGTTGTCAGCTTGACCATTGTCTAAAAGCATCAAGCCTGGTTAGTGAGGGTGCTCATCTCAGCTGGCAGTGTCTAAAGCATTATTTGCAGAGAGGTTGTGGACCTGTACTTAGGGGGATGTGCTCTTGCTAATTTAGCTCCTGGCTGAAGTGAAAAAAGTAACCCGAAATCATACTTTCAGTAGTGGCAGCAAAATAAGCTCCTGTCCAGATTGGGCTCTGAAGATAGAGGAGATAACACAGGGAGGCTCCCAAGAAGAAATTAGGTTCTTGGTTCTTGGTTTTAATAAAGTGAATTACCTATGCATGTGAATTAACTATGTGTAAAGTAAACAAAGTTCATAGTTAAATTTTGTTTGGATTGCAGAGTCTGAGAGACAATAAAACCAGCTCCACTAACACACATGCATTAGTAAATGTGTCTGTTTTTTATTTGTATAATTTGTATAAATATGCACATATGGATATATACATATTTTTATGTAGATAAACACATGTATACACATAAATTTATGCATGTGCAGATTTGAACAAACTGAAATTTTATGAAGATTTCTTGGTGCTCTTTGCATTGAGATCTGCAACATGGTGTTAGCAGGATACCAAAATGAATTAAAGCTGTCTATAAAACAAATTTAAATGGGCTATCACACTCCTATTGAGAAAATTGTGGAAAAAAAAAGAAGCATATATACTGAGAACTAGAGCAGTCTTCCTGTTTAATAATGAAGACAAAAATGTTTACAGTATAGAGACATTTGAATCAAAAAATAAATTACAGGTCTTTTACTTTGGAAGTAGCTCAAGATTTGATCCATTAATTTTATCAAACTGATTGTAGGAAAACATATTTCTGTGGTATCAGGAGCTACCAGAAGGACCTGGAATTAAGAGGGCAAGGGTAGAGTTGCTTTAAGTATTTTAATTCCTCTATTCAAAGATCATTTGTGTGAACACATTAAGGACACCAGTAAACTAATGGGAATAATTTTCTTCCACTTTTTCCAAATTCAATTGCATATGGTCTGATTGCATTTGATCAGGGTATGAACATCATTTCACAGATGATTGTCTTCTGGCATTGATCATATGAAGTCAATTTAAAGTATGACATTGCTTTTACCTTCCTCATGTCAGAAGACTTTTTTGCTTCTAGTCTTTGCTGCTATATCTCTCAAATTGTGTGCATAATAAATTGTATTGTTTTGAGAGCGATAACTATAAAATATTGCCCATTTGGAGCAAAAGTGCTGCGATTAAGATTGATGCCTGGAACTTAATGCATCATAGCTGCAATCAAACAAATTTTAGACTTCTTATTTCTCCCATTACGATCTTTATCTCCCAGATGATAATTCACAGAGTTCTGTGGACCTTCTGTGTTTGAAAAGGAGAAAAGGAGCAAAAAGAAAAATGAGAAAACTAACAAATTAAAATACTAAAAAATCCACTTTGATTGGGTTCACACTCTCTACCTATTACAGTACAGAAGTTTTTATGGTCAATTCATTGCATTAAGAAAACATCTGTAAAGAGAAGACTCATGCAAGATGGTTAGGAGAGGGAGACTTACATATAACCCCACTGTTTGGAGTTACCAGCCATGAATTCAAATTTTTTGTTGATGCACTGCAGAAGTGTGCACATTTTTCTACCCATATTGCCTGGCTCTTCTTTAGTACAAATTATTTCTGTTTAATCCTGGAACCTGGCTGCAACTTAATGGTACCTTACAGACCTGGTCAAAGTGAGGCTTTAGGTAAATTCCCAAACCATGATAAGTTACAGGCTGTGCTGGAATGCTATCTGCTGCAAACCAGTTAAGGAGTAACACAGGCATGGCTTTATTTGCCCTTTGTACTCTTGAAGCAATTTCACCTGTTTACTGTACTATTTCAGAACCTTTGAGTAATTAGCAGTAAAATATTATCCAGTTGCTTTCCAAAAATTTTAGTTTCTGATTAAAATACATGTGAGATTTCTGAATTTATTTAGGAGGTGCACAGGAATCTGTCTTCCTGTCAATCCCCTACCCTCAACTGATCTTACCATGTCAGTTTAACAAATATATAAGTAACACAAACCAAAGATTTTATTGTTCATCCATAACATTAATTAATTCTTATAGTCAGATGATGCCAATGTCTCTGTTACATTTTTGTTTCACGACTGAAGGTGTAGTTTTTCAATTAGAAATTTATTACAGAGGTTGCCAAGGCACGCTAGCAGTCTTTCAATAGCAGATGGTGTAAGAGTCATTATCAGAGCACTTCTGCTTGTGTTTCCAGGTCCCATGTAAAAGGCTATTCCCAGAGCGTTTGAGAGGCAAAGTTCAAATTGAAAAGCTCTTCCAAACAGTGAGACGTGCTGTGATTTTCATACTCTCATTTCCCTTCTGATGGGCTTGTCTATTCATAGTCCCAACGGCTGGCAAACAACTGCAGGAGATTAGGAGAGTCATGACCAGGTGTGACCAAACAGAATCACAGAATCATTTAGGTTGGAAGTCCAGCTGTTAACCCACCACTGCCAAGTCCACGACTAAGCCTCATCCCTAAGTGCCACATCTGCATGCCTTTTAAATACCTCCAGGGATGGTGACTCAACCCCTGCCCTGGGCAGCCGGTTCCAAGGCTTGACAACTCTTTCCATAAAGAAGTTTTTTCCTAATATCCAATCTAAACCTCCTCTGATGCAACTTGAGGTAATTTCCTTTTGCCCAATCACTTGGTAGTTGTAAAAAGAGACCTAGCAATGCATAAACTCTAGAAAATGCTCAGCAGTGGTGGTTGCATTGCTGTCTATCTTTGGTGGGCAGGCATTGGAGGCACACTCACTTTCTTCTGCAGCAAAGGAGTAAAGGATCGCTCAAATTTTTACTAATGTGGTGATAAAAAAAATTTCAAAGTTCTTGATTTTACTAGACAAACAATAACTCTGGGAGCTTTAATCAGGCAGCAAAATCCTGTTTGGCGTCACATGCATTATCTGGGCTTGTTAGAGGCTCTGCAACTTGGCCGTTCCTTCAGACCATGTCTTGTTTGCTAGAACCAGTGCTGCTCTGAGATGCTAGGTTAATAAGGAGATGCATGAGTACTGCCAGGACAAAACCCTGCTGTCCTTAACCAGATCTTGGTTTGGATAATATTTTGCCTCCTTGTAAGTAATGATTAAGTTTCTTAAATACCCAGAAACTGATCCAGCCAGCATTGAATGGATCAAATATTAGAGTATTGTTTGAGGAACCAAGTGAGGTTACCACGGCAAGAGGGAAGACATTGGATCCCATCAGTTTTGAGCTTAAATAAGTTAGGACAAAATGGAATGTAGTGTCCCTCATGGATTTAAATTTAAACCCTCTCAATGAAGGTGGAGCAGCAGGAGCGTGATTTTGTTCCATAAATGGCATCTTCACTTACAGCTTTATTCTCTTTTCCTGAAAGTCTCCTCTGCTGCTACCATAGAGAGGACTGAGTGTAAATGAGAGTAAAAACCCTTGTCTTTATGTTGCAGATCAGATAAAAAAGTTCATTATGCATATTAATTAAAAATAACTGTGCGCAAGTGTAGCCAGGATCACTTAAACCAGTTCAGCCTGTGAAAGTACAGGGAGATCTGCTTTAGGGCTGGAAGATATCCATGCCACACCAGGGGGAGGATGCTACAGTCCAGAGTTCTCCTAGGTCCTACTGAAGGATGGGAGAATAAGGACTCGTGACTTCTTTATTGCTTTGCTTTGCTTTTTTGGCTGGGACATTTTTCAGGTCAATTGTAAAAGTAGCGATTGAAATGCTGGCCCTGCTAAATACAGAGTTTTGCCCTTGAGTAGAGCCGTGCCAAGGTTTCACCAACAGATTAAAACCATATTGGGCCCTGTCTGTTCAAAGGTTCAGAAGTGGTTCCTGGCTTCACACCCAGACAATTTCCTAGAAAGTTGTAGATTGGTGTGATAAAGCACCAGGGGCTGCAGCCAGAGCATGTGTTATTTTATATACTCAGATGCCTGTATAGTCTGCTGTTGAAATTACTGGTCAATATGACATTATCATTTGCTATTTGTTTTTGTTGCTGGTAGCAAGCACTGCAGGAAAAAACAGCATAAGCATATCCATTTCATTGCCAACCAGTTCCAGGCCTGCTTTTTCAGCTTTTGGCACCTCATTTCCACTAGCTCACATCTGTGCTCTGCTAGCAATGGAAGCACCATTGCCCACCCCGCAGAGGACAGGCTTTCCCTGCTGAAAGCAGAGAGAAGTTTGCTTTGGCTTCAGAGTTTGGTATGGTCAGGCCATAGACACAGATCTGCGGGTCAGGTGTGCAAAGTTTGAGATTTTCCTGACCAAGTCCTCTGACATGCTCCTCCACCATGGCTTGTGTACCTTCTTCTTGTACCTTCTTCTGCTGTGGTGACGTGATCACCTGAGATAGTAGTCAGCCAGGGCCAAGTGACACAGCCAAGGCAAAAGGAGAAGGGGTGACATGAGCTTCATTTCTTGCTAGGATCCTGTGCACCCCTGGAGCGCTGCCCTGTGCAGGAGAACCTCCAGCTGGGGTGCTCACACTTTCTGCAGCTCATCACCTGGGTTCTCACATGGGTATTCAGGGACGCAGGGAAGTCTGAAAGAAAGTGCCCTGAGAAAAATGCATGCTGTGGTTGTCTGTATGTTCACACCTGTCTTCACAAAATCAGAACAGCCATTGGAGTATGTACTCCACATATCACTACGAGATGACTGAAGGCTTGTTGCCTCAATATGAACACGGTGGGCATTTCAGCTCCACTGAGTACATATTAGATCTGAGTCTTCAGTTCCTGGTGCCTTGTCCATATGCCCCATTTAGGGGTATTCAATAACCCACTCCCTGCAAAGTGTAAACAGAATGGCCTGTGGCTGTCTAATGTGTCCAACACATTAATGAACGTATCTCCTGGTGCTCTGTGCCCGAGATGCACATACACTTCTAAACACGTGTCTACAGCAGGCCTTTTGTATGCAAAAAGTGCTTTCTTTGTAGTCTTGAGTGCCATCACATGTAAAGAGAAATGTAAGGGTTATGAGTGTTTTTCACAGTGTATGCTAATAAGTTACTTTCTAAAACATACTAGCATCATATGGAAAAGGGAATTTCTAGAGGTGATCTCACTTTTAAAGCACAGTGCTAAATAGGAAAAAAGCAGGATGAAAGGCTATCACGTTGCTCTGGTTCAATAACAGGAAAGTATTTGCACTTAATTAAAAATTATGTGCTCTTAAGTTAGGATTTGGGCATGATGTTTTCAAAATTAGACAGAAATTAGGCAGAACACTTGGAATGACAAGGCCTAAATGTAAAGATACTACAAAGACGCTTCATGCTTTGTGTTTACCCTGCTTTTTGTATATATCATGTTTGAAAATATATCATTGTATGCATCTACTGGCTTTGTATGTCTATTGTTTCCACTTTGACATGCAGTAGTTGATGTGTATTCTAGCCCACAGCAAACTGGAAACCACAGGAGAGCTACTGATTGCTGGTGCCACATTGCTCTGATGGTTGCAAGAAGGACTGTGATGATCTCTGAAGTTCTTACATATATTGATGTAGCCAACACCACAATGTTAGGTTATAAAATCAAACAGCAGGCTGAATTGATCTCAGTCATTAAAAATCTTTAATATTGGTTTTCCAAATAGGTGGAAGAGAGAGTCAACAGCCATATTTGCTGGAGTAGTGAACCAAATTGCTTTGACTGGAACCATAACTCACTTGCACCTTTGATGGCAGCAGCCAGGTAGGAGAGTGAAGGAAGGGTGGTTTTGCATGAGCTGAGGGAGCGGGTCTGAGAGCACAGTTTTTCATTCTCAAAGGGCTTCATGTGGAAGTCACCCACATTTAAATCCTGATTATGTGTCCTTTTGTTACAAATGAAGCCAGCTTTTGCTGAAATTAGACATTTGTCTTTTGGGGAAGGGTTTTGTTAATTTGGAAGTGATGTCTTTGCTTTGTGTACATGTTTGGTTTTCCACCTCCCCTTCTCTTATGCAATTCTTATATCAAGTGTCCAAGGTACTCTACTTTTTGAACTGAACAAAAAGAAAAGTGTGCTTGTAAAAATACAAGAACATAAGATGGGTGAAGATTTTATATCTGAAATGTCTGGGGATTTTTATTTACTTTATCCTAAAATATAAGCTGGTGATTTCTGTTTGACAGTCTTGCCATTTCAAATGCACCATGGACAGTACTGTTTAAGGTTTAATTTTTCCTCTGGTCTTGAACATTTAAACACATAGAAACTGCAGTTATGAAAGTGTTGATGTTGTATGCAGTAACACCCAATATAGCTTAAACTTACAGTGGATCCCCAGCAGAGGTCTTACTGTGGCATCAGATAGTTCAGAAGATAATTTATCATGTCAAGAAAAGGTTAATTTTCAGCTACTGATTGCAGTGTCATGTTCATTTGGGTTGGTAATCCCAAGCTGTCCGTTTTCACATTCACAGTCTCAAAAACTGTGCTCGTGTGCAGTACACACAGTTACTTTTTTTGCTATAGGAGACCTGAAGCCCTGAGAAGCTCCTCTCACCTTCTCTGTACAGGCACATCCTTGATAGTCAAAGGATTGTTAGGACATAGGATTTAAAAAGACAAGCTTGAAAGAGTGAAAGGTTAAGGAAAGTTTGATCTCTCTCATTGATTATATTTATCTTCAGCCACAGAAGCTAGGTGTATAAGGAAGACCCTGGAGATTCTCATGTGATATCATGAGCACAGGAGAAAAGAAAGAAAACACAAAACATATTTTGAGATAACCCCACCAGATTTTTCAGAATTATGTGAATAATGTTGGACCTATGTTTTATTCTATATATGAATTCAGTGAAAGAAGGGGTTAAATTGAGAAGGGAAATCTCTTGAACCTTTGCTCAGCCCTGGAACTGATCCCAGGTACCTGGGATATCTCTTCTTATGGATCCCTCTCAAGATCCCTGCAATGTGAGTGGTGGGTATCTGTGTTGTTCTCTTTCCCCTCTGCAGTCTCTGAGAGCAATGGAGATGTTCCTGCACGGCCTGGGATCAAAGTTGGGTGGGCGAGAGGGTGTGAACTGATGACTGTCAGCAGGGCTGTTACCCCTGCCAGAGGTCCTGTGGAATTTCTGTTTAAAGTTCAGCAAGAAAATAAGCTGTCCTCATGCACCCCCTGAGCTCTGTTGCCAGTTTGGAAAGCATTAACAGCGTGTGAAATTTATAAGGAGGAGTAATGGAACACTGCTGGAGTATGGAAACCTGGCCATGTTCTGACTCACCAGGCAGGATTTAAGTGGAAAACAGAACTTTGGTACACAAGAGTATGGCGGCCATCCTCTGAAATGGGGTTTTAACATATGTTTTTCAGGTTTTGTTAACATCTAACTTAATGGCACTTGAGTGCATTGGGCCCTTATTGCTGTGGCTCTTGTACACTGGGAACACTTCCCCGAAAATGTGTCAGCCAAGTAATAGCACACTTCACTTTTTGTTTGGAACAACTGAATTTTAGAATAGATGCTCTCAATTAATATAGTTCAAACCAGTGTTGTGCCACTACCTCCTGTGCTAAGGATATTAAGGCAAGCGCTTAGTGAGCTAGTAAAAGGCTCCCATTAATGGAACCCTGTTACTGCCTACTTTACAGGTGAAAGCTTGCAGTCTGATTCCACCATCAGGCATGGGGTGGTAGGAAGGCACATCTTCTCCAAGGACCAGAGCATGCAATGCTGCCAAACCAGCAGTCCCAGGTGTCCTTCAGGGAATGTTTTCTGCAGCTGAGCAAGATTGCAAGCTGTGGTGTGGAGGACTGGCTGCTTGATTTTGGCTGAGAATCCTTTGAAGATACTGGTCCTGATTCTCTACTGCCTGAAACCTTTTGCTATTTATACCTGGGTAAAGTGAATGTCGAGCGAGCATAAAATACCACTACGCTAGTGCTAAAGGAGCTGTTATCCACATTGCCCAAATATAAATGACTATGCAAAGGGTGAAGCAAGTTCAAGGTCTCTCTTTTTATTGTGACATTGCCCCTGGATCCTGCTGCTCATTGCTGACAGTGTGAATACGCTGAATCTTCCTGTAGGTTTGAGCTCAAGATGTGCAAACTCGGGGAAGTGAGAGCACTTGCTTCTGGTCCCGCTAGTAGCCAGAAGGAGGCAAAACACGTTTCTTCTTTCTCGTCCCGGAGGCGGCCGAGCAGGGTGGCTGGACAGCAAATCCATTCTTCAGTTCCCTGACAGCCTGCGCCGGGAGGGGGATGAGGCGCGAGGAGCTCCAGAGGAGGCAGAGACGGGCTCTGCGCTCTCCAGTCTCACAGCTCCGGGCAGGAAGGCCGCGCTGCCGAGGCGGCGGGCGCGGGGCTCTGGCGCTGCGGCGGGGCCGGGCGGGATGTGGAAGGAAAAGCCCGAGCCTGCCGCAGCTGCCTCTGCCAGCTCTCGTCCCCGCGGGCAGCTGCGGCACCCTTCTGCTGGCAGCGGGGCGGCGTTTGTCTTCTGTTTATTTCAGAGCGTCCCCACCTCCAAAAACTCTAAACCAACCCCAGAGCCATAAAATCAGCGCTTGTTTATTGAAATCTAACAACTTCATTTCCCCCCGCACACAATATGTGTGGCTCGTGCAGCCGCAGACGGCAGCGCGCTGACATTCCGCCTATTGGAAGGACACGGTCCTTGACATCCTCTGGCACTGCGAGCTATTGCTTTCAAACTAGAGCAGAGACAGATAAGGATATCGTGAAGGAGAAATTTGGCGTTGCGTATTATAAAACCGAATCCTTAAAAAACCTGCGTACTTTTGGCAGTATTTCATGTCTTGTAAATAGAACCCATATATATTCATGCATATTTTTAGCAGAATATAGTGTACTGCAATTTCTGCCATCTAAGCAGATATCTCGATTGAGTAATTTAAAAACAGAGCTGTTTGGGTTTTTTGTTGTTGTTGTTTTTTCTCCCGTAGCCAGCACTGCACCAATTAAATAACAAGGCCAGCATTCTGTGTTAGGCATTCTGGTCCAGGGGCTCCCAGGTGTCCATGTACCTGCTGAAGGCAATGCAGTTCAGGAGTTGACCCAGCACAGGGTGAGGGCATCAGTGGCTGGCTCTTCCTGAGAGGAGCTGTGTGGGGATGATGTGCTGTGATGCACACTGCTGTGAGAGAAATACTTTTAAAAAGCAAGACATGCAAATAGTCTTGAAATATAGGCAGCTGTAAGGATTCTTTTTAATACGTAGATAAACCTCTATATGTGTAATTTCTTAATAATTCTGCAAGTACTCTACTTTTTGCTGGGCATAGGGGGTCTTAACAGCATGAACACTTGAGCCACTGAACCATCTCACTTGATGACATTTAACTTCCAAGATATGTATATACCTACTTGCATCTATATTTCCCTCTGTCTAAAAATATCTTAAGATAGATTCAAGACTTAAAGCTTCAATTAAGACATAGAGTGAACAACTGCAATTTTAAATCTGCCAGTGGCATATATGTAGAATTGTTGTTACATACCATGCAGTAGTAACCCTGAATAATTTCAAAGTATAAGCAGGACACTATACTACAATGTCTGTCTTTAAAAGTAATCCTATGAACCTTGCTGTGTTCTGAAATTTGAAGGATTTACATTTTTGAAAAATTACAGTCCAGTGCCCTGTGCAAATCCATGTGAGTGGAGTCTCTTGCTCACTGACACTTTGCTAAAAAGTTCTGAGACTGCAAAGTTTCAGCCAGTTGGGAAGCTCAGATCCACACTAGCAGTTACCTCCAGATGGCTGCACTTTCATTTGGTACTAAGCCTTCTAGCATCTCAGCGTTTGCATGTTTGGGATGGTGATGTGTACTGTTCCACTTGTTTTTGCCAAAAAATGTACAGGGCATTGTATGATAAGTTTTGACACATGGTGTAGCTCAAAGAAGAGGTGAGAAAGAGATGTGGTGAGAGAGAAGGAACAAGGAAAAGAGGACTACAGGAAAAGAAAGGAATAAGAAAATGTAGCAAGAGAAGTTTTTGTCAGTGTAATGAATTCAGTCTGACTGGAGAATGCAATCTGACTGCAAGTAGTGAATTCCATTGAATTTGATCCAAGAAAGACACAGCTGAGCAATCTGCAGGAAGCAATCTTTTCCTAGAAGTATGCAGCTCCAAACTGTACAAAATCTTCCCCTGGTTGTAAAATGTCTGTCTGCCACTGAACCTGTGCAATCAGATACTTTTGAAGACCAAGTGTTGTACTGAAAAGTCAACTGAAAAACAACAAAAATATCACTAAATGTAGAATTTTGAAAGAAGAAAACCTATATAATTTGAAGTTGGCTAGTGAAGCCTTAGTGATAAGGACAGTTAATCATTCTGCTGCAGCTGTTTCCTGACAATTCTGCAAAATGTTGTGGAAAAATTAATGAAGGTTTGTTCAGTAATGGTTTCAAGCTTCGCTAGTGGAAAATATGACAGTATTTCCATCGTCAATTAAGAGCAAGCAAGGCCCTTTTTTTCCGTAGGGGAAGTGGTATGCAGTTTGTACTGTACAGGAAACTGTAGACTTGAGAGCAGCTGTGTGATAGTAACAGGTATGCAGAGAATATGGAGAGGGGCCCGGGCCCTCTTCTCTTATCACATGTGCTTCAGTGTAGAAGTAGCTCTGTTATATACTAGAAATGCAGGATGCTTACGCTATCTACCATGTGGGGTATTCCTTCAAGTATCTGGCTCTGAAAATAAATGCCCTTCTTGTCACTTCAGTAACAAAAGCTTGCATTAATAAGGCTTTCATTGCAGTTTTATTGCCGTGACGTCAGAAAAGACTAATTCCTTCAGGTAGAGAGACACAAGATTTTTTTGCAATCTCTGAAATTCAGGTTACTTGCAATTCTCCTTCAGGGTGTCTGGTTGTCACAGCCATTTCAGCATGCCTTGGTGAGCACATCTGCTTGCTGTGCTGCCTGGTTGTGGAGCAGCAGTGGGGCTAGAGGGACACTCGCTGGCCTGGTGCGCAGTACGGGCATGGGCTGTGTGCCCCAGCTCGGTGTCGTGTGTGCATGTGGTGTTGCAGAGAGCCAAGGAAGCATAGCCACAGGGTGCATTCTTGTTTCAGACCAGCATAGCTGAAGGTCACCATAACAGCTGAGCAGTGCCCTTTGTCTACTCCTTCACCTTGTAGCCTGCAGCCCCTGGCAAGCAGCAGCTGCCAAAAGCCTCCTCCGATGGCACCTTGGGGCTCTGGCTCCTGTCAAAGCTCCAGTGTGCTTGAGCTTCTCCAGCCCAGCTCGGTTTGGGATATGCTGGATCCCCTCTGAGCTTGAAGAGGCAGTATGGGGCAGAAGGTTGTTGGGAAAGAGGCAGGTTCACTCTTTAGAATAAATGAAGACTAGTCCCATACAGCCAGTAGAATTTACTTCTTTGCTCAAAGAGTTCTAAATTTTATTTTGTGTTAAAAATGCATTAGCGTGAAATGTCCAGCAACATTGTAAATCACTGCAAATGTTTAGGTGAATGATTTAGGTGCTCAGTGCCTTTCTAGTACCTTTCTGGACTGTGAAGTTTTGTACAAGCCTGCCTCCTCTAGTACCCTTTTTCTTCCCCTGACTTTCTGAGATGCTTTGAGCCCTACCATAAATATGATTTCTAGCCTGTTTACACGGTATGATGATTCATGCTAAAGTGGTGGATAGAAGATGCATTATAATGAACAGTTTATGCTTTCCTAATATTACTCTGTAAAGGTGACACTTACTCAATGCTCCTCCTGCAAATTTAGAAGACCCTTAGCAAGCCTGCTAAAAATGTTTGTCTTGCTCTCTGTAATGGTAGCTGTAGACTGTATAGTTCTTATTGACAGGTTTAAGCCACTGTAAAACAATTAATAATGACAGACTTGTATCTATGATTTGTGACTGTTCACATAAGCACATAAAGTCAGTACCAAGTTCTCTCTCCCTGATGCAGCCCACTGTGAGAACCTTCATTTAAGATTCTCCCAAGCCTGCAATCCGTAATGCAGGTAAACCTGTTGCTGGAGTCAGTGACAGCTTTACCAGTATCACAGTTATCAGAGCATTAGAGACAGCTCATGTAAGAGCCTCTAATTAGTCTTGATTTGAGACATCAAGAGATTAATCCTGCAAGCACCCCATCTGCAACCATGTGCATGCTGCAGTCAGTATACCCTCATGCCTGCAGGAGGGAGACTGCTTATGTGCTTCAGGGTGTGCTCAGGAGTTAGGGAAAGACAAGGGCTTTGCTTTTGCAGTTTATCTGATGTGGGAAATCTGAGGGTGCTGGGTCAAACATGAGCTGCTTTTAAATGTCTCAGCATGAGGGCTGTGCCTACAGCTGCTTAGGAATTTCCCATAAAAACAATTTGTCAATTGAAAGCGGAATTTCCACAAGAACAAGTTTTCCACTGGAAAATTTCCATATTGCTATTTTTATTTTTTTTTGTTTTCCCATGGAAAAATCTGAATTAAATACTTCCCTTTAAGTCACTTTACTCCATGAAGAAGACTTTTGTTTAGCTAAAATGATTTCAGTTGCCATTAAGTTGCATCTGTCTATTACATCTCTCATCTCATTATGAATGGCAGTAAAAAATTTTATGCTTAAGAAGTTCCTGTGGGTAGACCACCTTGATCTACCCCACACTGGGTTGTAGTCACTTGTGTGAAAAAGTCCACTCACTGCTGAAAAAGCAATGTCAAAGGAAAACAAATTCTAAAATAGAGGCCCCAAACCTGGGGAAGCCAGAGGAGCCTTTTTCATTTGTGAGCTTATATCTTTGCTGTTTAAACTCAGTTTCCCAAAATGTTGAGTATATTATACTGGTTATTTGAAATGTCTGTGGGTGTTGAAAAGCTCTTGGGCTCCATTTGAGATTAATGGGGAATAAAAAGTATGTTTAAGTGATTGTAAAATTGACTAAGATCACACAATCAGGATGAAGGACTTTCACTTGTCTTGTTTCAATTCGTGCCCTGACAGCCCCTACCAAGGGCATCTGGGTAGGGCTGAGACATTACTGGGGGTGACTGGATGCCTGGTGCTGAGCATATGGGAAGGGAGAAGAATGCTGCCAACACCAAGTGTCATCATATGACACAGTGACCTCTTATGGATGAACTTTAAAAAAGAATGAGTAATAATTTCACTTTTTAAACTAACAGTTTGAATGGTACCAGTATTTGTAGTAGATGCTGGGCTCTCCTTACGGTACTGTGTCTCCAGATTTCAATGAATCATTTTCTTTGTCTCGCTGTCTCTCATAAGTTCTTCATTCTGTTCTCACTGACAAGTGGAGCAAGTTCCAGTCACAACACCAAAACTTTGGTTATATTGCATAGTAACCACCTGGCAGTTTTGGTGATTGTGACTGGTGACACACACGGAGTATCAGCTCCTGTTGTCTCTGAGGGAAAAGTCCCCCAGGAGAAAATGAGCTGTACCAGAAAGTGCACTGTGTGACAGCTACTGCACCAGAGGAAGCTTACTATCTGCATGAGCCTGAAGGCAGGTGCAGATTTTTTCACCTGGTTCACACAGGGTGTGTGCATGGCCAATGTCTGACTTTCCTTCAGGCAGCCTCCCCAGTGCTTCTCAGAAAGGCATGGGAGTTGTGGTTAAATATCACAGTCTAACCTTTTACTTGCTCAAAGACTGAACAGGGGCTAAGTAACTTTGAGCCATTAGCTCTATTTTAGGTATCTCTTCCACTGGTTGCCTCTCAGTCATATCTTCCAAACAAATGACTCGGGGTGAAAATCCTTGGCTACTTTTACCTACAGAAAGGCATGGTGCCAGCACACAGCTAAAGCATCTTCCTCTGTCCCTTTTTCTTTCCCTCTTATAGGATTCTCTTGAATTCTCGTTTCCTCTTACTCTGTCACTGGTTTGTTTTGACCCTCATAATTTTCACTGAGTAGCCTGAAGTAGATTTCTGAATGCTGGCTGTTCTGAATGCTTCTTCCTTCTGGGAGGATAGGACTGACAGCTTATAGAGAGCTTGTTTGACTGTAAAATCAGGAAGGGTTTTTGAGAGCTGCCTTAGTCATTTATCCTGCCAGCATCCCCATTCTTGCCAGATGGTGCTGGGGACCCTCCCAGCTGCAAACCTTCTGCTTTCCCCACTTCTTAGCTGCCCCAGTGGTGCTGAAAACAAATGTGACAAAAGATCTGAGTAGAAAGAGGAAGGGACACATAAGGACTGGTCATTAATTCTTCATTTAAATATGTGAACAGTTGCCTTTAGGTGATACCAACATAAATTGCTGGCATTCAAGGAAACACCAATTGGGCATTCTATGCTAACAGCAGAAACTTGTACCAAAAAGCTGAACACAGTTTCAAAGAACACAATGTATCTCCACCGTTTCCATCTGTGTGTTGTTCTTTGGGAAACACAATAAAGCCCACCTCACTTGCAGTCCCCTATACTAAAACAGAAGGTTTTCTTCAGGTATAATTGAAACTGGAGTTTTCATTCACCTGTTAGAATTTGAAGACTAACTGAAGGAATGATCACAGCAATTATTCACACTGTTTAGCAAGAAAAAAAACCAATTGCCAAAATGCACATTTGTGCCAATCAGTTATATTTCATGGTTGCATTACAAAGGTCTTGGTTCTAAATGTAAGATAGTAAGAAATTGTTCTGTTTAGTGTGTCCTAAAATTATCTAGCACAGAAATACTTAAAGGAAGTATAAAAATGAATTCTCAATTTCTCAAAAGACAGCTTAAGGGGGAAGGCACAGTGATGTGGAAGTATTGAAAAAATGCCATCTTGGTAACAAATTTACCAAATGTAGGGAAAAGTCATACATGTCATGCCCTTGTTGTAAGATTCATGGAGAAAATACTCCCACTCAGATAGAAATTCACTGTAAACAGCTCTCTTGCTGTTAGAGTTGATGTACTTTTGAAGATGCAGTGGCTCTTAGAAGGAAAAGAGCGTGTTGTGCAATAGCATGACCTTATGTTGCATAGGCACTTCCAGTTTTGGAATGTGAAATGTCTGAAACTGGGAGTGGGTGGACAAGAGGTGGAGCCAGTCAGGAGCCTGGGTGGCTGCATTTCTGAGAAACTCTCTTCTCCTGGTGAGTACTGCTAATTCACCAAGTGCACGGCTAAAGCCCTGAATAGTGCTAAGCTGAACCTCTAAACAATATCAAGTTTCAAATGCACATGGAGCTATAGGGTGATATTTTGGAAGTTAATTGTATAAAACCTCATCGAAAACAAGGCTGAATTCTTTCAGACCTGAAACCACAGCCTCTCAAAATGTGTCAGAGACTCCTCGATGCTGCAGCGAGGTCAGCTTCCCTCCCCCCATACCTGTGAGTCAGGACAATTCTATTATAGGAAGCTTTTATTGGAGGCTTTAGATAGAGAGGTAGACAACATGCAGATGGTGAGGACACAATGGGACAGAGTTTGGATCTTGTGCTGGCGTAAGTGGTCACCAACAGGCAGCCAATAGGTCAGAAGAGCATTTTTTTCTGGAGAACAGTGGGATACTAAGGAAAGAATAGTATTTGATCAAGAGGTAGGTTCAACTGATTTCACCTTCTATCTAATTAAAACTTGGATTCAGAGTCCACTTAAGCTGGCATTGTATTGATTTCTTAAGGGCGACAAAGGCTAAGTCTCTTGTGGGCTTAATGCCCTCAGTGCTGTCTGCAGTTGCTTCCTTATCTACTTTTGCTGAATATCAGAGAAAAATTATTTTAGAGCAACTGAGTTCAATGTAGAGAGAAAAACAAAATCAAGGAGGAAACAGAATGTATTTGACAGGTGGGAATTTCAGAGGTGTTATCTTGATTTTCAGTCAAGGCAGACACTTTTCAAAATAGAAACTTCCTGTGGGGTAGTCATCCACTTACTCTTTCCTTTTCTATAAATTCAGACCTGCTCATGGGTGGATCAACACTACTGGGACTTAAAAATATCTGTGAGCAATGCTGCCCCATTTATATTAGCATGCCTATACCTTTTTCCTTTTGGTTGTTATTGCTGTTATTACCTGGACTGCTCTAGCAGAGTGTTAGCATAGATGAAATTCCTGAAACAAACAGTATTTTGACAACTTGGAGCTGTGGTTTTAGGTATGCTCTTCTTTTAATGCTGGCAGATACTCTGTGCTTCCTGGACTCACTCCTACTGGAGAAGTATCTTACAGCAGTCTGTGATTAAAAGGATACCTCTAGAAATAATTTACTCCATGTGGACTTTTATTATTTCTATGTGAGATTTCTAGCAGCAGGTAAAAGATCCCGCAAATCAGCTGTAGTTATTTAATTCATGACCTGTCAGAAAAGAAGGGTTTGGTTTCTACTCCTGATGAACACCTTGAGTGAGAAGCAAAGCAAGCAAAGGGCTGGCCTGCCTGGGCCCCCAGCACAATGGGTAGTTCTGCATTTGAGTGATTTTCCTGAGAGCACCCCATGTTGAGTTTTCTGCTTTACTGATACTAGTTTTATCCACTTTTCATTTCACTGGTGGAATATTTCTATTAACTTTTCTACAAGCTGATTCAAACTGCGTAAAAAGGGGAAAAAAAGAAAAGGTTCAGATTTGAATCTATGAGTGGTGCATTTTATGAGCAATTTCATCAATGCCTTGTTCCTAGAGGTGTAAACAACCTTTTCTTTAAAAAATGAAAAACAACTGCATGCACTTCTGATGTCCTTCTGAGTGCCAAGCATTCATTAGTAAACACTCAGGCAAATGGACCTCTTTATGCAGATGTGTCTGAGCCCATATGTAGACCTATTCACACATGGAGTTTGAGCTGGAGAAAATAAGGTGCTCTTGACAGACTTGCTGAGGCAATTATCTGCCTGAGATTAAATTTGTGTTCTTCATTCAGAAAGTTTTAAGTCCAAAGGTGATTGTGATGGGAAAAGAACTACCTTAAGCATAAAGAAAGGCCGTGGTTTATCTGATCTTTATGATGAGGAGGGGTGGACAGTAAAACCTAAGCAGAGCAGCATGGTCTCCCAAAAGGGATGTAGAACTGCCCCAGGCAGAGGATGCTTCTAGACATTTTGATGGCACTAGCTGCCACATTCCCCTTTAGTGTGATTCAGCAAATTATTTCCCTGCTGGATAAGATGGAAGTAAGCTTCCTTTGCCATCTGCCTGGTTGCCTGCTGTCCAAACCTGCTTTGACCAGTCAGCAGGAAATGTGAGTGCCTTTGACCTCCACTGGCCCTTTTCTGGCCTTCCTCTGCCCCTTGCTCTTTCTGGCAAGGTCCTGTTGCAGTTAGACTTCAGGATAGCAGCCTAAGTGCCAGCATCTTCCAGTTGTCATGTGAAACTGCAATTTGATTCACATCGGTTCTGTTCTTTCTCTAAGCAGTTTATGCAGAATATAAAAGTTCATGTGCTATCTTATTATTAGATTTGACATCCTTGAACAGATCAAGGAGAAAAATGGATTGTTACCCTGAAGAAAGTTGTGAAGAAAAATATCAGAGTGATGGCTTTTTTGCTTTTAAGTTTTGCTAATCAGAAATCAAAGCTGAATTTGGGATCAAACATCTGTAGTGATTTTTCAAATTCTCCCAGCTTGTGAAGATGTAAACAGCAGCTCCTCCAGTTTGCTCTAATGAACCAGCAGCTCTTTTTTGCTGCTAGCAAAGCAATTAGGCTTCCTCTTACATAGAACACCTTATGCATCTGAACAATTTGGTTTATTTTACTCAAGCAGACCTCACCAATCCACAATTGAGGTGGCATTTTCATCTCATGCTTAGGGGTTGGGAAAATGCTTTTGAAGGTCTTCATGCCTCTGATGAGCTTGGGAGAGGAACAAAATTGAACAAGTTTCTTTTTGTGGCAGGAGTTGGGTCGTGACTGAGACAGTTGGCTACTTCATTATAGCAAACATGTAGGTGTCCTTTCTCATGTTTTGAGATCCAAGAGAGGAGCTCTGACTTGACTGACATCTTTGAGGGGAGTGGAGTCAATCATTTGCAGAAGGAGGGTCAGGTCAACTGTGCCATATGCAGCACGCACTGACAGTGAGCCCTTCCCTTTCAGCTGCTCTGAAGTTACAGTCTCTATCTTTTTGGCAAGATCAGATCCAAGTGGTGAGAGGACCCTGAGTTTGGGCAACTTAAAATGTCTGTAGTTTCTTGCACTTGTTTGATTGCGGTATTTATAGCTCATTTTTACCCATGCTTTCTTTTCAGTGTAACAGTTACCAGCAGACTTCCTTGCTGATACTGATTCCATTCTGAAGGAAAGGCTGGATGTATTTGAAGGATCATTAGGGTGAGATCAGCTGTTGAAACCCGAGTCAAGTTAATGATGAAACCTGAGTTTTGTTAATAATACATTGTAATTATTGCTCCCAGCAGGGCAGATACCTCATATTTCTCATCTTTTTAGCTTGAGGGTCATAGTTACTGTGATCTTGTTCAACTTGTTGGCTGTTCCACCCCTTCCTTGCATTACAAGAGGAAGATACCTGGTCTCTACCACCAGATTTCCACTTGAGCTTTCCCAGGTAGAGCAGCGTCTCTGCAGATGCCAGTGCATTACACAAGCTGGGGTGAAGTGGGGCCAGGAGGAGGATACATGATCAACAGATGAAACATCAGAACGTTAATAATAAAAGACACCTAATTGGACATGCCCTTTTGCCCAGCAACAAGGACATATGTCAGTGCACAGAAAGCACCAGGCCCGTGGCAACCTGCTCCCAACTCCTACAGGTCTTCCTGGGGACAAAATTGCATTATGAGCTGGGCCACTTACCTGCTGCAATTGCCAATAAAGCATTAATCCAAACCCTTTGTAGACTTCATCTATGCTTGCACCTCTGAGATGCTGGGCCAGATTGGAGAGGTGACATAAATTTTGGTGTGCCTTACATGTTGATGAGTGGGAGGGGAGCTCACACTGGAGAAAATGACACCATGCAGGGGCGTGAGGGAGAAGGCTGTGGCAGGAAAAGCAACCTGCAGCAGGATGTAGAAAGATGTGAGATAGTGCAGACTCTTTTCACTTAATGCTGCATTTCCTTACTGCCTCCTGTAGCTCCTGCTGCAGCCTCCTCTGCTGTCCTGTGCTGGTGCCCACTCCCTCCTTTTGCCCATGGTGGAGTGATCTACTTTAACCAACTGTAGGCTTTCATTTTCTGGGAAATGCCATTGTGGAACTGCTGTCCTATCTGAAGTGCAGGACACCACTGTGTCCAGTCTCCCACCCCACCTGTGCCACCTGTTTGTGAAGGTGTGAGTTAGGGGCTTACTTTAGGACAAGACAAAATGGCTTTAAATTGCATCAGGTCAGGTTTATCTGGGGTATTAGGAAAACTTTCTTCATAGAGAGGTTGATCAAGCAGTGGAACAGGCTGCTTAGGGAAGTGGTGGAGTCACTATCCTGGAGGTATTTAAAGTCTTGTAGATGTGGCACTTTGGGGCACAGTTCAGTGGTGGACTTAACAGTGTTCAGTTAATGGTTGGGCTCAATGATAATAAAGGTCTTTTCCAATCTAAATGATTCCATGATTCTACATTTGGGACAAGAAGGTTCCAACACCCATAGTTTAAACACTAGCCAAAGAATAAAGCCTATAGCAGGAACTAACCAAAAAAGAAGTCTTCATTCCCTGATTTTGGGATTTCAGTGTATTCTACAGAATTTTGGAAAATACAATGAAATAGTATTATGTACTCTTAAATGTACAGCAAAGATAAATTTTCATTTTTCTAATTAATTTTTCTACAAGTTTCTTAGTTTAGTCTTCTCCTTTGTACATGTTTCTTTAAATGGGTGTGATCTTAAAAAGATGGGTGATATATTACCTTTACTTAAACAGAACTTCTGCTCCAAATCTGAGTGGAGAGATAGGCTGAGGTTGTGATCACTTTGCTTTTAACTTTGTAACTTAAGATCCTCAAAGTGATTCAGAGTATGTGGTCCTGTCTCCTATTAACTTTATGGAAATATACTGGCAGAATATGGTCTTCAGTATTTAAGCCTACTAATAATTATTTTTTCATCCATATTTCCTCTAATATAATAACATTTATTCTTCATTTCAGATGAAAATTAAATTATGTGAAGAATAGTATCAACTGATTTGTCTTGCCTCGTCATGTTTATCTATTCTAGCAAAAAATCAGTGATGATTAAATTTACTGCTAAGGCAAAAAATGAAAAGACAAAACTATGATGCTGCTCAAAGAGTGCTCTTGCATCAATGGAAATTAATCGCAGCATACCAAGAAAAGAACATGGTCCCAATTTCCCACTGGAGTCAATGTTAAAAATTTAGTCCTATTAACTTAATTACTTTTTGTTTAATGTTAAAATCAGAGGAAAATAAAAATCCTCATTTCAGAATAAACATTTGGATTGAATCTTGCATGTGAAGTTGGCAATATGTTACAGTGGGCTTTTTTCCCTGTTGTAAATGAAAGAAAAAGTCTGGTAAAAACCTGTGTGTTTTTGTTTAGCCCAGTAGAAGTGATGGGCAGTATTTGGAGGCACACCAGAAGACAGCATAATAATGAAACAAACATCTCTTGTGCACATGAACCAAATGAGTCATGATATCAAATAGAAAAAGCAAAATTGTGGGAGAGACCATTTCCTTGCACAGCTCATGCAGAGCACTAGTCAGCACTAGGTATCTGGCATGGCTGTGGCTTCCAGTAGTGGTATCGAAGTCAGGGCTTTGAATAGTTGCAGATGTTCTGAAGGGGATTATGGGGACCGCCCCTGCCTTCCCTTTGGGAAGCAGGGAGCAAAGTGCATGGCCTGGAGGAGCACAGAGTTTCCCTGGAAGAAAACTTGGCTGAACATCTCTGAACACCTTAGCTGAGTGTAGCTGTGTCTCGTCCTGTTGCAGTCAAACCCACGGGAGGCTCTGGACTCCCATCAGGATGAGCAGTGGGATGGGCTGTGGGGCAGCCCAAGTCTGGCCAGCAGCGACAGTAGGTCAAGCCCTCCTGTTCTTGGTCAAGGGACAACCCTTTGGCTGCAGCCTGAACAGCAGTAACTAGTTTCCCTTCCTGGCAGGTCCTTCGTGCCAGGGAAGGGCTGTGCACCAGCCCAGGGCAGGAGCAGCATGCAGGACCAGGCTGTAAGAGAGCCACTGTGTCCCACTGCTGCTGGCTGGGGCATGGGACCTGCCCCTGCCCTCACCTCCTGCTGCTCCCTAGTTTGCCGGTACAGCTCTGGTTTTGCCTCTGAATCTGTCCCAATAATTCGATGGGTTGTGTATTGAGATGTCTTAACAGAAAGCTTCCAACTCTTTGTTATGGGATGTCAGGATGCAAAAGCCACATGGAAGATCTGCCTTGTCTTTTCACCTTTACTCTTGTTAAAATGTCAGTGAAAAGGGGATGATTTCAAAATCTGGCTTTTACCCCTCTTGTATTCTCAAGTTAGAAACAGGAAGCTGTTTTGCATAAAGGTAAGATTGTGTTTTTAACAAGAAGAGTTGGTGTTAGACAGACTAAATATACTCACACAGTCATACACAGTGGGTAGTCCTGGCTATTTTTAGGCTTTATTTGTGCCTCTATTTGTTTTTTGTTTTTTTTAGTGACACCTCCACTGTACCTTCAGCTCGTAGAGAGGCACCACTTCCTGTGCTGGTATGAAACTGGCAATTACAGCCAGCCTTGTCAGGTGTCATTTATCAGGCATTGCAGAGGGCTGGTTTCAGCAAAGGAAGAGCAAAGCTTAATAAAAAGAGAGAGAGGCAGAAGCATTCTTTTAATAATTTGCCCTTTGCAACAACAGGCCCTTATCAGATCCCACGCTCATCTGGCTGCTGACGCTGTACTTGCTTCATTAGTATGAGCTATTTTTACACCTTTTGTGTCTTTTGAGGAACCAAGCGGGCCTGCTGGCTTGTAGTGATTCACCATCTCCAGGCGAACAGGATGTCCTCAAACCCTTTTGGTGGGGGAGGAAGGGAGAAGTAGGAGGAAGAGTTCAATTGAATAAGCAAGTCGATTAAGCTGATTATTTATCTTAGGTGGTCTGAGAGCTAAAACATCGCTCTGTAGTCTTAAGGAAAATAGCTCTGTGGTTTTGGTTAGCAGTGCAGCATTTCAGATTGTTGGGAGCTATCCCAAGGAATATTTAGTAATAATTAGTTCAAGTGTAGCTCAGCAAACATCAAGCCCTGCATGCTTGTGCATATACTCTATGTGATCATTTCCCTGTATATAAAGGGAATGTTGAGGGCTAGGCATGGGGATGGTTGGTAGTTGAACTTGATCTTTAAAGGTCAGTTCCAACTCAGAATATTGGGTTGCATATTGGTGATGCTTTCTTTTGTTCGTTGTATACGAGTGTCATATTGGTGTATTGGTATTGTGTTGTGTACAAGCGTCGTATTGGTGTATCACAAGCACCCAAGATACTTTTGGGTGAGACTGTTAGGTGATTTAACTTCCATTTCTAATAATGGAAAGAAAACCTAAACACCTAAATTGGTGGAATGAACCAATCAAGATGTAGGAGAACCCTGTATGAAGTTGTCTGCAGATTTGTAAGATGATTGCTTTCCCTTTTGATGGACCATCAGCGCTTAGAATCTCCTCTTAGAGCTTGCTGAGCTCTTGCCTGGTGGCTGAAATTAGGATCCTTTGCTGCCCTTACTACAGCTTTTCAAGGATAAGAGTAATTTGGTGTTCAATGGCTTCATATATTGCGAGTTTCCTTGGAGTAGTTTCAAAAGTTAGTGGTATGTGGGATACATATATGAAACGTAAAAGATGATGTGGTGATGCACCCTGGTCTGGCCTTGTCTGATAAAAAGTCATCATGAAATCTGAACAGTGTCTTTCCTAAAAAATGTTTTGGGTTTTATTGTGTTGTGCTTGTTGAGAATCTGTAGCTTAGCTGTCAGCTAGGTCTGTGCCTTAAATAGCAGCAGCTCTGGAATAAAGAGGGTTTTAAATGCAGTTTCAGGTGTTTTGGTAAGCATTCATGTCTTCAGAAGTGTTTGTTTGGGAAAGTGATGCTCATGTTAATAAACACAATTCATTTGTGTTTTGTAGAAAGAAACTTTAGTGCAACAAGTGAAATTTCATGTATAACTACAAAATGCAGCAAAAAGCATATGCATGTTTTGCTGAATTTTTAGGAGGTGTTCTGATGTAATTGAATGTTCTACATACTGGCTTCCAATGCTTCATACAGTAAAAAACAACAAAGTACTGTAAAATATGACCAGAATAATTTTAAAGAGTTGAGTTTTTTTCCCCCCTTTTTTCCTTAGCTATCCATCCTGGGATCTATTAAAAAAGCAGCATTCTGAAATATGCAATCTACTTAATGTATCCTACATTACCACTGTAGTGATCAGAATCTTTAGGCAATGCTCAGTGGCTGGATTTGCTATGCCAAAATGCCTGTATTGAGTCATTAGTCAAAATGAAACATTTTGGCTGCTGAATAGTGACTGTTGTGACACCTATGCAATATTTAGGGTTTGAGGCTTAATAGCTGATCTCACCTGAACTATTATAAATTATTCAGGATGGATTGGAATAAAACTGCTGTGAGGACCCATTCTACTTTGGGAGTAAAAACTGAAAAAAAAAATAGTGAGAACATACTGCTGGTGTTTAGCATGTGTCTGTTTTTGTTTTGACATGTGATGACCACAGAGCTTAGTAAACAATTGACAGGTTTTAAAATAAGCTTGTGTAATAATTGGTGTGAGTGAAAAACAAATGCAAGCTCAGGTACTATAAATGTCTTCATATGTAATTCTTCCCAGGGCGAGGATTTGAGTCAGAGGCAGTGCATTTGCTTATTCAAAAAGGTGTTTGAAAGATACTGATATTTTCATGTGAAATGAAAGTGGTTTCTTCTGACATGGTGTGAAAGGAGGCCTGGCTGTTCACAAAATCTGCTGCGGTTGCATAATTAGGATTGTGTAACTTTTTAACTTAAAAAACCTAACTTCCCAGAAAATTCAGTTATATTTTCCCTCTGAGGTGAAAATTCTAGGCAAAGGCCTGATATTTGCCTAGTATTTCCTTTTGGCATGGGAAGAATAATTACTTTGTACCTAAAAATGTTGCAATATTTACTCAGATTTTGATTTATTTTTTTTTCCTGGGAAAACATGGGGGAAAGCTGTAGGATATCTTAACAGGGATTTACTGGTACAGCTGCATTCTCCCCAGTGGCTACCCGTTTGCAGTCCTTGTGTGAAAATGATGAGGCATTTCAGCCTTTGCATGTCTTTCAGTTAGGAAAATTCTTATATCTGACAACTTTAAGTTTGAACTCTCCAGTGAAAATGTTCTTACCCTTCCTTACTGTAGGTGATGTTTTAAAAGTCTATAAATGACTACAAACCACATCCGCATGGGAATCTTGCTCTTTGCATACACTTTATCCTTCCCAAGTGTTGCTAAATTCATAGTTTACTTAATCTGTCCTTTATTAGGTGTGAAATTTCCCCTTCCGATTAACACGTTCCTTTGTGTTGAATTGAGAAAAAAATTCTTGAATCTCAGTAGTTTTCACCAGTTCTTCCAAAAGCAAAACTTTCATTGTTATTCCAGCAGCATCACGTAGTTGTTGGTATTAATCGTTGGCTAGTGTCCCAGCCTTTGCTTTTCAGAGGTTTTTAGCCCTTTTTGGGCAGGGCCAAAGTTCCATTTCTTTTCTACATAGCAAAAAGTAATTCTACAAACAGTGATTGGAAACTATTTGACACTTCTATGGTTTGGCACAGTATCCTTATGTTTAACTTCTGTGGCTCAGAAGAAAGTGAGATAAAGTTGAGTTTCTATTGACAGAGAGTAGTCCAAGAATTAAGATCTCATTTGTATCTCAGCACTGTTTTGGATACTCCTGTACATCGTTAGTGTGGATTTCATAAATACTGCTGTTAATACTTAATTCACCCTTGAGAGACCCTCATTCTTTTGCAGATAGCACCAATAGGACTAGGCATCATATAAACCTTGTTTCAGCCATCAAAATGGTGTTTAAAAAGGACCTTGATGGGCATTGGTTTCTGACTGTTCTCTGCATGGGAGCTGTTCTCACTCTTATAAGTCACCGTGTACTACAGTTCAATAGAAAATGAGGTGTGGGGTGGGGGTATGTGCAGGGCAAAACTGATTTTGTTGCCTTCTGAAATTTCAGTAAACCTGGAAGTCCTGCCTGTCAGATCTGCCATTGCTCTGCCATTACATTTTAAGTTCCACATGGGAAATGATTGGTATTTTATTAAACTGTTTTCATTTTTAAACTCGTTTTCCCAAGGAAATAAGTACTAGTGTGAAACGATCAGCAGTTTATTTAGTTATCTCATTTAGTTTCATATCTGCATAATCCAAATCCTTTACTTTTGTATAGAGACAGGATGTCCATGTCAGAAGACAGTCAGACAGAACAGGTAGATCTTTTGTTACCTGACGTGCTCTGTTAGACACTCAAAGTTCACAGTAAGATCAGGCAACCAGAATCAAAATATTTACCTGATCCATTAAAAGCAATGGGATCAGAGGGATCAATTAACTGCTAATTGGTTGACAAGATTGTTTGACTTGTTGGCTGTTTTGGCATCTCTTTAATAGCAGAGTTTTGTTCAGTTCAAGAATTGTAAATTGTTTTCAGATTCCTACCTATAAAGGAAGCATTTAAGATAATTTGGCTCCTGCATATTTTTTTGTTTTTTTTTTTTTCCTTTTAATACTCATCCTGTGGAAAGAAGTGTTCAATGGTCTTGGGCAACATTGAGGCTTTTTTTATACATTTTTTTTCCATCTGGTAGTAATGTGTACATTGTGTATGATGCTGAAACAGGAAATAGTGATATACTTTTAAGTGAGCAATCCTTGTCATTATAGTTAAAAGGTCACTGTTAAAGCATTTCTGCTCTAGACTTCTCTTGCTTCTTAAAATACACTCAATTTGAATTTTTTCATTGGTACAGTTTTTCTACAGAGAGCAGCAGTTTAAAATTATATTTTGAGATAGTTAGCATAGCAAAAACTGAGTGTTTTTCTGCAGCTGTATTCAAAGCATTTATGATACAAATGAACATGTCTTAATGAAAATCATCCATGTTTTCTTGCTACTGTGTAACTGAACATTTCTTGCAATATATGTTACAGTTGTCTCTGTAGACATCTTCGAGGTGTTGGATTAGTTTATTTTCACCTTGTGACAAATAACTTCAGGTATTTCGTATGTAGGATGTAAAAGCCTAAACCTAAGAGGTCTGATTCTGTTTGTTTTATGAGGAATAAATCTGGAATTGGATTTGGAATAAATATGTCCTTGGATTTGCAGCTCTTTGCTTCAGATTCATACCAGGTTGATGAAGAGCAGGATTTGGCTCTCCTTTTTGTTGTTGGAATAATTTGTCTCCTTTTAGTCTCTCTGAGTCAAGTCTTATAATGAGAGTCTCTTGTTTCATACTTTTTTTTTCTGTTAGTGTGTGCCTGACCTCTGACTCAGTAGGGTCACATTCAGAGTCTAGCTCTTCTTCACAGCAAGTACACATAGACATTTATATGAAATGCCTGAACAGGTCTAAGATCCTACAGTTCAGGTTATCAGGTGTTATGGTACAACAGATTTGATTAGTTAATTGTTTTCTTAGTTGGTTTCATTGTGCTTTTAAGCAGACAGATTCCAGTTATTTTCTTCAACATACTCTCAGAATGTTCTCAGGTAGTATTTTGAATTATATGAAATAATTAAGATTAAGGTGAATTTGTTAAAAGCATAAGATTAATTAAATACTACATACTACTACAGTTATCTAAAATGTATTAGATGCCAATTCTCAATGGCTGAGATTCTAGAACAGTTCTCAAAGTATAAGCCAAATATAGTCCAAGCACTGAAATAATAATTGCACAAATCAAAATGCCAGGTTTTACACCACTTCTAGTTTTACATGCACAGAATCTGTCCCTTGAAACCAGCATCTACCAGGGACACAAATGTGCCCTCATGAGAGTAAAAGCCTGAAGCTGTTGTTTGGTCACAGTGAGGTTGCAGTCTGCCCTGATGTATCTGTAACTGGATCCTCTCAGTGAGTCCCCTGAGTTCCCGGCTTCTTGGGGAGTCCTTGTGAGCCCAGTACAGCAATGGAGAGCAGATCCTGCCCTGTAGCTTGTCCTCAAGTAAACTTAGTACAGTTTGTTAGATCATTGTGTACTGCATGTACTTGATGAGCAGTGTTTGGGTTTGTATTGGGTGGTACTTTTAAATGATGTTTTAAAAAGCATATTGCAATAATTAGTTCAGCTGCCCACATTTAAAAAATAATAAGAAAAGAAAAACCAACAGAAAACCAAACACCTGAAACAGCCCCAAAACCCAACCAAACTCATATGTATTATTCTAAATATTTCTGTTTTTTTCCAAAACTATGGAAACTATGGTTCTCTGGATGGTTTTGGAGAGTGACAATACATTCAATAAAGCACAGAAATCCAGTGGGTAGGCAGAACATCTGGGGTGGAATTAAACTAACAAATTACAGTAATATCTTCAAATCTGAAGAGGTAACAACAGCAGTTACAAGATAGAAAGTGGTAGATTAAAATAAATACATCTAACCTGTTTTAAAAGAGCTGCCTTCTTTGATTCCCATGATTCCTGCCAGACTGCAGCAAAAGCAGAGGCATGCTCCCATTCCCCAGCAATTAAGACTCTGGCAAGTGTCAGTTGGTCATCTTTCTTTTCATTTGTGTAAAGTGCCAAAACTATACATCCCAAGGACTGCGTTCTTTTTGTTATGTTGCTACGTAACATCCCATGAATGAATATATAACCTTGTAAAGAAGGATGACCAAATGCTTATCTATCTTCATGTCAGTTAAATCCTTCACTTCAGACGTGCACATTGGGTGCTGGTTGAGAACTCTTCTTCAGACTTAGCCCACTTACAACTTCGCCTATTCAGGAGAAACTATAAATCCATGTTTTACTAGGGATCCCAGGCTTTTTAAATTTTTCACTGGGACATCAACACCAACCAGCTCTTTGGGGACTCTCATTAGCAGGACAGAGGGGAAACATGTACGACAGCAAGCTGAAAGTATGCTGTCTTTCTTCCTGAAAGGCCAAGGCAATTTTCTTCTCAGTTGCAGGTGGGAAAGGGTTCAGAGGTGGCCTTTCTTGTAAGGCTGCAGGGCTTATCCCAGACATAAGCTAGCCTAGCCTAATAAGGGTCTTGGCAGAGGTCTGTGGATGAATGTAAGGATTTCACAGGAGCCACTGCAGTTTGTCTGTGTTAACGCTTGCCCTATAGAATACAAATTCTTCAGGGGACAGTTAGTGTGGTTTTAGGCTGGCTTTGTGCTAGTAGAGCTGGATAGAAAAGGTTTAAAGCAAGGCTGGATCTGACCCTTAGTCCTTATGCTACAGTCAATATTTATTCTGTATGGTGCACTCAGGATTTAGCCTGGAAGTCATACGCTTCCAATTTGTTCACTTGCAAGAACTGTAATATGAGCTACAAATTGAGAAGCAGTAAAAGTAATATTTTGCCAAATTTTATTTTAAAGCTGTTGAGTGTAACCATTTTAATGGCCTGCAAAAAAAGAGAGAGAAAAAAAGAACGAATCTTGGAGCTCTGCAGTCAATATACATCCCCTGCATACAGCTCACAAAGGCAGTCTCGTTAAAAAGAAGCAGTAGGAAAATGTTCCTTTCCAGAAAGTTTTGAAAATCTTGATTTAGTAGGCGCATCTGACATAAATACAGCTCCTGGTTTCCAAGTAATCTTCTCATGTTCAAAGTTTTCATAGAAGTGAAATGTCCTGTTTTGAAGCAGGCAGATAGCACAGCTAATGTGACTGGGGGAGCTGGCTCTTGGTCCACATTCCTGCCAGGAAACCTGGCTTGGCCCCCAGCCGGGAAGGACTTCGCAGCTCCTGTCAAACAACGTGCTCCGTGCAACTCCCATACAGCTTCTGATCCATGTAGGTGGGCTACTTTTACACACTCTGGCAGAGGTGAGCTGTGCCAAAGGCATTATAAAAATTGTGCACTTTTATCATCCTTAGTTCCTTGGTTTTAAATAGGTATTACTTGAAATATAATGAGTTTCTGCCTATAGAATAATATGTATTCGATGAAAAGCAATATTTAAAAGTATATTTGCAATTTTTTCCAAAGGAGAAACATTAATCACTTGGAAAAATGAAAGTCTTTTGTTGGTTTAAGCTAGGCTGTGGATGCAGCCAGATGAGGTAGAATCTTGACTGGATAAAACAGACAGAATGCCAACTAGCTTTGCAATGTCTTACATTTCTCCAGTTAGGCCAATCTCCCACTAGGGAGGGGAAAAAGAACAAGAGAAATAATATTAAAGCCATCTTTGACACAGGATGGATGGCAGCTCAAACCAAGCCAGAAATTATTATGTTTGGTCTAGAAGGGATTTATTTTCCCCAAAAGAGTGCCTCTTGCCATACATAAGCCATCAATAATTCCTGTGATTAGTTTATACCTGTTTCATAGTGTAGGTTGAAAATTGTGTAGAATGTTCTGAAGTTGCAGGACTGAAGAATGGCTTTAACTCTGTAACAGAGTTCTCAGTCCAGAACACAAAAGTTTTGGATGTATGTTAGCATCATCTTTTGCTGAAATAAAACCATTGCTGTCACATTGCTGTGACTGGTATATTTCTTCTATAAAGGTGCTCTCATTAAAAGGATTATGGAGAAGAAAGGATACTCCCATCTTACAGAAATTTCTCCTTCACCATTTGCAAAACTGCCTAATAAAAAGAGTGTTTTTCTTTGAAGATAGAAAATATGCTCTCTCAGGGAGGAACATTCGCTCTTGTCCCTGTTTCTGCTTTCTCAAGCCACGCATTTTCCTTTGCATCTGTGCTTGTACAGTGGCATCATTAGCAACCTGCAATTCAATGTAGCTCAGCTGCTGGAACAGGTTGGCCACTTACCTGCCATTTCCTCATGAGTCCCTGCTGAGCTTCTCTGTAGTAACCACTTCTGATATATTGTAACTCGTGCACACGGATTTTCTTTTTTTCCATTTGGACCAACACTTTTTATTTGAGGAAGTGGATTGGGAAATTAAAAAGAAAATAAAAATACTTGGATTGCATTTCTCTTTTTTATTTTAGGGAATCAGACAAGAGAGTTATTTTAAAAATCCATTAGCACATCAAAGCTAAATGACATTGTAAGCTAAAATATTCTGGTTTGCATTTGATAACTTGCTGTTATTTTGTACTATAGCTTTCTCTATAGTTAAAATTAAAAGAATATTTTACTAAACCAACATTCCATAAGTTATTGCTGGCCTAATACACACATTTATTTGCACTGCTAATAATTAATTCATGACAGGTGGCATGGTACTGATTCTATTTGCGTCAAGTTATCAGGTTTTGCTAATGTCCAGTTGTTCTTGAAAAGTGCTACTAATTTCAAAGAATTAAAAAGTACTTTTCAATTTTTGTTGATTTTTTTAATTTGTAGGCATTAGTTTTTTACCATTTTTGGTGTCATTCAATGAAGAAAACATGAATGCTCTAGTTTCTTTGTGACAGTTGCTAATTAAGGATCATTACAATAGTTTATAACTCCTACCCTGAAGCTAATGCTCCAGCTGTTTCTAAAGATCTGTTCTTTAGAGATGCTCTGACTTTTGGCATAAATAAAAACAATAAAGAAATGCTGTCATTGTTGCTTTTGTTATCACAGTTGAACAAACATCCTTTTTACTGAAACAAAAGTAAAAATCTGTTTTTGAAGTAATATTTGTTGTAAACTGAGAATCCTCCTTTGATGGGAGAAATGGTCTTAAGGCAATGAGATGATGTTCAGGCTCCCTCTTCTCTGAGCTGATCTTTTCAACAATACAGGGTAGCCTGCAGTGTGGTGACAGTCAGAGAGGTGCTAAATCATGGCAGGTACAGAAGTCTTCACCATGTATTCTATAATTTTCTTCTGTAAGTTTCATCTTTGAGAAGGCAGCCATATATTCTGTAGTAATATCACAGTTACCAATGGTGTTAACTAATCTGGGCACCTACTCCTGTTTTACTACATTTTCTTATCTCTGAATGGTGACACCCTGACCAGGAGTTTGTGCTGGTCCCTGAAACATTTAACCAGAGGCCTGGAGTCTAAAAGTATTAGCTGGAGAGAGGCATTGAAAAGGGATTTGCCAAGGGGAGTCAGGGATAATCAAGGCTTAGCAAAGGCATAGGAATGAAGAGGTACATTGGTAGCTCTCTTTTCACTGATTCAGGAAGGTGGGACTTTATTAGTTTAATTTGTTGTTATACATCTACACATTAGAAACCGAAGTCCTTTAAAACTATTCATACTTATAGTCTTCAAACATTATTGCTCAGACCTCTAAGAAACAACATGAAATTTTCCAGTGGATGAGTAAATGAAATTTTCAGATCTCTGCTCTAAAGAACAGAAGATTTTCATCATCATCATCTCTACCTAATATCTAAGATTTCTTACAATTATATTTTCTTTTTCCACAGGAAATTTGAAGATAGTCATGCCTATTAGATGTTTAGAAGATGCAGGTAATCAATTTATACTTTACAAAAAAAATCAGAAGTGCCTATTACCTGTATGTTTTCCTGCACTTTGCTATTTTTTCTTTAAGCCAAATTAATTTTCTCTACTGTAGGAATGAAAAGTATTCCAGGATCTGATTTTTTTAACCCTTTTCCTTGCTATTGCTAATTAATGGCTGTCTTTATAATTCTCAGTGTTTTATCCAGAAAATATCCTGTGTTTGGATAATAATTCAAATGTTGTACTTTTCTATGAAAGTCAAACCTCTGAGCTTTTGGTCTTTTTCATAAAACTGTGGAAACCTATGGCATTTAAGCATTAAAAATGCATGTATATCTGGATGAAATTGTTTCAACAGTGAAATCTGAAATGCTAAAGTCACATAAACACAGTTTCTAATACATCCTTTACATCTAGCAAGACATTCTCACTAGAATTTAACACAGTGATTTGAAGATGGAGTTGGGGAAAGGTATCAATAGTGTTGTGTTTGAAATGCCTCTTTGATGTCTCTTTTTTGACTGTTTCAAAGCAGTTTATAATGGTGAACAACACCTTCTTATAAAACCGGTTAGATGATCTAAGGTAAGAAGTACCTCACTTCAGCAATATTTTCGTAATATTTGGTATATAACACTAGTTGACTGTAAGAAAAAAGCATCTCCATAGTGGATAGCCATGTGCATAGACAACCTCTATGTCAGAAGCACCTATCGTGATATGGAAAGACTTCTTCTCTGATCAACCTACTCTGACTTGAGAGGAAGGCCAGGTGATTAAAGTGTATGTCTAAACTGTAGGTGAGTATTACTGGATAAGGTAATTCCCACTCACAGTGTTAGGCTTCTATTTTCAGCAGTGATTTGCTGAAAGAGCTTTGAAAGTATGTGGTGGACTTTCTGAGATCAAGCCTTTAAACTGTCCCCTGAAAGCCTTCCAAAACTATTGCTTAATTTGGAAAGTGTAGGTCTCTATTTTCTATTCCTAGAGCTGCTATTGAGTAGTGATTATGCTTGTGTGTAGTCTCTGGAGGCAGTCTTTACTGTGTCTGCTCACAAAAGGGAGTTTTGTGAAATGTAGTTGACTTTGCTGAAGTCCCTCAGTAATTTCCATGTAGGGCTAAATAGAAGTGCAACTGACTGCACCAATATTGTTTAGTATGGCTGTACTAACTGATGTGTGTGGGTTTATTTTTTCTTTGTTTTATATTTCTGTACAGATAGCTGTGTCACCATGGAAGAGATGAAGAGAATTTTGCTCTAGGAGACCACGAGTATCTCTGGATCATTCTGCATCTCAGTATTTAATAACAATGGAACATGTCCAAATGTTATAACAAGTCTTTGCAAATGTATCATGAACTGTTTAGGAAAGTTCATGCCATGAACAGAACTGTGTAATACTCTGATTAGTGCACAGACACAAATCTAATGCCTATAGACTACTGTGTGGAAAGTTCCAAAGAGAACGAAAAGTCTGTGAACTTGCAACAGCCCTGGAAAAATGGGAGCAAGCGAACTTTAAAAAGCACAGCTTTGGATGCACTCCATGTGTCTGCACAGCTTTCAAGTGAACTAGCACTTAAGACCTTGTGTAACAAAATGGACTCTGGGGACACAGCTATAGGGCAAAAAGCTACCTCAAGGTCTGGAGAAACTGCTAAAGTACCAAGTAGATGGAGGCAAGAACATTCAGCTGTTATTAAGATGAGCACTTTTGGCAGTCAAGAAGTACAGCGGCAACCACAAATAGATCACGAGCAAGTAGGAAACACGGCATCGGCACAACTTTTTAGTTCTGGGAAACTGGTATCATCAAATGAAGCTGCACAGCAAGTCACAGAGAAGCAATATCCACAGCATCGTCCAAGCCCTTACTCATGTCAACATTCACTTTCCTTTCCACAGCACTCATTGCCACAAGGCTTCTTGCACAACATAAAGCCACATCAGAGCTTGGAAGGCCCTCCATGGCCATTTCCTAGCCACTTGCAATCAGTTGCCTCAGAGGACTTGTTTCCTTTTCATATGCATAGCCATAGTGGAGGTTTCTCCAGGAAGAAGATTTCAAGTTTGAACCCTGCATACAGCCAATATTCACAGAAATCTTTAGAACAATCAGAAGATGCTCACAAAAAAGAGCACAAACCCAAAAAGCCTGGCAAGTACATTTGTCCCTACTGTAATCGGGCCTGTGCCAAACCTAGTGTACTTAAAAAGCATATTAGGTCTCATACTGGTGAGCGACCTTACCCTTGTGTCCCTTGTGGTTTCTCCTTCAAGACGAAAAGCAACCTTTACAAACACAGGAAGTCACATGCCCATGCCATTAAGGCAGGGTTGGTACCTTTCACAGAGTCAGCAGTCTCTAAATTGGACCTTGATGCCAGTTACATCGATGTGGAAGCTGAAATACATTCAGATGGAGAGCAGAGCACAGACACTGATGAGGAGACTTCACTCCTAGTGGAAGGGTCTGACAAACTGAGCCCCGTCCCACAGCTCCCACTGGACATTGCTGGCAGGAGTGGTTTTCACTCCTCCATGGAAGAGTCCTTGGTGGGGCCAATGAAAGTCCCCATTTTGATTATCCCTAAAAGTGGGATTCAGTTACCTAGTGAGAGTTCACCATATATTAGCTCTGATATGTTGCAAACCCCATCTTTAAGTACTAAGTCTGATGACTCTCATACAGTTAAACAGCGACTTGCACTAAGACTGTCAGAGAAAAAAGGACAAGATTCTGAGCAGTCATTAAACCTCTTGAGCCCACATAGTAAGGGAAGCACTGACTCTGGCTATTTTTCCCGCTCAGAAAGCGCTGAACAGCAAATTAGCCCACCAAATACTAATGCAAAGTCTTACGAAGAAATAATTTTTGGGAAGTTCTATAGGATTAATCAAAGAACAGCACTAACTGTAGCCACAACAAATCAGGAACACAGTTTAATGGGTAGAAAGGGCAAAACAGACCCATCCCCTCTTTTAAATAACAGATTAGATATCAAGATGCTTGAGGAACATATTTCTCACCTGACCCCAAATAAAGAGGAACTAATTGAGTCCGGTAATCTGAGCACTATTAAGTCTACACAAGTTTATCCAGGCAGCAATACTGAATGTAGACAATCCCAGACCACATCATCCATCAAAAATGAATCCAACCTGTACCAAGCCAGTCAGCAGGGTGATGTGCCTGTCCTTCTAGAGCCCCCAGTAGATTCCTCTCCTCTTATTAGAAGTAACTCCATGCCAACCTCTTCTGCAAACAGCCTAAGTATTCCCCCGTCTCTGAGAGGAAGCCATTCATTTGATGAGAAGATGACTGGCTCTGATGATGTATTTTATCCCGGGACAGTGGGAATATCCCACCAAAGAATGCTGAGAAGGCAAGCTGCCTTTGAGCTGCCATCTGTACAGGAGGGACACTCGGATTCAGACTATCATGGAAGACCAGGGAAAAATATCATTATTGCTTCCAGCAGACAGATAGCAGGTGACAAAGGACCATCCTTAAAAGAGAAGAAAGGAGACAAGACCTTTTATGACTATGATGCCAGTGGAAAGCACTACAGAAAGTGGGAAGAATTTGAAGCTCAGAAGCAGAACTACAGGGACTCACCATCTTTAGGTGGGATGAACAAAGGGGGAGAGTTTTTTATTGATGCACTTGGACAATCTCAGTCAGTGCCATCCATGCTTGGAACAACTTTTGAAAACAGAAAGCGCAGGAAAGAGGAGAGTGTTGGAGATGAAGAAGACAGTCCTATGATTTGCAGCAGTACAACTGGCACCCCTGGGGGAATTCAACCTTTGGACTTCGATCCCAAATCCCAAATTCAGGAAGTGCCAAGAAGTGGATTTGCCCTTCCAGGCCTGGAAAATGTTTCCCATTGCCATGCGGAACGTTTTGAAATGTGCAGACCTTACTTGCAGTCTGGAAGTCCAGCAACTTCTTTGGAAGACTCATCCCTTACTGCAGAGCAAGAAAAGGCTGCAGAATCACTGGTTAGAAAGCCCCCTGGAAATGTCATCTCTGTCATTCAGCACACAAATTCATTGAGTAGGCCAAACTCATTTGAAAGGTCTGAATCTATAGAACATATTGCATGCCAGCAGGAAAAGATGTATTCACCATCTGAAACATGTGAGAGTGAGATCTGTGAGTCTCCAATGAGCCCAGACCGAGCTCCACAAATGGAAAATGTTGACACTGGTAAGCCATCCCCATCCCAGCAGCCTCAGCCGTGTCATATGCAGCCCAGGTTGGTTCGCCAGCACAACATACAGGTACCTGAAATTCGTGTCACGGAGGAGCCAGATAAGCCTGAGAAAGATAAAGAAGTGCAGAGTAAAGAGCAGGAGAGACCCACTGAAGAATTCCAGTGGCCCCAGAGAAGCGAAACCCTTTCTCAGCTTCCAGCTGAAAAGCTACCACCCAAAAAGAAACGTTTAAGACTGGCTGACATGGAGCACTCCTCTGGGGAATCCAGCTTTGAGTCTACAGGTACAAGCCTCTCTCGCAGCCCTAGCCAAGAAAGCAATTTGTCCCACAGTTCAAGTTTTTCAATGTCCTTTGAAAGAGAAGAGAATATGAAGTTCATCACACCTCCCAAGCAAGATGAATTTGGAAAACAGTCTGAGTTTTTAACAGTTCCAGCAGGTGCTTACTCACTTTCCGTCCCTGGGCATCACCATCAGAGGGAAATGAGACGCTGCGCATCTGAACAGATGCCCTGTCCTCATGCTGCTGAAATCCCAGAGATCCGAAGTAAATCCTTTGATTATGGGAACCTGTCTCATGCCTCTTCAGCTGGAACACCTACTGTGGCATTGTCTCCATCCCGAGAAAGGAAGAAATGCTTCTTGGTTCGTCAAGCTTCCTTCAGTGGTTTTCCAGAGATTTCTCAGACTGATCAGAGCACAGAACAAAGTATAAAGCAGGAGCAGATGGAACATTCACAGGTTGGTCTTCGCTCTTCCCAGCTTGTCTGGCATCACTCCCCTTCCTCTGTACTTCACCCCATTCAGGTAGAAGACTCTGGAAAACAGGCTATTGGCTCTTGTGCTCAGCTTAGTAATAGCTCATCCCACCTTGCCCAGCAACAGGCTCTTGTTGCAGAAAGCCCAGAAATGTTAAGGACTCCCTTAATCCAACAAGCACCTTATATTCCTAACAAACATCCATCAGAGCAGCAGCAGCTATTTGCACATCAGGAAAAAGTCCCATTTCCCCCTATTCATAGCACCTTGTTTCAGTTCCCCTATCCAGCTGTCTGCATGGTTCACTTACCACCATCTCAGCAGCCTATCTTGTGGCAGTCCTGCACAGAACCTCTTCACTTCCAGCATCAATTTGTACAACAGCTACAGAAATCTTATGTCAAGCATGCTTTCCAAATAGACGTACCTCCAAGTTATCACCTGGAACATGCACCTGAGCTTATTGGAAAGAAAGCATCTGATTATGTGCATGCTAAAGAGCAAGCATACCAGCATTACTCAGGAACATCTGGGCCATATTCAAAAAATACTCTAGTTAAGTACCAGTCAGACCATAGCATTAAACCAACAGATACCTCCTCTGAGCAGCATCTTCAGACAGATTTTGACTCCCCAAGTGATGGATCTGTACAGCCTTTGCCGGGAACAGTTGTTCCCGTCAGGATTCAAACGCACGTGCCATCTTATGGTAGTGTCATGTACACAAGCATTTCCCAGATTCTTGGACAGAGCAACAGTCCTGCAATTGTAATTTGTAAAGTTGATGAGACAGTTTCTCAAAGAACATTGGCAACTAATGCAACCATGGAAGGAATTGGCTTTAATATAGCTCAGATGTTGGGTCATCATGGAGGACTAGAAAAATATCCTTTGTGGAAAGTGCCGCAGACACTTCCGCTTGGACTGGAGCCACCAATTCCCTTGTGTTTGCCTTCCACTTCTGACATGGCTTCTACCTTGGGAGGAAGCAAACGAATGCTTTCCCCTGCCAGCAGCTTGGAGCTCTTCATGGAGACCAAGCAGCAGAAACGAGTCAAAGAAGAAAAAATGTATGGGCAGATAGTTGAGGAACTAAGTGCAGTTGAGTTGACTAACTCAGATATAAAGAAAGATTTCCCAAGAATGCAGAAGCCTCAACTAGTTAGGCAGAGCTGTGCTACTGAGCCAAAAGAAAGTCTGCCATCCATGTCATCCTCTTCATCGCTGTCATCCTCAACATCTCAAGATTTCCCACCCGTCAGCATGGCGGGAGCTGATGCATTCCCACTGAGCAGAGAGAAACTTTCTAGTTTTGATTCAACATCACCAGGCCAGAAGTCCAGTGGCCCATCTGAAGGAAGAGACTCACCAGAAGAGCTGGATGTGGATGAAACAGCCTCTGATATGAGCATGAGTCCACAGAGGTCTTCATTGCCACCAGGAGAAATTCAGGCAGAAGACCAACTGAAACAGCAAAAGTTACCTCTTGGGATGTTAGTCCAAATGTCATCTAATACTGTTGGGAAAGTCACAGCCTCAACCATTCTTCTGACAGACGTAGCAGATTTTCAACAGATCCTTCAGTTCCCAAGTCTACGTACTACAACTACTGTGAGCTGGTGTTTCTTAAACTATACAAAACCCAATTACACTCAGCAGCCAACCCTCAAAGCTTCTGTTTATGCTTCATGGTGTATAAGTTCATGTAACCCAAACCCATCTGGGCTAAGTACAAAGACCACTTTAGCACTTTTAAGGTCCAAGCAAAAAAACACCACAGAAATCTATACCCTGGCTGCTATGCACAGACCTGGAGCTGGTAAACTGACATCATCAAGTGCATGGAAGCAGTTTGCTCAGGTAAATAAGAAATTTAATAAAATTAAATTCATATATGTTTATATGATAAATTTCTAGTAAACTATCAAATGCGAGTTAATGATTTATTTTTTTCAAAAAAAGTTTCCCCATTGGGAAATCAGCCAGGGACATCTTCCGAAGACAACTTTTGAGCCTCAGGTTGTTCTACTGCAAGCTCTGCTACTTCTTCTGTCTCTGTCTCTGTCTCCATTTTCAAAATCAGATGTAAACAGTGAGGCTTTTAAAGCCATCCCTTCATGTGTGCCAGAGCCTGATACATTATCTCCTCTTATTTTGCCCTTTGTTTTTCCCAATTTAAACAGTGTCAGACACAAACATCCACGTGCATTTGTAAGAAAAGAGTAAGATCAAGTTGAGTAAGGATCTTCAGATCCATTTAATGTCTTTTACATATTGGCTCTTCCTCACAGATTAAGCATTTGCTAATGGTGCCGGGGAAAATTCTGTAATGGCAATAAATTACCTTCTGAGACTTTTCCATATCTATTTTCCATGATGGTTTTTTTTCCTGAGGAAATATACAGTATTGTCTTTTCTGTCAAGACTCATAAAAATTTGTCCATGTTGCCTCCTCTCTTATTCTCTGTCAAATTAAATGGACAGATTCATTCATTGTATAGGTGTTGAACCAAAATGAGAGTTTGGCTTTGACCTGGTATGTTAAACGTATTTGAAATAAAGTGTGCGTTTATTGTATGCTCCAGAAGTAACACCCTTCCTTGACTTTGTTCTACAGATGAAACACGAGCCATTCTTCTTGTTTGGCAGCAAGCTTGAAAAGAAAGTAGTGGGGAATATTATAAAAGAAAGAGTAAAAGGAGACATTCATGGAGATAAAGACATTACATCCAAACAAACTGAGCCGATACGAATTAAAATCTTTGAAGGAGGGTAAGAAAATATAACTGGAAATTTCAAGCTCAGCCTGTCATTTTAGACATTTGAAAATGAATATGAGTGAATTAGAATGTGAACAGTCCCCTCTATGTTTGCCATGTCTTGTAGCTCCCAAGTCTCTTATTTTTTGTGTATTTGTCAGTCTCAAAACACACTGCAAGGTACCTGTATATTCACTTTGGGCTCTACTTTGCTATTAAGACAATTATTTTCCATCTGTCTGAGAGCACTCACTCAAAATTGTTACTTTAATTCTTTAAGTCATAAGGAAGTGGATGAACTGTTAACATTTTGATATTTTCTATGCTCTTTCTTTGTATTTAATGACTTCCATGAGGATATGTTTCCATTTTTAGGCACAGTGTACTTCCACCCAGTGGAACAGGTTGACCAGGCATGCTTAGTATTATTCTTGTAATATTGTTTTATTTACTGAGGTTGGATTTTGGATATAAAATATAAGATGCCAATGAAATCTATGGCATCTAAGACTAATCCATAGATCTGTTATATATGGTTGATAAAATAATGTTTCATTTCACTGTGGAAATCTATCACTCAAGTGATAACAGAAACAAATAACAAAAAAGGGAAAGCTAATTAACATTGTTATGAAGCTTAAAAAACTGTTGATAAAAGAAAGTGAAATAGACACTTGTTTGTCTCTGCAGTATACTCTAAAATGGAAGATATTGTTTAGTTTCTTTTACAGAATTCTGACACAACACAATTAATTTGCCAGTTTTAGTAGTGCATAGTCAGGTGGCTAAAGAAGAAGTGTTTTTCAGTCTTACCAAACTCAGATGGTCTCACAGCACTGTTTTACTGGAGTAACTAAATAGGTCAGGAGGGAGATGTGAGAAATTCATACGTCTGTTGCCTTCTCCTGACAGTTTGTACCCTTTAAAATATCAGTTGTCCTTCGTTGATGTTGTGTTTTTGTATAAGATAGAATAATCTCCATGAAATTACCATTCCCATTTCTCTGTAGTGTGCAGCACTGAAGGAGCATAGCCTACACCTTGCCTGAAAGACTGAAAAAGATATTTTGGAGGTTTTTGTATGTGCGCTGGGCCAGACACCCTTATCCTAACTCTTCTCTGTAGTTGTACCTTGTCCTAGTACATAAGCCAGTAGACTGGCTTTACAAGACTAACCCAAATTCAGTGGTAAGTAAGAAATTTTACAAGAAAGTTGTAAAATTCTAAGTTTACAAGAAATTAAAAAAGCTTTTGCTTCAACTCACACCCACTTTGAAGTATAAAATTTACCTGTTTCCCACTATGTATCATTTCTGAATACAGTCCAGCTGAAGATAGTCTGCCTTGATGTAAGCTTCACAATGAGAGGTCAAAAGACTAAAAGTGTGTTAAGAAGAGCAGCTTAAAGGAGGATTCAGATGAGTGTGAGCTGCAGCAGATCACTCTATAAAAAACTTCCACTATCTAATACGTACTTCAAGAAATTTTGTGTGTTACTTGCACTACCTTAAGTTTTTGTATACACCAATAAGGTTTATGAAACTATTTGAGTGAAATAATATAATTCACAGTTCACCTAGAAATGTTTCCTAGTAATACTTGGCTATGTTTAGATACCCTTTGAGTAAAACAAAACATGAGAAACCTTGATATGCACATCAGTTTCTGAAGTGGGGAGAAAAAATAGTCTGTGCAATAGACTGGGACTTCCTCAACAGAAAAATACAAACTGCAAAACTTCAGCAAATGAGGTAATGCAGTGTAAGTAGGTCCACTCTTTAGTCACACATCATAAGTTTATGGTACATTTTACAAGAATTATTTGTGAAAGAATAGATTCATTCTTTCCATTCTAGGCATTCAGTTGGCTATTTTTTAAATTGATGTAATATACCTTAGATATTTGTGTCGTGTCTTGCACTACTTTCTGTCCTGTTTATTGAATTTTTTCCTTCTCTTCAAGTTATTGTCTATGACTTCTTAAAGCTAGTTTTTGACATGGGTGAGTTCCTGTGCTTGCTTCTTCTTGGCTGTTTGTTGAGCTATTTTGTTCTTTCTTCAAGCACATCTTCATCTCCTCTCAGCACGTGGTTCAATGAGCTGTATAGCAAATGTCTGTTGTCTTCTACATTTTCTACACTGGACATACAAACGTGGATGGTCATATCTTGTTTCAGCAGGATATTTTCATTTTGGTTTTTGATTTTTCATGAGGAATGGGTTTCCTTAGGCTTTGTGGTTGCTTTTGTTTCATAGGTTTGAAGAAGGTAATTAGCTGAGAAAGATCAGTGGCTGTCAGCTTTTGGTTTGTGGGAAAGCCTGTCCAGCTGGCAGGGAAGTGCAGCTCTGCAGCTGCCTTGTGCCAGTGGGTTGGATCATTCATATGGCAGCTGGGCAAAAAGCAGATAGCTGGGGCTGGGGATGAGTGAGATGCTGAAGGAGCAGAATTAGAATTGAGGCAAAAATTAGATCAGAGAATCATGGAGTTGTTACAGTTGGAAAAGACCTCTAAGATCACTGAGTCCAGCTGTCAGGCTGTGCCACCAGATAACACAGCATATCACCACCTCGCTGCAGAAAGCCCATCAAGAGCATTTTGTAAGCATCATAGCAGAGGGAGTTTGGAAGGAAGAAACTAACCACTGCATTATTATCACTGGCAGGTGGTTTGATTCAAGTGAAATTATCTGAATCACAAAATCTGCTTTCCATCATCTGTGACTGCAGATGTCACTGATGGGATAAGAAGCAGTACTTCTCAAAGAAAAGCAGTAATTTGAAGTTCAGCCCTTGCTGTAGTACAGTTGGTTGCTAATGGTGTTCAAAGAAAGAAGGGACAGGACAAGCAAGCCTGCTCATCTGACACCTAGCTTAATGACATTATCAGCTGACAGCAGGAATTCAGAGTTTGCTTATGTTTGTACTTTCATATCTATCAGTAATAGACTCAAATTGAAAAACATAAATAAAATAACATTTTGGATAGAAATTGCAAGAGGACTCTGAGACTTGTTAATGCTTTTTAACTCAAGGGTCCCATCTTAGTCAAACTCAGAGCAGCAGTGGCCAAAGTCCTTACATGGACGTTACATAGGAAGGGAAAAATTACTCAAAGCTTTGAGAGAGGCACAGTAAGACTGAATATTCCTGAGGTCTAAAAGGTACTCACCATAGACTCAGACTTCTGGTCTTTTAGTTTTTGCACCAGCCTTTCTTTAAATGTCAGGTTTGTGCATGTCGTTTCTCTTACAGTCATTGTTATGATGAAGCATTCTTAGAGAGTCAAGGTCAGTTGTGGCCAAAAACCATCTATATGAATGATGAAGAGACACATGCTTTATCATTGTCTTTGTGTCCAATGGGATCTGACAGGTGACAGAAGCCAGTGGAATGAGGTCAAGCAGAAGAAGAGCAGAGATGGAGCAACAGAAAAGCACATATAATAGCACAGCATTTATCTTACCAGTATCAATCAGGGATGGTATGGTAGATTCCATCCCAGCAAATTCAGACTGTAAGGACAGATGAAGAGAAGATAAAATAGCAGTATTTCAAATAATAATGGGCTTATTATTTTTTTTTTGTCTGTGGGAGAAGGCTTGGAGGTAGTTGATGAAACAGTGGATAGAGAGATGACTAGCAGTCACTGGCATGTGCATATGAAGGAAAACCTGGGAAATGGGGCAGCCAGACAATCAAGATGCCAAAAATGTTGTACAGAAAACGTGCTAGAGAGATGACTAAATATTAAATTACATTGGACTATGCCAGTTTTGCCCATGCTGCCAGGGACAAATGAAGGAAATGGGAGAGGTACGACTTTGCTGGAAATGAGATGAAAAAGAAGAGCTAATGTGTTTAAAAGATAAGAAGATGGACTTGAGAACAGTACACTGGCTTATGTTTTTCTACGATATTAACTTAAAAATTTATATTGCCCATGATAGAGTTAAACATATGGGAAAGTGTTCATCTAAGAACAGCATACATGAACAATTTTCCAGCTCTGTAACCCAAAAGTTGCCACTTTTTTCTTGTAGAGTTATCATCACATTAACAGGATCTTTCACACAGTCCCTTTTTTATTTAAAGTACTGAATGTCAGTAACAATGATATTTTGTGGGCTATGCATCCACGAAATGACTGAAAGTAATTTGTGCTGCTTAGGAAGAGGGCAATGGAGGACAGAGGGCAGAAAAAATACTATTTCTCACTCCTGGATTTTATGTTGGATGAATGAGGATGGAACTCTTTCCCCAAAGGAATGCCCAGCAGTCTTCAAACCTCACAACAGGCTGAGTAGATTGCCTAGACTCTCTTAGATTTCAGTATTAGCAATTTAGCATGATAATAAAGGCAATGTACAGCTTTACATAGATTTTCATATCTTACTTATTTTCCAACTACACACTATGTGATCAGCAAAAATAACATAGAAAGCTTATGTCTGTTCTAAGAAAAATTTCAGTAATAGCTTTCTTCAAAATATGTTTGACATATACCATTTTGTTTCTAAAGCATCTCTTACCTGAGCGAATCCAACTCGGTGTCTCTTCAGGGAGAGATTTATCTTTGGGAATGTCAGGCATCTGTAATGTGAATGCATATATCCTTGCTTATCATCCACATTCCCTTTATGCTAACTGGGAAGAAGCAGGCATTTCCAGGATGTAATTTATCTGATACCAAGGGATAAATACACTAAAATAGTTAAATGAACCGTGCTGGAAAACAAAGCTGTTTTCAGTGGTGGTAAATGTCTGCGCTGTACGAGACTGCAGTGGGCTGAAATAAATCCAAACTGCAGGCTTGTATTTTGAGTTATGTCTACAGGAATGGTGGTTCATTGGTTTCCTGACAAGGTGTTTATACTGTTCTCATACTGCAACCTGTTGGTCTCATATTGTTTAAACACATTGGGACCAGTACATTTTCTGAAAGCCAAACGCTTTATGACTTCCAGACTGAAAATTCAATCGTTCCTTTGGACTTCTGTGAGCTTGCTTTGATGATGAGGATCAGACGCATAGAAGTGATATTTGTACATTGCATGAGACCTAGAGTCTGAATGACTTAAATACTTGCTCTCTTCCAACAGGTATAAATCAAATGAGGATTATGTCTATGTCAGAGGTCGTGGCCGAGGAAAGTACATTTGTGAAGAATGTGGCATTCGCTGTAAAAAGCCAAGCATGCTCAAAAAACATATCCGCACTCACACTGATGTCCGGCCTTATGTATGCAAATTGTGCAATTTTGCCTTCAAAACTAAAGGTACTTTTTTTGCTGAACTCTTGCCACTTCTGGAGCTATTTTGCCCTCTGGGATCCAATCACTCATTGCAATTAAGGAGACTATTTTCTTCAGAATAAAATTTTCTTGTTTATATATGCAGGACTGTATAAGAGAGTTTGTTCTCTTCTGTTTAATCGATCCAGGGATTTTGTAAGACTCTGGAACTCCTTGTATAACTTCACTAAGACCTATAGTCTCTTGGCAGGTCCTTCTGTCTGCAGAAAAATGTAGTAGCATAAATACCACCCTGCAAAATAATACTCTGCCAACATTGTTACATGGTGCAAATTTTAATTGAAGCAACATTTAGATGCTACCAGGAGACCACAATTCTTCTGACTTAATGTAGAAGCAGAGCATCAGCTGCTGAGGAATACATGCCTTCACAGGCTTTACAGTGGGTCAGTTTCAAGTATATAAATAATGTATGTCTCCCAGATGGGCCACTCCATCCACTGTGGCATTAATTATGAATAGAGATCTGATAGCTTCTGTTCACATGTATTTATCAGCACAGAAAAAAAGCTTCCATTTGTCACCCTGAGGCCACAGATAATGATATTCTTTGGAATTCAGATTTGTGATGCAACCACCTCCTTGAAAGAAAAAATCCTTTCCTTGGTATCATTTCTTTGTAGCAGAGCCTTAGTGAGACTTACATTCCCACTTTCTTAACTCCCCTTTGGCAGACAGAAAAAAATGGATTCTGCTCCCAGTGCAGTGAAACTTAAAGGGGGAGAAAGGAAGCTGAAGGAAATTTCTCCCAAGATCCCAGTGCAGCTTCATGGCTGTTTTGAGGATTGAGAATTGTAATAGTTTCCATGACTCCAGCACTTCTTCCTGTGCCAAAGATGGGAATAGCGATGGATGGTAGTAGACCCATCAACCTAATTTAAGATGAGAACTTTCATGGGCATGTAGAGACAAAGACAAGGAGCTGCTTGTTGGTAGTCCCAGTAGACCATCTGGTGAGCTGTTCTCATATCATTGCTTACATCTGACATTGCTGGAACGGGTCTTGAGGAGGGCCTAGAAGTGCATGACAGTATTGTGGTTTTACAGCTATGTTCAGAGAGGACATTCAGGAAGAAGAGGTGGCATGGAAAAAAATAAAAAAGAGAAATTGCTTGCTGGAGCTGGCATTTCTGACAAAGAAGAAGAATGTAGAGGAGGTGGTTTCTTATTGCACAAGAAGTGCATGAGTAGCAAGAGACTGGATTAGCCTTCAAAGTACAAGTGTTTAACTGATGTATGACTGATTAGAAGCAGTTGTCAACCTCATAACTATTGTTGCTATTTTGCTGAGAGCAGTAGGGGGAAAACTTTCAGAGGTACTTAGTTTTTCAGTTTTTCTGAGCATTTAGCCATCCAGAAGCATCAATGGCCAAGTTAGCATTTTTATGTAGTGCACAAGCACAAGAAACTCCTACTGAGAAGGGAATTATTTGAAGTAGCTGGAACTGAAAGTCAGAGAAGAGCCTGGTTTGTGAGTTTCTAAGCACACCTGCACTATCCAGCAGAGGGGTTCATCGTTCCTGTCCCAAGATGGCATGTGCCACAACACCATCTGGAGATGTTGGTTGGGGTCCTGGAAGCAGCATAAATGCATTTCCAGAGGGCTTTCCTTGAGCTAAGAAGCACCATGTCATGGTAGTGGGTTGTGTTTCCTTGTGCCATGCTTTCCCTTTTGAGTGTTGCAAATGAGACTGAAGTGGCAAATGGATTAGAGCGAAGTTCTCCAGCCTGTACTTTGTACTCAAAATTCTTTGTCATGAAATGTCTCTTGAGGCCAATCTAAACCCAGTTTTTTTATCTGTGGAAAAACAGACCAAGACAGGCACTCCAGAAAGTCAATAGTCTAGTGTGAGATTGCTCCCTCAGGGGAATGGGAGATTTGCTTTCAAATCTCTGCTGTGTCTGGTTTAGATCTGTGTTCTAAATCTGGGAGCTGAACCTGAATTTCCCAAATCCCAGATGGATGCTGTAAGCACAGCTCCTCTCAGTTCAGAGACTGCAACTAGATGGTAAACTTGCATATTTGTCTTTTTTTTTTTTTTTTTTTGTGGGGTACTTTTGCTTCAAATTGCTTCAAATATGTGGAGCATTTGGAAACCATGTGTGAAGTAAATGGGAGAGCCCTTACCTTGAAAGTGCCACTGTGTATATAGGAGCATGGGCCCTGAATGGCTGCAGCGCTGTGGAAATACTTCAGTGTCTAGGGAGTCTGTACATATCATGAACAGTGACTCCAGGAACAGATAAAATCCAAAAGTGAGTTTTTTGGGCTGATTAAATATGTGTAAAATTGGAGAGATACCTGTGTACCTCTCAGGCCTGGAGTTTATTTGAATTTTTTATTCTTTTAAGATATAAAAATGCTCACTCCTTAAAACAGGGTCTGTGGGCAATGGTATAAATGAATCAGCCCTATCTGTTGTGGTGTTTTTTAAAGCTGAAACTCATCATCTGCAGCATAGTGAAGTTAAGATACACCAAAACCTTACTTGAAAAGCAATCTTTGTTGTTGTCTCTTAATTACATTCATCTCTGATCCATAGGAAATCTGACGAAACATATGAAGTCTAAAGCACACATGAAAAAATGCTTGGAGCTTGGAGTATCAATGACATCTGTAGATGATGCTGAAACTGAAGAAGCAGGTATGTCAAAATGATTTAATTTAGTTGGAATGGCCTCATTCCAACTAAAGTATGGAAAGTATGGAATCTGCAAATGACTCATTGCACTTTAGCACAGTGATGGGCATGGGAAAATATATTACAAGTATCTGGGGCGTTTTTAAATTGAGAGCTAACTTTTTAATAAACAGGAAATAAAAAAAATCCTATCTAGTTGTCTGGGTTATACATTTTCACATGAAGAGGCACTAGAAATAAATGTCTAGCCTGTTGTCATCTGTCTCATATGAGGGTTCCAATCTTTCCACCTAAGATGTGAGAGATGGCAATATTTAGTGAAGTTACAAGGTAGTGTAGGATGAATTTGCTTTCGTACTTCAAGTATTGAATTTTAAGATATTATTTTGAAAAAAGCATGGTTTTAATTGATGAGGAATGGCTTTATGCAGCCATCCCAAATGAAGAGCATCCAGCAATGACAGTGAGTGTTCTGGATGGGGAACAGTTGTGGCAAGAGGTGGGATATGTGCTAATGGTCTGGACTTGTGGTTGTTTCAGAAAATATGGAGGACATGCAGCAGGAGGCAGAGAAGAGCAGCAACCTGGCAGGGCTGTCAGCAGAGCACCAGTTTTCTGATGCGGAGGAATCAGATGGCGAGGATGGAGATGACAATGATGATGATGATGAAGATGAGGATGATTTTGATGATACTCAGGGAGACTCGACACCAAAAACCAGATCAAGAAGCACCAGCCCGCAGCCCCCTCGGTTCTCCTCCCTGTCAGTGAACTCAGCTGGAGCATCGCAGGGGGCTTCCCCTGAGGGCTCCCTTTCCGTGGGACACTCTTCCCTCATCAGTTACTTGGTCACCTTACCTAGCATTCAGGTTACTCAGCTTATAACACCAAGCGACTCCTGTGAAGACACACAAATGACAGAATATCAGAGGTTTTTCCAGAGTAAGACTACAGATTCAGAGCCCGATAAAGACAGATTGGACATACCCAGCTGCATGGATGAGGATTGCACGCTTTCATTAGATCCCAGTTCTTCTCCTAGGGACCTCTCACCTTCCAGTCAACAATCGTCACCTGGCTATGATTCTTCGCCCTACAGAGATAACTCACCAAAGAGGTATTTAATGCCAAAAGGGGATTTGTCACCCAGAAGGCATCTATCACCCCGAAGAGATATTTCACCCATGAGACACCTTTCCCCACGGAAGGAGGCTGTGCTGAGGAGAGAGTTATCACCAAGACGGGACGTGTCACCAAGGCGTCACCTATCGCCAAGGAGACCAATGTCACCGGGGAAAGATGTGTCTGTTCGAAGAGATTTGTCTCCCAGGCGAGAGAGGAGATATATGGCCTCCGTTAGAGCGGCGTCTCCCCGGAGGGGCTTGTACCATAATCCGGCATTGTCCATGGGTCAATATTTGCAGTCTGAATCTATTCCAGTGGGACATTCAGTAAGTATGAAAGAATATTTTCATTACTCTTGTCAAAAACAGTATGCTTACCAAATTTGTGCATTCATAAATCTTTGCAGCTTTGTAGAAGAAGAAGGCATAAACTTTGAGCCTTGATGGGAAATCCTGGAACAAATGCAAGAAATATGGAATAGACAGGGACCAAGTCAGGATGCTGGTTCATTTAGATGCATTAGAGTCAGCCTAAGGGGCAAGTGTTCACTTGGTAGAATCCTGAGTAGCTCCGTCAACTTCAATGAAATTAGTCTGGTTTGCATTTTTCCCCTCCATATTCATTATATTATGTGTGTGTGTATGTATATGTGTGTGTGTGTGCGTGTGTGTGTCTGTATGTATAAGTATGTATAATTTTTAAGCAATTCAGAAGGCTTACATGGTTTGTGAGGCTTGCTTCTGCACTGTAAAAAACCTGTACTTCCTGGACTCTCAGGTGAGGTCAAGCCAAGATTAAGGCTTAAAGCCCTGTTCCTGTGGTATCGTGCCCACCACTGAGTATTGTTTAATGGAATAAAAATGCTAAGATAATGGAACCTCTTAGAAAAGCAGAGTGCACACTGAAATCAGGATCTGTGGCTGGAATTTAAAGGATATTATTTTGTGAGAGGAACAGGCAGCTGTCTGCCCCACAGAAAGCACCGCAACCATCTGGGTGGAAATATGCAAAACCTGCGCAGCTGCTGTCTGTGCTCTTCCCTTTTGGTAACATTTGACCAGCCATAGCATTCACAAAGCACTCCCTCCACAAATAGATTGCATCTTCAGAGGTAAGGAATGGCCCTGCTAGGTGTGAATTTACTTATTTATTTACTATGCTTCCCTCACCATGTTGCTGTTGTGGCTGCACTCCCTGCCTGTGTGTGGGTTCAACCTGGGCAAGCTGTGACAGTCTCAGATTACCTCAGAGCTCCTTGCTCACTGCTCTTCTCCTGGTTGGCCTCTTCTCCCTGCTTCCCCATTCCCAGTCTTCTTGGCTCTCCATGCAGTCTGCTGCCAACCTGGCAGATCCAAAAGTGATTTCCCAGCATTTTGAGGATATAAGGGAAAGCTGCAACTTGAGTGGCCATATTTATGAAGAGAGCAATGCAGGTACTTCTTCCACATATTAGATATGGCCCCATTACCCAGTAAGTTGTTTGGGAGAGCACTGGAGAGGGGTGATTAAATGGTCCTTGAGAAAGGGCATGCTGAAACCCTGCTGCACTCTCACATGAGTGATCACTGCACAGCTGAGAGAGGATGCAAATCCCACCAGCAGTTCTGCCGACTACGTGAGGAAGCACAAGTGGGTGAAGAGTCACCACTTTAACCAGTCATGATGTCTTAGTATCAAATTAATGGGATCCCATGTGATTCAACAGATGACATTGTGCAGGGTGCCCCAGTCCCTCATGCCCCACATGAGACACACTGGCATCCTGTAGTAAAGATTTTGGATGTATAATGATGCTAGCAAAAGCGTTTGTTAGCAGTTACCCTTGGCCATCTGACAGTTCTTGCTGTAATATTTTTCTTATGTGTTATGCATACCTTCCAGCAAGGCATTTAACACATTGTAAGGACTCTCTTAGCACTTCTCACTCCTTCTTTTGAAAAGTTCACCATGCCAGATGGACTTCTAAAGCTTACTGTTTATGAGGTAGAGTCAGGCATGTGGCAGTGAAAAACTTACTGTAAAAGATCAGTTGTCTTACTAAAAGCATCAGTAACTTGATGGCATGTTGAATGTTTTGAGAGAGACGGCCAGACCTCAGTAGAGTCACTACAACCTGAATACAGGATGCATCACTGGAAGTGGAACCCAGGCAAACTTAAATTAAAAAAATGACAAGTGAAGATGATTGCCCATTGCAACAAATGACTGCAAGGAAGGAAAGTAGGTTTCCTCATCTCTTGATACCTTTCTGGAAAATGTACTTTAGCCAAACATTAGACAAGCTTAAGTGAAACACAAGTTATTATACTCAGCATATGGGAAGACAAATAACACCTGATCTTGCTATAAATGAAAGCTATCAGAGAAGAAAAAGGAATAAAGGTTGTTTTCCACTTTTTAGAGTGGTGAAATCTAACAAACCAGAACATCATTAGCAGCTGCATTGGTGATGCACAAGCCAGATTACAATCCTTAAAATACTTTAAGAGCTGTAATGGGTTCCCAGTCCTTTGCAGGAGTAAGGGCAGTTTTGTGCTTTTAGTGCTTGCAGTTCCCAGAAGAGGCCAGATTTTTCTTCTCAACAGCAATTGATGTATTTGCTCTAATCTCTTTAGCCAGTGCTGGTCTAGTTGCCCTTCATCTTGCTTCCTGTTGAATGTCCATGCACTTTGGTGGTCATGTACAAAAGGCTTGTAAAGTGGTCTGATATTGAAAGCACCACACAGAAAGCAATTAAAATTATGTGTTTAGGAAATGGAAAAGAGCATGGTGAAAGTAAATATTTTTTTTAGATTGTATAAAAATACAGAAAAATACACACTTTTTTTTTTTCATTTGGCAGTCAATAACACTCTGGCAACAGAATATTCTCTTGAAAGTAGATGAAGTCTCTAGTGTATGCCGGGTCACACTTGGCTTTGACAAGTTAAATTTGTGTCTTTAAAATTAATGCCAGATATCATCTGCTCTCTAAATACATCTGGGATCTTCTGTCAATGCCAGAGGTTTCTTTCCTTACTGAGGAGGCTGATGCCATTATCAAAGGTCTCAGATTCTTCTTCCAAGTCATCTTCTGCCAGTTTTGAGAGAGAGAAAGAAGGAATAGGAAGACTTCAGTTGTTCATCCTGAGAGAATCTCTTTTAGCATTTTAGTTTGGATTAGGCATATGTCTCGGTTGTCATATTTTTTGTTCTTTGACTCATATTTTCTGATCAGTCTTAGAGTAAGTGACCTGGATTGTTGTCAGATGGAATTAAACTGAAAATGTGCACCAGGAGGGCAGCAGGTGCACTTGAACTGTTGAGTGGCCATTCAAGGGACTGCAAAGAGCCATACAGGGCAAATCTGAAGCAACCTTCCCTTCCAAACCCACAACACTTCATTGTGAATATGGGATCCGGCACAAACAATTTTGACTCCATTCCTGCTTCTCCCAACCCTTAGTACACCCTGCTGCTTCCTAGTGCAGACCAGAACCTTTGCCTCTTCTTCCATTTCCAGGATAGACACAACAAGATCGAGAAGGTGCCTTGATGTGAGTGGTACAGACTTGTCTCGCAACTATTTTAACTTTTAGGCAGTAGTGGATTTTGCTTGTGTTGCCATCTTGTTGCTCATCTCATTCATTTGGAAGTCTGAAGCCTGTCTTGATATATTCAGAAGGGCTGAAGTGAATTAGGCACCTCTATGACCTCTTGAAAGTTGATAGGACTTAAGGTCCTTTGATCATCGCAGACACGGATATTAAATCCCTTCCCAAACACTCACTACTTTATCATCTTGAGTGAAATGCATTCTTGTACAGAGAGCCAGAAACTTCTGAATTCCAGGTAAACTGTAAATAGGTTCACTGGTGCATCTGAGCTACTGTGGTGCATTCTCTGTAAGGCTGCAAATTGAGCTGATCCTGGAAGTGAAGGCCACATGGAGTTATAGTCACTTAGTTACGCATCATGTCTTTCAGGAGGCACATTAGTAATTGGTTCTGCTACTGATTTTCACTCTAGAGTTCAGTGTTTTCTATTTTTTAACTTAAAGGAACCTCAAGTACATTATGATGTGCTAATCAAAGAGACTGTTTTCCACCCAACATATCTTTGCAAGCTGTGGTCTGAGGCTGCCCACAGGATATCTGTGAAGGATGCTTGGCTTTGAAATGTGATCTTCCTCTTAATCTCCCACAGCCTGATTTGGGTGATGTACCAGATACAGGGTAAACCCCATCTCATCCTTGAGGCATATGGGAACTTGTGAAGCTGGATATGGCTTTGCTCAGGGGTGTGATGTGGCAGTCTATCTTTGTGACCAGGTCAGAGCATTTAGTGAAAAACTGCTACAGAATCCTGTTGTTTGGGAAATTATATGCCACCTGGAGCTGAAGGGAAATATGCTAAACTGTAACAAATGAGAATTAATAGGAAACTAACTGGATTCCCATCACTTTGCAAAGAGAAGAGCTCAGCTCACAGCACTGGCAGCCACCCATTCTGACTGCGCTGCTAAAAGATACCATGACTTTCTGCACTGTGCTCTGTGATCTAATACTTGCCCTGTCAGCTGAAGAAAGTCTTTGGATTTTCAGGATGCTTGCGGAAAAAAGACGGTCTTTCCCTGTGAATATGTGTGTCTGTAGGAATGAAAATGCTATATATTGGTAAAGGAAATAAAAGCAGGGTAAGAGATAGGAATGGGTACTAGTGATTGCAACCGTTATCTGTTTCCAAACCTACCTGTCAGAGTTAGAGAGAAATAATCCAGTATATGCCCAGCCAGGCTTGGAAGGTATCCAGTGACATGTGCGAACTGTCACTGTCTATGTTAAAATCAGGCATACGAGACATACATTGGATGATGCTGCTGATCTTAAAGCACACAGCAGTTTCTATTACATTAGCCACCTCCATCCAACAAGGACAGACTCTTGTTCTCTTCCCTTATAAAACTCTGGTAGGGTAAAACATGAAGCCAATATCTTTCTCAGTTGGAGATCTGTGTGTGACTAAGTTTATTCTTTGATGAGTTTTACTCTTTTTTCTTTGGTCAATTTCCCTTAGCCCAATTTCACATCAGATGTAATAATAATAAATGTCATGGTGTAGGAAACATCCAAAAGGACAATATGACTGAGAAACTGGTTGACAGACCAAAGATGGAAAAATAGGGGGCAAGCAGCTGTGCAGAGGTGAAGTTAGTGATAGGAAGGACTGACAGGGTAGGTGAACTGTCTTGTGGCTTGGCAAGTGCAGTTTATTTTGTTTAGTTTTCCCCATTCAGCAATATAGTGTGCTGTCACTATGCTTTCTTATGACAGTTTCTCTTTTATGAGACTCAAGAGTCTTACTTTCTGAATAGGAAAATTCCCAACATAGATTAGTCTCTGAATAATATCTCTGAGGTTCGACTCTGATGATTATGGGTCACCCTTTCCAGTCTCGACTTTGATTTATATTAAACAGGACAAAGCATCTGAGCACAGTGAGATTGAGCCCTTGGGTAGCACAGAAACAGAATCTTTAATTGCCCCCTAAACCAGCTCCCTGGGATGGGATCAAGAGGTTGCTTAATGCCTTGAGAGCTAGGATTTCCCAGCAGTGAACTGCTGCCACTTCAATGCATTGGCATTTAGCAGCACAGTCCTCGGGCTGTCACACCAAGGCTGTGGTAGCATTACAGCTCTGGGGCAATTGATCCATGTTTGGTCAATTTACAGAGCAGAGATGAACGTTTTCATTCATTTGATTTCATATGAGAGTCCCCGAGAGTTGTGTGGCCAAATCCCACATATAATTATGAAAATGTCATCCTGCACTTCTGTCATCATTACTTCTCTGGTCAGCAATAAATGATACTTAATCATCAGATAGCAAACAAATTTTAAAACTTAAGAATGAAAAAGAAGGAGCCCAAAAGCCCAGGGCATATTTAATACTGAGTGGAGATGGAGCTATTTATTTTTCCAAGGCAGGAACTAATGGGAAAGCAGTGAAAATGTCAATATTGCGAGATTGGCTTTTATTAGCCGTCACAAAATTTCCCATTCTTCTCAATCCCATTATGAGTTGGTGAGTCCCCCTGGGACAGAATCATCACTTTTGCTTACAGCTGATGTCTGTGCTTTTGGTATTATTTATTGTTTACACTGCAGATAAGCCAGAGGGGTGCTCCATTGTCTCAATGACTAGAAAAATTTGTGTCTTCATTGCAGACACTTGACCTTGCATGGAAATACCCACCTGCTTTCACCAAGGATTGGGTAAAGCTCCCAGGGAGCAAGTACCTTCTGTGGGGCTCAAGAGTAGATTTTTCAGAAGGCAGTAAATACATACATGCTGTCAGATATTCCCTGTTGTGCCAAACAGTGGTGGTGAGCAGGGGGTGTTCGGATGTGTAGTTCTCTGCAACGAAGTTTAAATACCAGCACAGTTTTCCAAAAGAGAGGGTAAGATGGATCTCCTGGCCAAATTTCTCCTGGGGAATGAAAATCTATCTACCCCAAATTCTGTTCAAATGTTTCAGTTGAATATAATACCCTCCACTTCCTGACCTAAATTGCTGCATTGTGCTGCTGAACTCTCTTAACTAGCCATTGCCTTTCACCTCAGAGGCATGAGCCCTGTAGGGTTGAGCTAAGCAAAACCTCCTCTGTTGTTTGGATATGCAATTAGTGGAGTTTTCCAAATGCTTTGGGATTCATTTGGATGAAAGGTGCTTCGTGAATGGGAAGTTGTGTTAGACAGGAAAGCAGATAGGTGGTTTGGCAGCCAGACAAGAATTCTGCCAGTAGCAGTGCTGACATCTCTTTTTTCTTTTCTTCTGGTTACAGAGGAGGGGGTTGTCTCAGGCACCTTACTTCAACATATATGGAGAAAAAGGAGGCCTGGAGCACCGCAGGTCTAGCCTGTTCCCTGAAGGTCCGAGCGACTACGTCTTCAGTCATCTTCCACTACACTCCCAGCAACAGATCCGAGCGCCTATCCCCATGATGCCTATTGGGGGTATCCAGATGGTCCATTCAGTCCCCATGGCCCTTTCAGGTTTACATTCTCCGTCCACTCTGGCCCTGCAGAGGGAGGTCTCTGAGGAGAAGCAAAGAGGAACTGTGGAAACCCTTACAAAAGAATCCTATAGTATTTCTAAGCACCATGAGAAACGTACCTCTCCGCACAGCTTGCACCGCGCTGCTCCCCCCAGCGCCCCCTCCTCGCCGCTGCTGTTGCTGGCGCAGAGCACATCCGAGGACAGTGCCGTGGCTACCGAGAGGGAGCAGGAGGAGAACATACAGACTTGTACAAAAGCCATAGCCTCTCTGCGAATCGCCACAGAAGAAGCCGTTCTGCACGGGGCGGAGCAGCTGCAGAGGCCTTCTGAGCCTCACCAGAAACCCTTAGAAAGTGCACATTTTAGCATTAAACACTTTAGTGGATCTGAGCCGGGCCAGCCCTGTGCCTCAGCCACCCATCCTGACTTGCAAGGTGGTGAACAGGACAGTTTTGGTACATCACAGACGGCGCTAGCCCATCCCACCTTTTACAGCAAGACCTTTGTGGATGTCCAGCAGCTGGGCTTTCACAGCAGGAGCGAGCCCCCATCAAGCACACAGGAAAGGAAAGATCCGTCATCTGAGAAGAGCAAGCCACATTGATCTGAGATGCATGGAGACTTTCACCCATACATTTACCCCACTTTTTATTTTTTTTTCTAGAGATAGAAAAAGTATTCAACTTTACAGCATGCCTGTTCTAAGTTACAGTAGTTTGCTATTATATATACTTTTGTTATATCAAAAGAATTAGATAAAGTAACAAGTCATCATGAACCTGACCAAAACTAAATTTGAAATTCTTATTGGGTCTGGTACTTTTAAATTGTACAGATGTTTGTGCCTTTTCTTTACTTTGCTTATATTCTTATAAGCATTTTTTTAGCAGTAATTTGTACATATTTTAGAATTTGTGTATCTGCTTTGTAATAAATGTAATTTCTTTCCTTTTTTGGACACTTGGATCTAAATGATGTAAAACAGAACAGCATCAATATATGTGAGGTTGCACTAAAACATATTTTTATATGATTAAAACTGAACAGCTTTTATGTACAGCTCTGATTCTGTAATACTAATATTTATTTACTTTGTTTCATAAATTGTAAATTTTTTTCTTAATGTTGTGGATTGCTTTTCTATGTGAAGCATGGGATTTACTGTTGCGTAATTAGAACAAAATGTATATTGTAAAACAAGATATTTAAACTAGAGTATCTTATCTTATTCTGCACTTATGCATTAGTTAAAAAAAAAAAAGATAAAAGATGTATCAGTCAGTTCTTAACTCTTGTAATTTTTTTTGTCTCTTGTTTGCCGGATTGACTATAACTTAAGTGCTGATTGTGATTTTAAACTGATAGTACCGTAAAGCATTAAAGTAAAACAATGTGCTATTGTGAGTTTTTTCAAAGCTTTATAAAACAGTTATAAATATATTAAAAGTATTTGGTCTTATGTGAACATGTTGATCTATATACTCCTTAAAAAGCTATGGGAAAACATTCCACCCCATGTAAATATGTGCATCACTGGTGCCATCTGTGTAGCTCACCGGGACCGGCAAGATTTGCTATACTGGTGCTTCCAGGAGCGGGACTGGGGCACTGCTGCCTGCCAGAGGGCAGAGTCCGGCAGCGTCCTGACCCACTCCTGGCCTCCAGCAGCAGGGTGGCAAGGCCCCTACGGCCACATGGGGCTGGGCAAGGAGCTGGCCTGCTGGCTGGACACATGGCGCCCTGCCGAGCCTGGCAGTCCCCTGCTCCTGAGGGCTGACCAAGGGGCATAGGTGTCATGGAGGAGTGCCCTGGAGTGTCAGAGAGAGGTTTGGAGAGGAGAAAAAGGTTTTTCTTTGTACTTGAACTCCACAGCTGGCCACTCCCTACTGCAATACCTGTGCCAGCTTCAGGGGAGGGTCCCGTTCTGTCCCGTTCCGTCCTGTCCTGTGGACGGAGGTGTGTGGTCCTGCCGGCAAGGCAGAGCACTGCCACCCTGGCCTCTTCTGAAATGGGTTTCATGGGCAAGAAAGTCACAGTCTTCCAGTGAAGGGTCTCCACCTAGGCAAGTGCTCCAGAGGGAAGGGAGGAGGAGCCCGGACTTGTGTTTGAACACGTGTGGTGGGTTACCACTACCACCAGCAGCAAGTGTGCACGCACGCACGCACACACACACACTCAAACACACGCATGCATCTGCACAGATAAAAGAAACCAACGAGCTGGATTATATTTTGTGCTATTTAGTGGATTATAAATCTGTGAAAACAAGTTTGTATATTGAAAATACATCTAAGGAGTGTTCTTTAAAAAGAAATAAATATACAGTTACATGAATCAGGTGTCTAGTTTTCATGTGTTTTTTGAATTTTCCAAGCTTATTGGTGATCCAGCGTTCTGCACAAAAGGCACCCTTAAAAATGTGAGTGGTAGTGAAAAATGTGAACCATATATTGGCTTTCTCACATATTATCAAACCAAACCAGTTTATTTCTCTGGTAATACCATGTGGGGGCAGAGGCACAGGTGGCATGTTGTCATAAGTCTAGCATGATGGCATATTATTAGTGTAATACCATAATGGACAGTGACTGCTTCTAAACATTAAAGGTTTAGAATACCCATTGCAATATTCTGCCTTTATTCCAGATCATTGTGGTAACCTTGCCAAGATAAGCATGTGCCAGAAAACTGGCTCATCTCAGACTGGAGAGAGGAGAAACTGTATATGTAGTTGGAGATGAGCAGCCTGTCGGATCATGCTTGCATAAAAAAAGGAGAACTCAATTATACATTTTAAATAAACAAGCTCCATCTGATAAAAGCCTCTCTCCTCCTGGGCTTCATGGCTGTATTGAGAACCAAATGCTCTGCACAATGATCAGCTAATCAGGTAATCATAGATATTTTATTAAAAGGGAACCAGGCAACCCCTGATGGTAAATGCTCTATTAACATTGCCTTTGTAAACAACCTCTTACTGTGGGAGTTACCTCTGACTTGTTTGATTATTTTAATTAATTTGCAGCTGCAATTTGCCATCCACCTTCTCAGCCTTGGGGCATTTTTTTTTATAATCGGTGAGCAAGTATCACTGAAATTACATGTGATATTTTTGGGTTACAGTGGAGCAACGCTGAAGAGGTTTCAGGTACTTACAATCTTAATTGTATTTTCTTAATGAGCTAATGTATATACACTGCTTTGAAAAAAAACCATATCTTCACACAAAGCCTAGGCATCAATGGTGACTTTTCATGCTTTGGAAAGGGCGTGGAGGAGAAATGGCAAGCATGTCTGACAAAATTTTCCCAGGCATGAGCAATTTTCAGAATCAACATAGCAAGCACAGCAACTGGGACTGGGGGACAAACAATTCCATGAGCACTCCGCCTGCGCTTCCCAGTGTAGCCTCTTCCAAGCTGCCTGCGGAGATGATGGTGTGGGGCTGTTTATGCCCCGCTGTGATGAGCCTACGGCTTCAGCTTCCGTGCTGGGAGAACGCAGCTGCATGGCTCCCTGCCGGGAATGTCGGTCTCCGGGCAGGACTGGAGTTGCCTGTGTGATGCAGCCCCTCCGAGGGTGACGGGGAGGGGGTTCCTCCACAATGCTCGGTGCAGTGAATGCATGGAGGTCTCTTTGGACCAAAAAGTGTAACCCTAAGCTCTCTGATGTAAACGTCCTGTGTTTTTAAAAGGGGTGAAAAGAAGAGATTTAACAGGGCACTTTAGAATAAACTGCAGAAACAAACAAGGGTCTTTATATGCAATGTGCTAAAAAAATTCCACGTCAGAAATATAATTACCTATTAGATTGTTCAAGGAGGTTATAATTTTCTATGAAGATCCATATGTCTTTTCTGTAAATCACAAGGGAAATACAGATGCTCTGGCAAGCTCTCTATTTTCTTCTCTCAGAATACTGTCACCAGAGTCACTTCAGGACTTACTCACGTCAGCAAGACAGAGGGTGTATCAGTCTCATATAACTGCCTGCACAATCCTCTCACGAAGCTTTGGATTCTGACTCAGGATAGTAGCTCTGTAGCATGTCAGATACTTCTATGGGGACTTCCCCAGCGCAGGACACACTGCCAGCGGTGCATAACGATTAGCATCCAATAAAGGGCATCATTAACTATAACAGACCCAAATGGAGTCAAGGGACTTAAGTATAAAAATTCTAATTCAATAATGCCGGTGTCAACTCCCATTTAACCCTAGAGGCACCTCATTTTAGAAGGTGCCCTGCCTTGTTTGAAGCTGTTTCCTGCTTTGGGGTATAAGGTGAACTTCTCTTCTTGGAACTGCTTCACACCTCTTCCCCTCCCAGATTGACCTGGACACCAGGACGTATGTATTTCTTGCTGTAGATTCTCCAAGGGACCTGCCCTAGTGAGCAGGTCTTCAAAAATACCTGACATATGATGAAATATGCTTCCCTCTTGAATTATACTTTTGACAAGTGTTGTCACCACCTCTTAAAGATTAGTTTAATGATTTTATGGTTTATGAGTATCTAAAAAAACCCCAAAACACCCCAAATCTGTATTAAAACTGGAGATCAATATCTCTGGTCTCCTAGAAGAATGCCCTGAAGTGCCCCACAAGTTTTTCCTTTCCTGCTGAAGTTCTTCTACTGTGAAACAAAATATTCAAGATTCATTGGATCATCAACACTATAGGCTACTGTCCCCAAGAGGAAGAGCTGTTGGATGTGCCTTGCTCAGTAGGAAGAGAGCTGCCTGGAAAGCTGGTGAGTAGGTGGTGTGACAGAGACTTAGAAGGACAAGGAGAGAGTTCAAGCAGCCCCCTCCCTGATGTCTTCTAGACAGCTTGGAGAGCACAGTTTCCAAACAAGTTCTCTGTTTAGCATTCAGATCTTATCTAAGGTGGCTGACTCTCTTATGTCCAAGGGAGGTGGGCCAAAACTTAAAATTCTGGGATTTTGAGTGAGGAACAAATCCCAAAAGTTAGGTGTTACAGTGCATGAATCCTTTATTGGGTTTTGCCCTAAATAGCTCAGAGAGAACAAGCCTTATTGATTTATTTCATTGTCCAGTGGAACAAGTCAATGGGAGTTATCCTTTTAAGTCATTTAGCCATCCCTGAAAATCTCAATCGATATTCTCTAAAGCATGTCCTTAAAGTAAATCCAGGATATTCAATGCAAAACCTGCACAGCACATCATATATTTTAGTCTAGTCACTATTTTGGTGGAGTTTTTTTTTTTAGTTAAAATGCCTGCATGAAAAAAATCAGTAGTCTGTGTTCTAATTGAGTTTATTACAGTGACAATATTCCTGTGCCCTTTTCTCAAACGGGCATTACACACACTAAACACAGACCCTGCACATATGCTAACTGCAAGGTCAATTTAAGATGAAAATGCTGGATGGCTTGACTTGTTCTGCAATTATTCTTGGGGTCTTTACATACGCTACATCTGTCATGTGTGTTTGAAACTATCTTTAATATGCCTGTTTTTAACTGGCTTCAGAACCACCAGGAACGTGGGAGACAGCTTTCACTGTGAAATGCTTGGCTTTTGCCCCTGTGATAATGCCTACATGAGATATATGAGATATAACATTTGTTGTGTGTGCATAAGTCTTTTCCAAGTGATTGTGCTTGGTGACAAAAACCCTTTCTAAGAGTTTCTTTAATTTGTGAGTATAGAGGTGGCCTGTACGTATATGTAGGGCTTTAGTAGGCATATGATAAAAGTCAAGGAAATGTCTCTGTCTTTTCATACAAGATAATCTTGAGTGGAGGCAGAACAGAATGAAACTAATCCTTGGGAGCGAAGATCATGAACCACAAGAATCCCCATAAAGGATGAGCTGGCCTTCAGGACTGCTGTTTCTCCATGCTGGCAAGTGTCTGCACAAGGTGCCTTGGTATCATTTTCCTTGAGCTTTAAGAAATATGGATGGTCCTCTATTGCAGTGTGCATTGCTATATATGTTGCAAAATCATACCCTACAGGCAAGATTCTCACCCACAACACATCAGGCACCAGTGCACCTCTGCTGTAGGGCAGCCTAGCATCTCCAAGGTCTGTTCAAACATACAAATAGCCTACAAGATCTGCTTGCAGGCTGTACTTCAGGCTGGAGGGAGCAGTGGTAGAAGAAAACAACAGTTTTCTGAAAACCAGAAAAATTTTCTGCTCTACTGAGTTTCCTTGCTTTTCTGCATTGTGTGAATATTCATTCTGAAGCTGACATATTGAGGGGAGCTTGGTCAGCAGGAGGCCTAATAAAAAAAAAGCCAAACAATATTACTGTATAAACTGCCTTTTTGGATACCTTCCTGATGAGTGACATCTCTGAACTGACAGGAGCGCTGCAAAGCAAAGCAGCCGGGATGAATATGCATGGCAGCACACAGCCCCATGAGCACCCAGTGAGCTGGAGAAAGCCAGTTGAGGCAGATCCAGCTCTGTGCTGAAGAACAGCATTTCTTTTCCCCCATCTCCTGCCAGAATATAAGAAGAGGCTGACACCCTCCCATAGAAATTAATGGAGTTTCCACATTCATTTTAACAGCAGGAGGTGTAGTCTCTGAAGGCTTATTTCCATGAGGTGATGAGAAATCTTGCTGCTAAAGTTGCAGAGGAATGTCAGAGTATTTGGCATTTTGCCGTTTCAACCCCTTTCATTCCCATCTGTTCCTAGAGAAGCAAGTCTTTTCTGGTTCAGCTGTGCTCTGTCAGGGCCTTGGGGGGCAGCTCTAGGCACGGGAGGAGGTGGTCTCTGACTATCCTTGTTTCTGGTATAAATACCCTGAATCCTCTGAGCCCATTAGCAGTAGTCTGCAAGGCAAAGGAAGGCTTGGGAAGAACCCGTGTGCTTGTTCTTCCTAAGAAAATATGCACTTAAAATCTCTAAAAGGTTACTTTGAAAGACTGAGTCTTAGAAAAGCCAGGATTTCTGAAGAGCTGGACTTTGACTGAGGCACTTAAATGAAGTGGCCAGAATTTTAAGAAGTGCTGAGCATTTGTTATCAGCAGAAACTGCTGGTTTCTGGCCATATGTGAAAATCTGGCCCTTAAAAACTTAATGACTAACTTAATGATATCTGACAATTCATTTACATTTGTTATTTTACACAATCTTTCTTTCCTCCACAACACCTTTATTTAGCCAGTAAAAAAGGAGGAAAAACCCAAATGAATGAAACAATGAACCAATATTCATGGCTGAAATACCCTGTTCCATTTTACTGCCAGGAAAAATGTAAATGATAAAGCGGACCAGTTTTGTGACAAAATTTTTCCTCTCCATTTCTTAGTTCTTGGTGACATTTTAACACATGGGGCTGGCACAGTGAGACAACTTGGACTAATTTTTAATCTTTCAGAAATTTTCCTTGGACATACAGAAGAGAGATGGTCTTTTAATTCTGGGAAAAAAAAAAAAAGAAAAATCAGAAAGGCAAAGGGATGGAGTACTGCAGGGACCAGACCTTCTCTGGCAGAAGATGAGTTAAAGAGTCTAATAATTTTTTCCATCTGCATTTCCTCTGGCCCTACTGTGAGCAAAAGGGACTCAAATCCAGCTGATCTGTCAGGGTGGTGGGTGAGTGGAACTGGGTGATATTATAAGCCAAGTCCTGTTGCCTGGTCCATCAATTAACACATGCAGTAGGAAGAATCTGAGGGGGACAATGCCCCTGTGGTGTTGCCTCTGCTCTGTAGGATCCTGTGAAACGTTTTTGCTGGCTCTCTGCAGAGCTGGATTCCTGCCAGACTGCAGGAGCAAAGGATCGGCCAGAGCTCTCTGTCTAGAGAGCTGCCTTGTGCTAACCTGCTGGATTTCCATGCAGAAATCCAAGTGAGAGTTAATGCTACGTTAGGCAGCCTAAACTTTGGCTTGGTTTGCTCTCTAGCTGCTACTGTGCAGCTGTGGGCTGCCTTGGCCACTGCTATGAAAGCCACTGGTGGGGCAATGCTGGCTGGGGGCCTCAGCTGAGTGGGGCAGGTGAGGGAGCTCATGGAGACTCCAGAGATGCTGGCCTTGGAGGCCAGTGCTCTGCTTGAGGCTGCTCTGTCAGTGTCCCAGGAGCTCCAAAAAAGCACTTGGAAATTCTGTATCTTAGAGCTTGCAAAGTTTCCTGGCTCCTGCAGTCTTTATTTTCCAGGACAGGGTACAAGATAAACCCTCCAATGGTTTGATTTCTGTTTTTTTTTTTAAAATTTAAGGTATTCAAAATAATGCCGGTGGTGTCAAACATTGTTCCTCCCTGGGGAAATATGAGACGGGAACCAAAAATATGTTGTCACAATGCACACTACCTGAGAATTTCATCACATTAAAAAGAGCAGTGAATAAGAAAAGGCTTGACTGTTTAAAATAGATAGGATAGAGCCTCTTTCCTTCTCTAGCTTTAGTCTGTTTGCTCCAGAAACATCGGCTATGACGATAATTTAGTCATCTGTATTCTGCATGTTTTAATGGGATGCCAGCTCCTGATTTTTTACAAAAGTTTTATGATAGACTGTATTTCAGCAGAAATTACTGTTTTCAGCTTGGTGCTCAGAGTGCTTAAATTATCAGTGTCTGAGATGGGTTGACCCTGGCTGGACACCAAGGTGCCCGCCAACACCACTCTGTCACTCCTGTCCTTAGCTGGGCAGGGGAGAGAAATTATGACAGAAGGTTGTGGGTTGAGATAAGAACAGGGAGAGATCACTCACCACTTATGGGCAAAACAGACTCAACCTGGAGAAATAATTTTTATTACCAGTAAAATCAGTGTAATATACTGAGAAATAAAATTGGATCCTAAAACCACTTCTCCCCATCCCTCCTTTTTCACTAGGCTTAATTTACTCCCCATCTTCTTACACTCCCCTCTCCCCCAGTGGTGCAGGGGGATGGGAAATGGATGATCAGTTTATCACACTTTATATCTGCTGCTCCTTTCTCCTCATGGGGAGCACTCCTCACACTCTTCCCCTGCACCAGTGTGCATCCCTTTCACAGGGTGCAGTCCCTCAGGAATAGGCTGCTCCAGTGCTCAAGTTCTGTGGGGTCACAGGTCTGGACAGCAAACCTGCTCCAGCATGGGCTCCTCTCTCCATGGATTCACAGCTCCTACCAGGAGCCTGCTCAACTGTGTGCCTCCCAAATTGTCACAGCCACCTTCAGGCGTCCACCTGCTCCAGCATGGGGTCTCCTCCAAGGGCTGCAGGTGGATCTCTGCTCCACCATGGGGTCTCCTCCAAGGGCTGCAGGTGGATCTCTGCTCCACCATGGACTTCCATGGGCTGAAGAGGCCCAGCTGCTTCCCCATGGTCTGCACCATGGGCTGGGGAGGAGTCTGAGCTCAGGCACCTGGAGCACTTTCTGCCCCTCCTTCCTCACTGGCCTTGGTGTCTGCAGAGCTGTTTCTCTCACAGATTCTAAATCTGCTCTTCTCCACCTTCAACTAAGCAGTTTTTTCCCCTTCTTAAGTCTGTTATCCCAGAGGCACTACCACTGCTGCTGATGGGCTCAGTCTTGACCAGCAGCATCTCTGTCCTGGAGCCAGCTGGCATTGGCTCCATTGGACACAGGGGAAGCTTCTGGCAGCTTCTCACAGAAGGCAGCTCTGTAGCCCCTCCTGCTACCAAAATCTTGCCTTGCAGATCCAACACATGTCCCAATGTTCTAAATAGATGATGCACAATGCGACATCTGAAGAGAAGAGCTCAGAGGGTGCCACATTTTCCAAAAATTTGCTATAATTCAAATGCTATAGGACCTGCAATTGGAATGAAGGCTGAGGCAGGGGAAGAGGAAACCTTTTTGCATTATAACAATTAAAATGCTACCATGGAGTTTGAAGGTGAAAATCAGGCTATAACAAAACATGAGTGTGCATGCTTTCAACACTAAAGTGACTTACTGGCTGCTAATTAAATCTCACTGCAAATGGGATTTCATTTTTATTTTTTGATGGAAAAAGTGCTTTTATTACATTTACTTGGCTGAGAGCCAGGAATACAGCTCAATATGAATCAAGCAAAGTTAAAGGCCTTCTGCAGCAACATATGGCTTGTTTGGGAAGTATGAGTCATAAATGGAACCAGATGCAAAAAAAAAAAAGTCATAAGAAGGTAGCAACTGTCCTCAGACAGATGCTACTATTGTTATTTCTGATGTTTCCAACTCCTTGTGAAAAATTTTCACCTGCATATTGGTGAGCAATTTTTTTGTCAGTACAGATTGCTGCCTGTTTCAAAGCTCTTCAGTAGCACAGGTCTACTCAGTCTGCTCATGCAGCTACTTTATACCTTACACAAACTGTTTTGCTCTTGCGAGTTATAAAAACACAGTTCCCATTACTGTTTGTTTCTTCTCCTGGTTTCAGGGTGTTTCTTAACATATACAGGGCTGGCCTTTAGTTTGTTCTCCAAGTCCTGTGTAAATACAGGCTAATAGAAGTATGTCCTTGCCTAGGAAGAAACCCTAAGGATGCTTTGTAACCACACCCTGTGCTTATCTGTGGGGAGGGTGTGTGTGCATATGCCTGTACACACACAGCCAACCCAAGTGCCAAGAAAATGACAACCAACAGGGGAGGGGAGCCATCAGGGACTGTCTTCTGCCAAGAACTTCGACTGTCAGCAGCAAGACAGCAGGTAAACATGGGGACAACCAGAACAGTGATGAGGAGGTGAGCAGCCTGGGTGCATTTTGGCACCATTAGTAGGGGTCCCAGCTCTGCCTGGTGGCTGCTGCTGTAGGACTGTTGTCAAGGACTTTCTGCAACCACATAAAGAACTACCTGCCTGTGCACCCATTGCTGTGTTGAGTATCCAGAGCATAAATGTGCCTCTAGCACAGGGGCCCATAAGTTACTAGGAGTTTGATTCTTGAGCCCCAAATATAATTTTCTTTTTGCTAGAGTCATTTTGCACCATATTCCTGTTGCTTTTCTCCTATTTTCTCCAGCCATTCACTCCCCATTTCCCATGAAGTATGTAAAGAACTTTGTTCAAATTTAACTCATCAAGAGCCCCTTCCATTTGACATAAAATCCTGATACTACAGGTAAAACAGATTCTCTGTGTCTCCCTGTTGAGCAAAGCCTAACTAGCTGTGGTCTAAAAGGAAATAAAGTCTTACATGCTCAAGTCCTGTAGAAGAAAATGGCCACGCACCCTCGAAGAGTGACACAATTCACATGGTGCAAGCAGTGCAGGTGCAAACACCAGGTGGAAGGGTAGGCTGTAAATCAATCTCCTTCACTCAGTGGTGGACACCAGATGATGACTAAACAGTGAACACCCCATTGGAACATATTGTCCTTTGCTTGTGTTCTCCCAGCCCCAGCTCTTCCTGCATCCCACTGCCAATGCTCCTCCAGTGTGGGCTTGCACAGCCCCTACAACAATGGAGCAACACAGGGATGTCCCATGGCTCAGCCCTGACATATCTCTTCAAAGGTGTAGTCCTGTGCAGTGGTGGACAAGGCCCTTGAAGAACTTGTGAGGCACCTACTTTGTGCTGTGGTCTCTTTCAGCAGGATATACAAGAGCTCCCCAGAGCCTCGTTCATGTCCCCCACCTGGAAACTCAGTGCTTAAACCACAGCTTGAACCACTGCCCTTTTCTTGGCAGGCATTCTTTTCCCTTAGGAAAAAAGGCCATTGTATTGACTAAATGGCTATCTGATACCACAGCATCTCACCTTATTTGATCTGCAAGGTTGGTGAGTCACCTTCTCTGAGTGGAAATGTGTTTGGAGTCAGTGGCTATTGCCTGCCCAGAATGTCCAGTCACAGTCATGCCAGTCCAAGCCTCTCTCACTGTAGTTCAAGCTACCTCCCAGCTACAGCATAATCTGACATATGAGCAGGCTGGCTGAGCTGAAGAGGGGGAACTGGCTCAACTCATAACTCAGGTGTGTGCTTGCTCCCTCTTATCTTAGTAAAAAGTCAAACTACAGGCAAACATTACCTCCCAGGGTTCGCAACACAGCATATGTGCAACCCTTTGCACTTTAGGAATTCAGATTGCATTTCTGAGTTGGAAATATTATTTCCTTCTTTTGTACCTTGTTTCTGCTGATGTCTGGGATCATGACAGAGAAGAATTGCGTGTCAATAATTCTTAAAGTGATATCAGGGATTGAAGCTAAGGAGAGAATTACTTGTAAGGCTGCTGCTTTGTATTCAAAGAAATCCTCTGGGAAGGTAGAGGGATTTTCAGAAGACTGCATTGGCCTCTGAGAAGAACAAGAACCTGTCACCTTGGCTGGCAACCCAGACTTAAGATGGACAATGAAACAGCCTGTGTAAGCTGAATGGATAAAAATTTATACTTGTGCTAAAACCAACCTCATGACACACAGTACTACTTACAAGCAGATAGATTTTGCAACTCTTTCTCATGCTGATGACATCAATGGGATTACTTTAGTGAACGGGTGTTTATTAAACATGAATAAGAGCTATGTAGCATTAAATGCACCCCAGTTGGGCTGGGGGTTTGGGAGTTCATGTTTGTGACTAATTCTTGGTGCTTGCTAAGAAGAGCTGGGAGCGCCAGCAAAGGAGCTTAGAGCTCCTGGGGGGAAAGGCTTTATTTTCTGTGCATTGATTGTATTAGTCTTGCTCACTGTGAAGGAAAAACTGAGCTCTCCATCATACCCTCCAAAGGCTTCCTACCTCAGGAAAAACTGTGGGAGGTTTTGTGTGCAAATGCTCCACAAGAAGAAAAGACCAAAAGAATGGAAAAACTCTGTCTCTATAGCAAACTCCCACAGAGAGAAATTTTAAGGGGGTTGGTCCTACCAAGAGAGAGGTATGTGCTTAACACACCCAGAGAGGCCCCATTGATTAAATATATTTTAAATCATTGTATGGTCTCTGCCTTAACTTGCAAGCTCTTTTAGTCACAGATTTTGTCTGCCTCTTTGGCCAAGATTTTGTTTCAGACAGAGCATCCTTCCAAGCACAACACTTGTGGCAGTGTAATGGGTAACCCTATTTCTTAAGCACAGGAAACCCAGCAGTTTTTCCATGCTTGAGGGTTAGATAACCCTTTAGCATGCAGTGGAGGCCAAATTTCCTCATGGAGCACGTGCCCTGGCCCCTGGGGAGACTGAGCCTGTCCCTAGTACACAGGCAGCCCTCTAGGGTGCCTCATCTCTGCTGGTGTAGATCCAACAACAGAGATAACCCGATTTAATTCTACAGAGGACTTAGCTTTTAATTTTGATGATTTTCATGAGCATCTGGATGGAAAAAGAAATGCCTGGAGCTGAGTTTTGCTTTGACTTTCTGAGGTTTCCAGGTGAGTACAAAATCTATTAACAGCAATCAAAACCAGATCTGTACTTTTGCAGACTAGCTATATATGTCCTTAGACTATATGTGGCTACAATAAACTGTAGGCAGTTGTATTTAGAAATCTATTTGTTCCACCTCACTGACTGTACACTTGTGATGATGAGTTGCTACCATAACTCTCAGTGCTGCACACTTACACAGCAAGCTTAAGCTTTTTAAACAGTTTCCTGTTGTCTTAGGGGTATCATTTCTCATAGTTGCCCTGAATCACCAGTCTAGCAACAGCTGACAACATAGAAGGAAAATCCACCAGCTATGACCTCTTTGTTCCCATCAGCACAGAAATCTGGAAGCTGTTCCAGGTGGTCTGGGGGGACAAAGCCCCAGGTAACAAACTCCCAGGTCAGAGGAAGGCTTGAAAAAAGGACAAAGTTCAGTTTTCCAAGAGTCAGGGGTAGTTCACTGGTCTTTTTAAAGTGGAAATTGATAACCAAAAGAGGGAGAGACAATAGTAAAGGAAACAGCAAAAAGCTTTAAAAAGGCTGGAAATATCTTATAGCAGGTTACAGTTCCTATTACATGATCATTTTGTGATGTTTGCATTCAGATACTTGTCCCCCCCAGGAACAATGAAATTACAGCAGGTCTGTGTGGAGACTTGCAAAGAGATATTTTAACAAAAAGCTGTATGTGAGCACCTGGCTGCTGCTGAGAATGAGGCCAGGTAGAACATTTGAAAGCAACTTCTAACTTGTAGTGAATAGCTTTTTGGAATCTTTGGGTATATTGAATGTTCCGGAATGAACTCAACTGCTCAAAAGAAAGAAAACATCCAAGCCTTTGTTTAGAATTTAATTTAAGTCTCTTACTCACTAGCGGAAGAATTAAAATTTCAAGGATAAAATGAGATATGCACAACAGGAGAAAACTAAAAAATTCAGCATTTAGTTTTATGTATTCTTAGTGAGAAGATTATTTAATTTAAAAGAATATCTGAAAGTATCCATGTCATGGGTAATTGGTGTAAGTCTTTGCTCTACCATGGAATTCTTGATATCATGGGAGGATAGCTTGCTTCCATGGTACAGAATATTTATTTTGCTGGATTATTCTCTGCATTGAACTGGCGGCACATTAATATGCAGTACACGCTAATGAACCAGGTGAGGTATGTTAATCAGGACATACAAGAGTTTAAGTACTGTAATATTTTTTTATGCTGGAGGCAGCTGGTGTCTTATGGCAGATGTGATGATTTGGGGGGTTTGTGTAAGAAAATTTTATGGGTTATGCATTTTGTAAGTTTGTGTGATTCAGAAAACTCCATTGTATCAGCAGGCTGATCTCTGTGTCGCTACTACCTTTCACCCTCTGACTTGGACTAGCTAGCGTTCCTAGGAGGAGCTGGCACAGGGCTTGCACTGATAATTAGTGATGCCTTGCAATGCTCACATGCTGAGCAATGGCAAGTCAAACTGGTTCATGGCTGCATAACTCAGTTTGGCAATGCTGTCACCTGGCAAGGGACTGTTGTTGTCAAACGAGGTGAATCAGAAACCAATCTGACAAAGGACAGAGAATTTACCCTCCTGAATCATGTTAACCCTCCTGACTTGATCAGCTCATCCAGCTGAGGAACAGCCTGCAGGAAGAAATCCTTAAGACAGGGAAATCCCAGCACTATTTAATGCACATGAATTACCAAGGACACCCAAGAGAGTTGATGAGACAAGAGGCTAGAGACAAAAGCCGTTTAGTGAAGGTCCTTGGAATTTAATTGAAGCTTAAAATAAAAGGTAAACAAAACTCCAGGAAAATTATGTGTATATATGTGCTAATTTTTGCATGTTTGGTTACGTACCATATTTGTGTGCATGAAGAGTTAATGCATAAACCAGAATGTTCCTTTTCCCCTGAAACTCTGGGAAAGTGAAACCCTGGACCCTAGGAAAAGGTAGTTTTCCTGTGGGTCTCACTTCTCATGAAGCAGTGCTGGGTAGAATATTATCCATTTTAGCATGGATTTACAGGATAAACAGACTCTGGACAACTATTAGGTATTAAGATAGATTTTGCCTTTCAAAGGCAGTGAGAATGGGATGGGTGGAGTTACCATGAGTATGTGCAATGCACCAGTGGATCCCTGCAGTAGCCCAGTGGAAGCAGAAGGAGCCCCTGGTCAGACAGTAGCTCATCATTGCAAATTTGGCCAGGGCAATTTTTAATCAAACAAGCATGAAGAAGGAAAGAAGGATCAAAATTGGGCTGTCATATTGTGAAGACTTAATTTTTGAATCTATACTTGCTCAGTAAACCCATGGAAATTGGCAATACTTCAGAAGCTTGAAGGAAGTGGATCAATTGGGTTCAATAAGGAAAAAAAAGATCATAAAAGGACTTCCATAAGGTTGAGGATGTTTGCAACAGAACATCCCAAAAGCTTTGTGAAGGCCACTTGAGGGAATTGTACCCCAATACAATGGGGAAAGAAGGATGTTGTGAGATGCTCTGAGAATGAGAATTTGAGGACTGAAATACAATAATAACACCTGCGAATCGCACAGGAATATGCGTACTGGCTCACCTATGACATAATTATAGTGGCAAGTGTCATGCACAGCAATACTGGAAAAGACATCCAAAATAAGCCTAATGTTAGTCTTAGATGCAGAATGTCACATGGAGCTGTGCAGCTGTTCAGATCTGGGGAAATTATAGAAATTTAGAAAGTGTAGTTTTGAAGTTTGAAAAATAATGCCTAAATAACTGGGACAGCAGATTCGTTTGCTGTTGATTCATGTCTTAAATGCCAGAAAAGAGGACTTCTACGTGAAAACATTGAGCAAATAATTTGTAGGCAAGTGGTCTGCTGTGATAAAATGGCTTTGCCTCAGAAAGCAGAAAATAGAATTGATTGTATATTGAAATAGCATTCTAGCAAAGAGTGGAAAAAGAAAAAAAGCAGTCATCAACTGAAGCTGATTCTGAAATCCAAGTTAGGATGAATTTTAAATTTTAACTATCAGAGGGTCTTAATGGTTGTGGATTCCTACTTGTTTCTGCAATATCTTTGATCCACACAAACATTTATGTGTTTTATAAAAGTAAACTATGACAAACCCCCCAAAAAAGTGAGCCACTAGATTTGATAGATTACCATTTATAAGGCAGCCACAAAGTTCAAAGAGATGAAAATGTCTCTCATTGAAATAGGAAGTGGCCTAACTTCACCCTGTCCCTCAGCTTCCCTCAGCATTCTGGTTAAAAAGTCCCCAGTGACCACAAACTCGAAGTCACTTAGTGATTTGCTATCACATAAAGAACTGTGTAAAATGCAGGCAGGGTAAAGAGCATTGGCACAGCAGAGGCGACGTTTGTGTTAGAGAAAAGGACACGTGTAAGATAAGAGTGGCCCTTGTGCTGCGGCATCTCATGGGAACATCAATGGATCATGGTTTTGCTTTGTTTTGTTTTGGTTCTGATGTGTGTAAACCTTTGCTTGAGTCAGAGGTAGGCAATCAATATTTCCTGTTAGCAGCCAACTACTTGCAAAATGGTTGGAAGTTTTTCCAGGAAGGAGACAAGAGACTCTGAGAGCAATAAAATTTTTGACCAGATCTGATAAAGGCATTTTCAGAGATGGTTTTGAACCTACAGATATTTCATGAGTTTACAAGGAATTGGCAGCCCACTCACTGCAGCTTCTCACAGGATGGGAAAGAGTTCACTGAGGCTTACCTGTCTCCAGAGTGAACTGCTTTGGTTTTGTGACTGGGCACATCCCATTCCTTCTTGTAGGTTACAAAGCTTTCCAGACTGTTCCCTCTCCATTCAGTGAAACAGATCTTGCACCTTCTTTGTAAATGAAACAGTCAATGTTCAGGGAACACTTGGCTTTTGCCAGCCAGTCATCCTAGCATGCTCCCTGCATGGCTCCAAGCACTAACTGCTCAGGGCAAAGCAGAGCCTCTTCAGGGTGGTAGTGGTTAGGTTTGCTTGCTAAAGCCTGCTTAATAAGTGTGCTTAGGAATGAATTCCAAGGAATGCATTTCCTTGAATGCATCCCAAGGTCCCTTCCCTAGGAGGAGAAGGTTTTTCCCAGCCACATAAACCTGAAATAAAATTACCTGGTGTTCCCAGACCAACAGTGCAGCCTACTGGCCATTTCCCTCTAATTAGTTCATTGAGTCTCCTTCAAAATTCAGTCTCCAGCAGGAACCTCATCAGATTCATGCAGACATGCTTGGTTTCAATACAACATGTTTGTACCAGCAGAGCCATAATACCCACTGAGGGTGGCTTAAACACTCTTTAACTTGTGGCAGATCCCATATATCTTCATAGAGAATTTGCAGTTAGTATAGCAAAATAAGTCACTTAAGCTGCCTTAAGTAATTTCTTGGAATTTCCTTTGATTTATTCATGGCTGGAGGATTTGCAATTCAGATTTTTGGCCGCTTGTCAACAGTTTCTCTAAGGGAGAGATGCATTCCACAACCTTTAAATAGGCTGGGACCATCTTGTCGGATCTGTTTCCTACATCTGACCACATTCCTTATGCCTATAGTTAATAAAAATTTCTTGCAATTATTTCCACTTTCCAGGAAATTTAATTTTTTTCCTTAGAACTAGGGCTAGAAAAGAGTTATTTATCACAGAATCACAAGTTACTAAGTTGGAAGAGACCTTCAAGATCATCAAGTCCCACACATTATCTTGCAGTTGATATAAATACAGGAAAACATGGGACTGGTTTTTGAAAAAATGATAATTCTTGGTATACAACCAAGAAAAGTAATTATTCTCTTACATAATAATTTATTGTCTCTTTCTGTGGCTTAGGGTCAACACTCCTTCTCTAGGTAAAATATTTTCTTTCTGGTAGTCCTTTGACAGTGTGTTTATAAAAAAATGACTTATCCATAAAAAAGAAAAAGTGGAACACTATGTTATTTTCAATGGAAATGATTGCATTCCTAAAATTTGGCTTGGGTTAAATGTAGCTGTTCATACTGATCAGAAAACACACATAAAAAATATTTCAGCAGTGCTTATATTCATAATGGGATCCTCCTCCATTAACCTAAAATTTAATTATGTTGCGTCTCATTAACTGTTGTGTAAATAAGGATATAAATACATCTCAGTGCCTTTGCTTGTTTCTTGAAATATAATTTCACTTTGATTTATTTTTAGAAATACTAATAAAAAAGCACCTAATAATAGTATGTTTGGAGATTCTAACTCTGTGCTTAGAAATTGTGAAGAATCTTGGTCAGAACAGATTCTAAATCTCCTAAAATACCTCCTGCAAGAGCATGTTTATCCAAACGTAGAGGTTCCTGACCCAGTCAAGCACTTAGCTGCATATTTAGCTTTAAGCTTCTGCCTAAGTGGCTCACTGAGCTATCTTCCCCCTCCTCTGAAGGGTGCTGGATGGAGCTGGGGGAGTAGCAAGCATAATTTTTTGAGTCAAGAAAGTTTAAGACACCGTGGAGGAGGAGAAATGTTGGAGGAGTATGAACTGATTTCAACTTATCGGCCTCAAAGAAATGAGGAATGAAGTCTGAAATTCTGCTGCTCCTTTTCCCTCCTAACAAAAGTGAGAGCATCCAGTTGCGCAAGAGATCTCCTTGCCTGTCAAGAGCACTCTCTGGGTCCATCTCAGCCAGCCCCATTTCTTCCTCTGCACTGAGTACCAACATAGGCTATCCAGTTTATTAATTATTCAAAAATTATTATTTGCTTTCCATTAATTTATCTGTTTATTCGATTTTCCCCCCCTGTGCAGACATACCGGAACTGAAATAGTGAAGTAACCTTTGGACTTGAAAATGTATGGAGGCAAAATAGGCAGTTGGTATCATTGGAAATCACCCTGTAATTACAACCTGAAACACTTGTTATGATTGGGCTTTGGCTTGCAGGAGCTAGCATAACCCCCTAGGCTGAAAGATAAAGGTCTGCTGACGTTAATGAGGGTTGCAAATTAATGTAATGAATGACTTTTAATAATAACCTTTTGGAGGTGGTTCAGTACTGTTAGCAGTAGTTCACAGAATCATAGAGTCATTAAGACCAAGAGTCAAAAGATCAGAGTCAAAAGACCTTCAAGATCATCAAGTCCAACCTTTGACCAAGCACTACCATGTCAACTATACCACTCAGTGCCATGTCCAATTGCTTCGTGAACACCTCCAGGGACGGCGATTCCACAACCTTCCTGGGCAGCCCATTCCAATACCTCACCACCATTTCTGTGAAGGATCTTCCTGATGTCCAACCTGAATCTCCCCTAGAGCATCTTGAGGCCATTTAATTTTGTCCTGTCTCTGGTTGCCTGGAAGAAGTGGCTGATCCCTACCTTTCAGGCAGTTGTAGAGAGTGATAAGGTCTCCCCTGAGCTTCCTTTTATGGAGGCTAAAGAACCCCAGCTCCCTCAGCCACTCCTCATAGGACTGACTCTTTAGACTTTTCATTGGTCCTGATGAGGGTTTGCTTCAGGACCCATCCTGAAGGAGGGGATAGGTCCCATCAAGGAAAGTGGGAGTGTCCTCAGTTTTTCAGAAAATCTCCATATTCTGTGTGTGGTTGCTGTCAGTCCTTTCATGACTCATAATTTCAAGGTCAGAGCTTCGTAACTTTATCTCCAGAGATGTGAACAGAGAGAATTTAGCCAGTGTCATATTGTTAGGTCAGACCTTATTAAGACATAACCTGAATCCTGAGGGTGATCCTTCCACAGCCAGGGAAAAAGATGTGATGGTCAGCAGCTGTAATGTGTTTCAGGGCCAAACATATCTCTTTTAAGAAGATATATCTCTTTTCAGGGGAGGTGTCTTCCTCTGCTCCGGCCCCAAAAGGCTGCAAAGGAAAATGATGATAAGAGAAACCAGAGAAAGCAATAACAGAGAGCGGTAAAGAGGGAAGAGTATGGAAAAACAGAAAAGAGTCTCTTCTGGGTGTGCTCAGGGCCCCTTTTAATTATTTGGCACTTGGCTTAAATTTAAATATACCCGAGGCATTGTATGCAAGAAGAGACTGGATGCCTTACCCGGCAAGGCAAGCACAGTGTTTGTGGCTCCAGTAAAAGGGGAAGGAAAAGTATAGCCCAGACTGAAGCAGTAGATAGAAAAACCCTCAGACATCCTCGTTACACTGATTAGTATCTTTAATCATTGCCTTTGAGGGAGGTGAGAGTTTCCTCAGTACGGTGGAATTAGATGAGCTCCTTTAATGAGGTCAGATACCAGAGGCGTTGCACAGTACCGTGAGGTTTCCTGAGGGGAAAAAAAAAAAAAGAAGCATACCTTTTTCCTGCTGAGAACTGAGGTCTAACTGGGGGTAATCTGTGTTAAAACAGTAGGCTTTGAGAGCTGCTAAAGCTTCCCTACCCACGGCAACTGCAAGTGGCAGCTAGAGATGGGAAGAGGTGCCATGCCGTGTAGCTGCTCTGCTCCCCAGCAGATCTTTCTCTAGACCCTCTGCCACCCCTGAGGCTGAGGGTCTGTCACTGAGCGGTCCCTGTCCTGCCTGTCGGAGGCTGGCCCTGCACCAGCTGCCAGGCGGCCAGCGGCGATGGCTTGGCAGCGGAGCGCTGCGACGGGCGGCCAAGGCATGGGAGGTAACGCTAATGCAATCTGAAACCTCCCCCAGACAGCAAGGCGGGCAGGCGGAGGGGAATGAGGACACAGGCAAACAAAATAAAAAAAAATAAAAAAAAAAGGAAAGAAATCAGGCTGTCTCTTTATCTCCTTTCAACAGACATCTGTTACACAATGTGTGTCTTTCTGCTGCTTTATATAGCATGCGTTAAGTTTTCCTGCTTCCTGCAAATGCCGGCCGGGACAAGGCGTTGAGGTGAGGCAAGCGCCGGCTGTTGCTTTAGGAGTTAAACTCATCGAAGGAAAGGTGAAGGTGTAACCTACACAAACCCCATGACTGCTGATCTCTGTCCTGTGACTAATGGAAAAACCCCCAGTCTGGCTGTTCCAGCTTGGAAGCCACTTGTGCCCGGGCTGGGTCCCAGGGGCCTTAGTGAGTTTCAACACCCAGAGGCAGTGCCGGTTGCTCTGAATAACGCAGTCAGAGCTAAGAAAGCAGAGCTGTCCACTTTGCAGCTAAACCTGTTGGGCGCCCTCAGCTACCAGCTGGGCAAACAGGTTGTTGCCAGATTCAGATGGCCGCTGTGGAGGGCTGACCCCTAAACCAAAGCATAATTTGTCAGGCTGCTTCACTGAAAATCTTTTTAAAGTATTCAACAGAAGCAGTAGAGGAGGGTAAGGCTGGAGATTTCACTTTGCATAGAGTGACCTGACCGCAATCAAGTTGAGTTTTGCTTTCTCATGTTTTTGTTTAATTCTGTCTCAAGAATTTGCAGCTCTTGGTATAATTTTTGTAATAGTTTAGAGGGTGTTTAGAAGCTTAAGATTCTCTTCATTACCACCTTTCCCTTTTTGAAAGTGCCAGACTCCTTTTTGCACAAAATACATATTAATAGACTCAGGGCTGCTGTAGTGGTAATAAAATAGAAATGCAGTGCAGCTAGCACCCTGCTGCAGAGGAGCAGTGAATCCAGTAACCAAACCTGTCTAACCAAACCAAAATGGCTCTCAGGAGCCCTCTCCTGCTCATGCCTACAACAGAACTCAAACCAGCAGCAGATGCTCCAAGGGTAACCAGTCCAGTTGAAGCTGCAAAGAAATTTAACCAAAAAGCCCTGGGCAAAGAGCTGAGATCCAAATCTAGTTTTGGACCTCTTGAAAGCGCAGAAAGAAGTGTTTAGGTTCGGAGTTCTTGGTAGCTGCAAAGCTGAAGAATTTCAAAGCTCAATGAAGTTCTTGGCAATGAGAGGGAAAGTTGGTCCTGAGATAGCAAATGTGGAGGCAACACAACTTCCAGTAAAATCACCCCTAAGCTATTTCAGCTTTTCTTTGGTGAAGTGAACATTTCTCTGGTCCCTTTAATGCATTCATTGCCCCTACTACCTTTCAAGATAATAGCTATGAATGCCTCCTTTGTTATAAGACACATGCTGCCCTGTGTGTGTGGGAGGTGGGTGTTACGATAGGCATCATACAGCAGTATTCTGGTATTTTAATAAATGAGCTTCTGCTGGAAGTGACATTACTTGAGTGTAAAACCAAGCATATCTGTCTCCTTAGTAAGATACAGGGTATTTTGTGGGGGTGTGAAGTAATTTTCTGTGAATAATTGAATTAATTAATTACAAGTTACATAAATGTATAAAGCTCCAATTGCCCATAGTATCTGTGTACCATTCACAGAACTCTATGCAATATTTTCTTCTGATTACATGAACATGCTCTTCTGAATATGCCAAACAACCTTCCCTTCTCCTTTTTTATAGTTCCCTGAGAACTACTTCTGTAACACCCATGAAATGTGGAGAACAACCATAGACCTCCTACAGGGAACAATCTGCCACCAGAAGAGCTGTGCATTTCACTGATTTTTTTGGCTCAGATGCCAAAAAAACCCCATCAAACTTTTAAAAAATTGTAAAAACTTTGTTTCTTGGTGAAGCAAAATCTTAGACTATCTAAAGTCCTCAAAGGATTTTGATTAAGATCCTTGTAGAGCCAAAAAAAAGAAATGCTAGATTCACAAAGACTGCTATGAGAGGAAGTATTACCCAGTAGTTTCCAGCATGCATCAAGCTTTGAGAGAACTAGATCAGTTTCTATTTCTGAAAAAATCTGAGAGCAATAGGACAGTGTTTTCACTAGCAGTCTGCAAGCTGTGCATGTGCAAGGCTTGAAGTATTGCTCCTTGGTCTCTCCTGATGAGACAGCCACACTGTGTGCAGCATTTTACATTCACTGCCACATGCTCTAGAAGCCAGCCAGCCACTTCCCAGAAGCGTGAATCATTTTCACATTTTGTTTTCTGCTTCAGCTCCTGTTGAAATTACTTTATTCCAAGTAGAATGTCTTTAAATGGAATACCTAAGGAGATTCAGCAACTGGATAGGGATTTGTCGGACATTCATCTGCAAGGTTGATCTGTCTCTAAAGGATGCACCAGAGCTTTGAGTGGGCACCCTGTGCTCCCCAGTACAGTGTCTAAGCCACTAGGCAATGCTGTGCTTCAGGTAGCATCTTGCAAGCACCTCCAGGTGCTGAGAACAAGAGTGAGAATAATGCCCAGGGGACTGGAACCCTCACCTGGGCAGTGCAGCCACCCTGCAAAGCATGCAGGGCTGAAGCTTGATGCCTTGTACTGTCCAAGGTTTCAGTCACCATGATAACTTGGGAACGTGGTGCACCTGAGCAGAAGGGTCCATGCTTATGGACTGATGTGTCTGAGGTGGAGCTGGGGTGCCACTACCCCACCTTTTCCATTCCTGCTCTTTCTTCCCAAGGCTTACAAAACAGGATCATAGCAGCTTTAAGCAAAGCTGGCTACTTTTGTTTGAGGGGTCTTCAGATGAACTCTGGGAAGCCAAACGAATCTTGTTCAAGTTTATTGAGGAAAGTGAGAAATTGCCAGGAACACTAATGATGGGAAACCCCACATTCTTCCTTTCTTCTTCTCTTTAGCTGTGTAGAGTAAGTGCAGCATGACTGAAATACAAGTTTGCAATACCAAGCTGTGTATCAATAATTTTTTTGCTGTTCTCTGGGCTGTAGAAATAGTAATGATTTAGCTTTAACCACTCAATTTTTTTCAAGTTATTTTTTTGACATTCTTTTTATTTTACTGTGCTTTGTTTAAAAGCACTGAATTTTTCCAAGATCCTCTGGAAATTTCCAAGATGTAGTGTTTTGCTTTGGGTTTCAGTAGTGCCACTTGTGACAATATTTAGATTTTTATTTCAATTGCACCTCTGAGTCACAGAACCACATTTCTTCCTTCTTTTCTTTTCTTTCTTTTCTTTTCTTTTCTTTTCTTTTCTTTTCTTTTCTTTTCTTTTCTTTTCTTTTCTTTTCTTTTCTTTTCTTTTCTTTTCTTTTCTTTTCTTTTTTCTTTTCTTTTCTTTTCTTTTCTTTTCTTTTCTTTTCTTTTCTTTTCTTTTTCTTTTTCTTTTTCTTTTTCTTTTTCTTTTCCTTTAGAAAAATGTTTCAAATCCCTCCCTGTAAAAAGTGCTTTGGCAATAACTGGAATCATAACAATTAATGGAGCTGTTTCAGTGTCTCTACTGGGAAACTTATATTCACTGGTTTTAATTATTATTTGAAAATAAGCAGGTATGAATGTGCAATGCTGTTTCCATGTGAGTTTGTCTTTTGGCATAGTTTAAAATCATAATGTCCCTGGTGCTGGCTGTCCAACAACAGTGCAATTTCATCCCTTCAGGTGGTTCTGATGTTACCAAATGTCACTCAGCTGCCTAATAAAGTCACTGAAATGTGGAATAAACCAGTCAGTTGCCTGGGGTAGTACCCCTTTCTGTGTAGCTTCGTGTTCCTTGGCAATTTTATTCGCCTGCATACATTATCCTTGTAAGTGTGATATGATGTGTAGGTGGTCCCTATTTCTGACACATTACATTTATCTGCATCTCTGGAGAAGCTTAAAAAGTCAAGCCTTTTTTACAGTCAGAATATTACCATGATATGATGTATTCTGGGGACTGCATTCTGCATCCCAAGCATTCAGCTAATCAGAGCTGTAGCTCCAGCTGGCCTTATTTTGCCAGTGAAATAAAGTGGAGCTATATAGGGAGAACACGTGAAGGCCTGCAGTAAATTTTTATGAGCCTGAGAATGGAATGACCACATTGCTCAAGACTCACCAGCAGAGAGCTATGAAAGCTTTAACCAAATAAGTGGCAATTAAAACTTTATAGTGTTTCACATAGTCATGTGTTTGTGTCCTGCGTGTAATTTTCTCTCTTGTTTACACCTGAACTGGTGAAACTGAGGATGGTACATGTTGCTGTACAGTCACCCAAAAGGCATGGTTTCATTCAGTTTGTTCATGGGTCTTCCTTGAAGCTGCTTAGAGGTTTTATATGTTATTTTGAAACAGGGAGGTACGCAGCCAGGAGGGAACTGTGTGGTGGCATTGCCTTCTTCCTTCTGTGCTGCACAGTGAGCTGATCTGTGCCAAGTACTGACAGTGCTGTAGTCTATAGCTCCTCATAGGATCTCTTATCCTCAAGAAAGTATACTTTGTAGATGTCATGGAAACAGAAATGTATTGGTGGTGCTTATTACTGTATAAAAAGAGATGAAATACAGATGTTTGTAATGGGTGTATTTGTTGGACATCTCCTTGAACCAAAATTAAACATACTTTTGAGCTTTGTGCCTGACCCTAACCTTCCTTGGTTTCAACTTGCTTCCAGGTTTTGTTTTTTTTTATTTTCTTTTTCTACTCCCGATACAGGTGGCCTCTCTGGTTCTCCTTGTATCCTTGCAAGGGCCATGGAAGGTCAGGACAGGCAGAGAGGAAGGAGGAGGGTGCCAGCTCATTACATCAGGGAGGAAGAGGGTAGAAAAATCACCTCAGTATGGACATAAGAACACAAAGCAGGGCAAGACACAGTTAAATAGCTGAGACTGTAGAATTGTATTTAAAAAATACATTAAATAGTCTTGAGACCTAAATTCTGAATCCCAAGTTGAAAAAACCCTGAGTTACTCAGCCTCATTCACATAATGGGAAAATCTTCCACTTTGAAAAGCCATTCCTCTGCTATTGATACCAGGCATCTCCCTCCCCATTTCTGGCCTTAACACTTCACCAGTGTAACCCTGGAATCCTGCAAGATGTTACTTTAGAGATAAGCCTGTCCCCAGGGAATCATAGAAAACAGAGATGGAAAACACCCCAAGAGATTATCTACCCTCTGTTGTTGCTGCAGGCAATGGAAGGCAAATTACATTTAAGGGCTGGGGCGTAGGGTGATGGGTGCATGGGGCAGGGTTTATTTGCTGGAAAGCTGCTAAGTAACATGCTGGGAGAACAATGAGGTAATGGGAATGGAGTTGCATCCAGGTTGTATTGGAAACTGCCCGGCAGAAATGAGGTACTTTGCAGCGACATGGGAGAGCAACAATACAGGTTAATGACTATGTTCTAAGAGTTCTCATCCACATGATTTAGGCACCCTGAACTGACTGGGACATTCTTCATTGCACATCTGTATCTGTGTTGGGATAGGAGTAAGGATTAGGAGGGCTGTAGCAGGACTGTGGCTGTGCATGCTGTGCTGTTAATGCAATCCCAGTGTTGTGCAATGCTGCCCTTCCCAGTGGCAGCACTGATGGATCCAGCTTGGTTGCTTTATAGGGTCAATAATTTGCAGTAATCAGTTCAGTAGCTGAGAAAGGTAAGAGTCAAACTGACCTCTTCGAGAAGCCTGATTATTTCAGACATCAAAAGTGGTCTGATTCTGCAGTGCTAAAAATGTGTTTTCAGACATAGGATGCCAAGTTCCTACCCTGTGAATTGCATAATTTCAAAGTGATGTTTTTTCTCTGTCTAGAGTAATGGGAAAATGAGGAGAACTAATGGGAAACCCGAGATTTAACTGAATAAGGTAGAGAGTTAGTGTATAAAGGTGCTGAAAGACAATATGGGAAAGTCACCAAGGACATTGAAGAGCTCCCACTCTGTTGGAATGGAAAAGCCACAAGCAAGCCCCTCAAAGAGGAACTTCATCATTTATCCGGATAAAATTCTTCCAGGTGATTAAACAAGTAAATAAATAAATATTTCTGCAGAGAACTAGGAAAAGAGATCTCAAGATGCTTAACAACAGTGTCATTCGGCACTGGACAGTGCTGGGGGTGGCGAAACTTGGTCCTTCCATGCCACCTAGTGTAGGAAGCTGAGCAGCTCCCTGATCTTGGCAGCAACTCCACGACCTGGGCATCCAGCGCGGCTGGGCTCCGCAAGCAAGGGTAATTAGAGGGAAATTAAGTGAGCATCAGAAGTCTGCCACTGTATAAACCATCCCACCAATGTGGGTAAAAACCTGCTCCCAGTATACCATGGCAGTAAGTGATGCTGGTTGCTTGGCTGTGTTTGTATTGTGACATGTTCTATGGTTTTAGAGAGAATGGTGTAGCTTGTGTTTTCACGTGTGTTAAGTGAAAAAGAGTGAGGTTACCTAACTTGCAGCTCTTGACACACTAAGAAGAAAAAGATAGCATGGGATGTTTTCATTCTAACTCTTATTAGAATGCTTTGAGTCTTCCTTTCTGTGACTAAAACTGTACATTGGGTAAGTGGATATTAAGTAAAGTTGGATGGTTTGCTTTGGTTTTTGATTTGTTTTTTGTTTGTTTGTTTGTTTTCAACAGGATAGAGAAATTTCTGGGTTTTGGCTGATTTGTATAAAGAGAAAAAACCATTTTGTATCCATTATTTGTTGCTCCAAAACATGCCAGTGAATAAAAAGGGTCCTAAGTTGTGGTGAGTTGTCTAATTTCTAAACATACATATGCTTCAGCTGAGTGGTTAGGACTATTTTTCTCTAGTGCCAGTTACTTCCTCTAGTGTCTAGTTACTGCTGTAACTAAAAGTCTGAAGGCTAAACCAAGGACTCTTGACCTTACTTTGAAATTTTCAGTGCTGGTTTGTCTTTGAAACAGAAGAGCAGATTAGGTGGGAGAAAATTTTGATAGCCTTTGATGCTCCCAGAAAATCTATACCAACTCATTAGACTTGTTCAAAGCTGCTTCTTAACAGATTGCAGTGTCAGTCCAGGATGTTACCAATCCCAGAATAACCAGATAGCTCTATATATATATTTCACCCAACACTCACGGACAAGGGCACCTGCCCGCTGGCAGATTGTCCTACGCATAAGATGTGAAGTGTGTTTATAAGCAAGTTTTCAGAATTATAGTTGCTAGACTTGATATATAAAGAATGAATGATCTCAGCAGTATTAAAAAAAAAAAGAGAGTTACCCTGAATAACCGTGCTGGAGCCTGCATCAAACACAGGAAGAGGTAGTTCGTGTTTAGTTTTGGACCTAGTAAATATCTAACTTTTGACCCCTTGGCTTTCTAGTTTTTATTTTATCACTTTGTTTATTCCCTCTAGAAAAATAGCTGTCTGAGTCATCCAGTCGCTATCTAGCTGGAGTTGATAAACACTGTTGCCTCCAAACAGAAACAATCCAGGCTTAAGAGGAGATCTGTGTCTTTCCTCCAGCCTGGCTCCTGCTTGATGCCCTCACCTGTGTACAGGCTTCTGTGTTCCCACATGCCTTTACTGTGGTGCAAGTAAGGTTTTGTCTGGTGCGTAAACAAGGAAATCCCTAGAAGCAAAAGAACACTTCAGAAGTTGGGCTGGCATGATGGCGAAAAGATGACACGTGACCACAGCACTGATAAGGGCTGCATGTCTGTTGTGTGTTGAGAAATGGGTGAAACACAGCACAAGTGAGGAAGAGACAATGTCATCATAAGCTTTCCATTTGCACCCACATGAAAAAAAAAAAGGATAGTGTTTCTACTCTTTCCAAGTCAATGTGATGTATGTGTCTGGTTCCATTATTAAAAAAAGAGATTAAAATGATTTAAAATATGTTTCAGCATTAAGAAAAAAGAGATGGATGTTGGCCATTTTGAGTCATCAGCCAAACTCTTGGCCTTCCTGTTTTCCTTTGCCTGGAACTCCCATGTATCTCTAGTTAAACAGAACCCCCAAAGATGAGTGATGTTTAAATATTTAAAATCCTCCTTTTTCAACATTTTTCTAGTCTAATTATTGATCCCACAATGTTTAGTATCCAGGAAGCAATCCTAAGTTCCTGAAATGAAAACCACCTTCCAAAAGCCAGGCTTTTAAAAGATGAGTCATTGGCTGGCACTTGAGCAGTTTTTTGGCACTTAGCTTAAAAGTAAGATGTTTTGAGGACAATTTCTGTGTGTGAGAAAGTAAAACAAAAATAAAATAAAATCAAAAAGTGCTTGGTGTGCAGCCTGCCAACTTTCAGGGAACAGTGTAATAAAATCACAGTGTCCAGGCTGAAAGTAGGGGTACTCTTGTATTTGGTATTTAACTCTTTCCTGAATGACCTGTAATTACCATCTTGTATTTCTCTGAAGCCAGGGCTGCTTTTCTTTCTTGGAATGTGTCTTTTTGCTGCTGAAACTCTGGAGTCTACAAGGACTTGGGTTTTCTTGGGGAGGTGGGGAAGGGGGAGGGGGCTGTGGAGACCGAATTCTCAGCTTCCTCATTAGCTCCCTGCAGAAGCTGCAAATCCCTGTTAGAACTGCTGTCCTTGAGGCAAATGCTGGATTGATGGAAGATATTTCATAACTGATGCACCTGAGGTTTGCCCTGCTCTTTGTTCCCTTAGGCAAAACCTGGAGCAAGGAAAGAAAGGATAGGAAAACTGATATGATTGGCAGTTAAAGTGCTCTAAACATCTGACCGTCAATAAAAATGTTTTCCCTATTTTGTTTTCAACATCTTCGTCCCGAGAACTCTAGTCCACTTTGAGGGAGGTCTGCAGGATCAGGTCGGCAAAGATTAACATTAAATAGAGGGAGAATTGAGAAGGCAGCAGTTGGGATATATACCTACTCATACTGAACAAAATCCCAACAAAACTCAGTACGTTATCAGCATGGGTGGGTGGTATCTACTAACCATTGCAGATGGAGGATGTACTGGTCGCATGCATAGAGGACCTGTAGCATGGAAGGCAGTGCTGCTAAATTCATGGGTTTCTTGTCAGGTTGATAGCACAGTTGTGTGCTCCATTGTTCCTGCCATGAGTAAATGGGGAGTAATTTCAGTGAAACAAGAGAATTGAGGGTTGATAATTAAGGTGTATTTTTAGATTTCTTACACTTTTTCTCATGCTACTCTAAATTTGCAACTACCCATTTTCAGCTTGCTCCTCCACAATGTTCTGCAGTGGCTAAGCTTCATTTGGTTTGTTTCAGGCTTTATAATTGGATCTACAAAGCCTCTGTGGCAGTGTTTGTGGAAAATGATGCTGATGGTCTCACAATTTCTATTCTAGGTATCTCTTTGATAAACTGCAGAATGACAAGGACTGGGGCTCTGTACCTGCACGAACATTTTGGACACATGAAACCATGTAGCAGGAGACAGGCTGATAGAGTTCCCTTAGACTCAGGAAATATTTTTCAAGCAGGCAGTACAACCAGCCAACCTGGAGCAGCCATGGGCTAGCAGTAGCATCACCTGTCGCCATTGCATGACTCTCATGTCAGCGGTGCGTAACCTGCCACAATGTGCTCACTCCCAATGCCAAGTAAAACCCCATGAAAGCCAATGAAGTTACAGGTTTGGGGAAAGAATTATTCCATACTCCTGATCATTGCAGACCTCCACAATTCAAGCAAGCACTTTGAAAACAGCACCTGCAGGAAGCAGGTGGGAGCCTCTCAGTGCCTGTGGCTGTTCACATCATGGCTGCAGAGTGCAGCCGGGAAGGCCTCGCCTGCAGCTGAGCAGAGAACCCGGGCTTTCCTCTGGAAGGCGGCTTCCCACGGCTCCCTGCCAAGGAGGCTGCATCGAGCAACCCTGAGCATTGGCCCTTTGCCCCTGTATTCCCCTGCTGTGGTCAGCCCGGCAGCAGGAAAGGAGGGAGCCATGTGATTGAAGTTGAGGGGAAGGGAGCAGATAAGGACACAGAGTAATGAAATGAGTAGCTGGAGTCAGGGGAAGTGGGAAGTTGACCTAAGGACGGAGGAATGCCATTGGGGACTGAGGGGTGGGGACATGTGGACTTGGCGAAGAAACTGGGAGGGGAAGCCAGGAAGAGAGGGTGTGGAGAGGCTGAGATTGGATGGGGACCAGAAAGAAAGTCTTGTTCTGGGGTTGGGCTTGTCTCAGGTTTGGGAAAGAGGACAAAGACCCAGAAACCTGGCAAGTGATTCATGCCACTGGTCAGGAAAGGGCTCAGGAAACAGAGCAGGGGGAAAAGGTTGAAAGGCGTTGTACTGGGAGGGAACAGAGACAGAAAACTCTGCATCCACCCAAGTGTGGTCTAGCCTTCAGAGCTGGAATAGGATCTGAGAGGACTGTGTGTAGACCCCCCACCACTGTCTGCAAATACCTTTCAGACCTATTCTTTGAAACAAGATTCAAGAGCATACTTTCAGCTTCTTTTGTGAACTTTTTGAGAATTTGGCTGAAACCATGTAAGATAACTTTGCTAGGTAGGGTGAAAAGTGAAGTCAGGAAGGTGAGCCATGATACATGCAAACCGATTTGTATATTTTTTTTCTACTTTGTCATGATGTATTTTTTAGTAAAAATCACATTTTATGTCCAATATATTTGTCATAAATTCCTTAATTTGTCATGTATTTAATCCATTAGTTTATACTTTTCAGCAAATATTTGAGTAGATTAATTTTAGAAAGATATCATATAGAAATAGCACAATATTAAATAAACTTAAACCTGTTTTCTTGTTTTATCATATGAATTTTTACTATTCTTAAATAATTAAAAAATTTTAACTGATATTTTTCTTTTATTGAAATTTCTAGCAGCTGGCACAGATAGAAACAGTCGATCAAGACATGCTTCAATAGTTCCATGCATTTCATGATGATAAAATATGGTAACCCCTGTGATTTTTAAATCCTTTTGTCAGGTAATGAAAGCAAAGGTGATCTAAAGTTATTTTATGACAAGTGTATTTAGCAGTGTAATGTAGTGTATGAACTTGGTAGCTATGTGGAAGCAAATACACCTCCTCAGTTTCCAGTTAATTTGTAGAAAGACAAGAGTTCAGGCAGAGGAATAGTCTGTATTAACATTGCTACTACAAAGTTTGCATCTAATTTCAAAATTAAAACCATTTGCCACACAATAGTTTTTACATTTTTCAAATATTCCTGATGCAGCTTCAGTGCAGTCAAAAGTAATCATGAGCCAAGTAATTATTTTTCTTCAGTTTTATTTAAGGAGTTTAGTTAAGTGCAGTCTTTGAGTGAGATAAGGACAAAACTTCATTTTGATTTATTGTTAGGGTTTTTTTTCTCAGCTTGGTATTAGTGTAAATTCTGCACTGGAAACAAGTATGATCAACCTGCTGAGAATGGATTAGTGCATTCAGCCTCCCTCACATTTAAAAAGAATAAAAAGAATCTTTAAAGAGAAAAAAAAGAAAAAAAAACAAAAAAGGTGTGCAGTGCGACTCTGCTTCTGTCACTTACAGTAAAGCCCTGCACAGTTATCCCCTATGCTTCATTGTCCACATTGTGAGCAAAGGAAGGTTGTTGGTCCCATGCAATGCCACACTAATCTGGAATGCTTCAGCTGGCCTCAAAACTGGAAGCCACATAGATGTGCCTGCACTGTACTAATACAACTGTGTGGATTGGCAGGACTCCAGCGAGATCTTTGGTATTGCACTTTGCTGGATACTTCTACTGACTTACCTGGAAGTTGCTTCAGTATTTCTAACATTGCCTAGTGCAGAGAAATGGAAAATATGATGGCATCCGTTAATTAATTCCACATTGAAATACAAGCACATGAGAGGACTTAACATTCTCAGCCTCTGGTGAGAGAGCAGGGGATAATGATACACTTGCTCTTTCTGATTGTCTGTTACAGATGGTCTTTGGAATACAGCCTTGAGACTTTTCCTTTTTTCCTTTTTTTTTTTTTAAATACAATGTGATGTTGCTAAAAGCTATTTAATGAAAATAAAATCTTTACCAGAACAGCTACCATGTGAAGAGCCCCTTTTCCTTTCTGCTCTTCATATTTTTACCATATGTATTGACAGCATAGTTTTTAAGGTTCTCATCCAGAAAAGTACTTGAGCAGGTGCTTCATTTTAAGCATATGCTTAAATGTTTTTCTCTCTTAAACCCTTATTCTTGGCTTCCACTAGGATTGCTGAAAAGGGTGATAAATGTATGGAAGTTTCTGTGATGTAGAAAGCTGTCTATTAGTATTTCCAGAGAAACCACCAAGTGATTCCACATGGACCACCAAACTGTCTTCTGAGTCTAATGATTTTCATTTGCTTTGTCAGCCCAGGGTAGACTCAAAATGAAAAGTTATGTATTATTTTTCCAGCTCCCCAAGCTATTCAGTCCTTCTTCCATCATTTGTTTAATACATTCCTCATATGGTACTCTGGTCTCCTGACACCCAGGCTGTTCCTGGGAACAACTGAATTCCCACATGAGGGGAAACATATTTTCATATGTTTTTGGGTCTTTCAAAAGTGTTATTTTATTTAATAGATTTAAAATATTTAAGCCCCCACCCTTCCCCCCACCCCTTTGGCATGCTTTTAGTGGATGTCCCAAGAGACTGTAAAGCAGAAATGAGAAAAACTACAACAGTACAGAAAAGCATGCTTTTCATAGGATTTCAAGGTGTCATACAGTCAAGAAATACATTGCAAATAAACTGAACTTAGTTTCCTCTCAGGAGGAGACCGACTCTTCACCTCTCTCTCCATTTTCAAGACTACTTTTACTGTTTTACTTTTAAGAGCTAATAAAAACCACAGAACCCGACTCTCCTCTTGCATCAGTTTTAGATTGGCAATATCAGGGTTATTGTACTCCATTACCTACAGAACTCCCTTAAAATGTCAGTGTTACATTCAGAAGGAGAACCATGTCCATGTTACCTGAGGAATTCTGTCCTACTAGTATTTTGGGAAGCCATTCAATGTGCAGGTTAGAGGTATCTCTTTAACACAGAAGTGTTAATTCTGCATGAAATTGGGAATGGGAACAGAAGATAATGGGCTAAATTTTAAATTTTATGGAGAAATATGAAAAGAAAAGAAGGTCAACTGCTGAAGTCAGTTTGTGTTCCTAGCCACACCCCTTTATCTTGCTGAAGGCTCTGAAATTGCAGAGGACAGATGCTAGTTACTCTATGAAGCTCTAAGGAAATAACATCTTTGGAGTGAAATACTGGTAAAAATTAATACAGTGTAAGTTATCGCTTGCTTCTTGTGTGAGAGGAATTAAGCAAAGTGTAGATTTTATGGGGTGCAATGGTCATGTTGCATTTGAAGAGTAAAGTTCTTGTTCTTTCCCACCCCAATCAGGTGAAACCATCACAGTCTAGTAACCAATAGGCCCCTAGAAGAGCCATCTTACTTAGCAGCCCTGGAGTTCCATGGCTGTAAAGCTTCAGGAGAGAGTGAAGTAACCCAACATGCATTGTGGAGAACAAAAGTAACACAGACCATTGAAATAAACAGTCTTTTTAATAGGAACAGCATGGAATCATGTGGTGTTCACTAACTTATACTCCTTGGGATTTCAGCATTCTGCACATCCAGGGAATGCAGTGTGGTGACCCCCAGCATCTAGTTTCCAAAAAGAGTGGAAATCTCTGCAAATTAAAGAAAACATGACAGAGCCAGAACTCTGCTTTCCATATTTCCTCCCCTTCTCCTCCTATCTATGTCACCAAGCATTTCCTATTAACACTTCTCCTTTATCCTACGCAGTGCCAGAACTTGAATGAGTCACTGCTGGAGAAGGGCTTGTTTGATGGCAAAGGCAAAGCGGCAACATTACTAACAGTTTCAAAACAATAGGGAATACTTGAATGTACAAAAAAGGAAGCACTAAACTTTTGCTGTGCGAGACTGTCACCGGCTTACTGTCAATTCATTAGGCAGCATTCTGAGCAATGATGAAGGAATATATTTGAAAATACATTTGGGACTGTTTTGCAAGCATCAGATTGTTTACACTCCATGTGAGCTTTTCCTTTCTTTCCTACTGGGTTATTGTGCTAGGAGTATTTTCAGTTAAGACTGTTGATTACCCGAGCAAGAAAATAGCATTTTCTTTTGGTGAGTACTTCTGAGGTTTTGAAATTTGATTTTGGTCCACATGTAGTGGAATAAAAATTGGAATTTCAGAGTATTTTTAGAAATAACAAGTTGCTATGAGAAGAATCAGGACAGAGAAAACAGCAAAAAGATGAATCTGGCATCAACCTGACATATAGGAAAACAACAGCTGGTACATCTCCTGCTAAGGTGAGGACCTTATAAATTACACTCTCAGCTATCCTGCATTCTTCTCTGATAGCCTCTAGGAAATCTTTCTGAATTACAAAACATTCTGTGTTTGGCAGAATGCCAGTCCTGGAAATAAAAATATCACTGCAAATACTTGGATTAGCTCTGTTGAGAACCCAAGAGCCAACTTTGAGAAATTAGACCTGGAGGAATGGAAAGTGAAAAGATCTTCAAATCCTAATTTTACATTCCCTTTAGAGAAACCTTCCTCCAAGTAACATTGATTTGACAATAAATAGTTTCATGAGAAAGTGTTAGCAGCACCTACACTTTACTCTAGGAAGCATGAACGGTATCCCAAGACTGTAATGAAAAATGTGAGCCTGGTCTCCACATAGCGTCTCTCATTACCTAATTGGTATTTTTCCCTCTGACCAGTCATGTGGCTTTAGAAAAAGTCATGGGCCCATCATAGACAATAGCTATTGAGAAAAGTTTCATGCATTGGAGAACAAAAGGGAAGCAGGTCAAATTGAAAATCTGAATGTGAGGTTCTGTCAAATCCTGCTTTCTCTTTTCAGATGAGACTTCCACTACTGTGGCAACACCTGAATATTATAAATTGTCTCAAAAATCTGAGAAACTTAAAAAATTCAATTGACACTTGGAATAAATTGCAAATAAATGAAATTTAATGAAGAAGCATAAATAATTTTAAGAGTCATCTTGGTTTATTTATGAACAAAATATGAGGTGAAGGATACAATGGAAAGCAAGAAAGAGTAAGAGAAATTTAGCAAAAGAAGGATAGACATACCAAGATAGCTGGCCTTTTTCCTGTTCTTTAACAGTTCTGTGCTTTAATCACAACCTAGAAACATCATATGCCTCACTCAAGATCATAAACACCTTCCCTACATGGTCTAATTCTATAAAAATGTAGTTTTGCACAATATCTTCTAATGGCAAACAGATGCAGCATCAGTTCCAGATGGAGCAAGGTATAGTATCTGAAGAAAAAAAATAATCTCTTCAGGAATATTTAAGAACATTTCAGGTATAGTGATCCAAAAGTGACGTAAACAGTGGACTTGATCATGCGTCCTTTGCACCTTTTGCATCTTTGAATCCTGATGCTGTCCCAAAGTGGTGGGTTGTTGCCAGGTTGGGTCTAGAAGCTGCTGTGCTGGTGCAGCAGTGTGCTGCCAGAGGGGTAAGAGGTGTATTGGGGCTGGCCTCTCCAGCTACTCTCCTCAATTCTATTGTGGACTCAGCTGACATAAATTCAAGGCTCTATATATTGTGTATTAATATGCTGTGTAGACCTGAACAGTCCTATAGGACCATGTCTGCTGGTTTAATTTAAAGCAAAATTTGAATTGTGAATGTATCCCAGTAGTGCAACTTTTAGTGTCTTCTGGCATCCACTTCTGGTCCTGGAGGACAGAAGTATTTCTGGCTGAATTAAAGAGAACAGTATTAAAAATTGGCTTTTCTGCATACAAAGATACTTAGACATTGAAACAGGCAGGAAGAGATCAGAAGGGTAATCCTGTGGCTCTCATCTTCAGGCTTCTCGTATCTGAAGCATGGAAGGAGATGGTGGCTGTCACCATGGCTCTGCAGTGTTTGGGACAGAGGGCTGGTACAGGTGGGCTGCTGCTTACTGGCAGAGGTTAAAAGGTCCCCTTTCTTTCCCAACCAGACATCTTACCTGGAGAGGTCTAACAAGAGCAGAAAGACATTTTCTCCTTTGTTCTCCTTGAATCTGAGTGACACACATAAGTGTAGCACATCATCTCTTTTACTTCAGATAATTTCATAGACTTATACAATTTATTAATAGAACTTTTATCTCAGAGCTTCAAAGGTCGTAATGCCTGTCAGAGAGTTTCTTGCTGTTATAACCTGTGTGTTGATACCATTGCAAATCCCTTCTGCACACAAGAAGGTCCTTAATGCAAGCAAAGTGGCATTTTTAACTCAAATTAGTGGGCTCACAGGGGAACATTAGCTACAGTTTATAAGCTCAGCTCCCCAGTTGCTAATCCAATCTCTCTGCATGGCAGGGCAATCACTGTGTAGTACAGGTGTTACTGCACAGCGTGCTTTCCCTCCAACCTGGCAGGAGCCTTAACTGCAAGGCAGGTGTCTGGTTCTGCAAAGGAGCTATGGTTGTGGCAACAAAGTCAACCAGCACACTAGCAGGGGTTCAGGTGTTAGTTCTCTGCGAAGGATTCGACCAAAATTACCCCTTTATGTACAGGAGATGCCGAGTGGATGGGTTTCTCCAAAGTTTTGAGATACTTCGTTTCAAACAGCTATGAGTCTTCCTTTTATGATTAATAAATTTGTGTTTAAAAGTCTCTTTAACACCTCCTCAACCTGTCTGCATTTTTGTTGCTTCTGAAAAGCATGTGCAGTCCCACTGGGGACAGACCCACCAGCCTGCTGGCTCTTCTACACAACTCCAGAGTAGATGTGGCAGTCAGGGGTTGAGAGTGACTCTGTAGGTAACAGAGCTTTCACTAGTCCCAACTCTCAAAGGCTGAGGGCCTGTTTCTGTCACAAAATTCAAATTAACAAGCTGGTCTATGTATCAGAGTCTAGGTCTCTCTTGTTTACTCCCTTTGAAAGTCAAGTAGACAATTTCTAGATTAGGCCACCTTCAGATAGTCTAAATTCCACCAGCGGGCTTGCCTGGTGCTTCCTACTAACTGAACCTAGGTAACTCCCTTTGTGGTGTTTATGCAGCTCCTTTGACACGTCCTTCTGGGCTTCTTGGCTTTTTCAACAGACTGGAGATTTGTGATTAAGTGGTATTTAATTCTTCCTAAGCCAGGTTTGAGAGTGGTGACATTGGGAAGTAGAGAATCTTTACTGTAGTGTAAATTCCACTCAGTTTACTGTCTATAGTTTTCTGCCCTGGATTTTAAAGGCACAGTACTGAAAATCAGGCTAAAATTTTCCAATACAGAGCAAAAGAAGGATCTGTTTGCTTTATGGAAGCTGAGGCAATGGGTAGTTTTCTGGCTATCCTGACACGGAAGACCTGCTCAGGTTGCAGGACCACACGTTTTCTCTAAGTTGCTTATTCAAGGGTTTTCAACTCAAGTTTTGGTCTGGAGAAATGAACAACAGAGTATTTTATACTTGGAAAATTGAATGGGTTGATGGTCATAACCTAATGAGTTTCCCATATTTCTCATCCAGAAAGTTTTTTCCAAGTTATGTGTTTTAACTAACCACCAGAAAAATACTAGGAACGAAGTAAGGGTTCAAAATAGATAGCTTTGCAAGACTGAGTAAAACTAGTTTTTCATCAGAGTATGGAAGGGGGTGTAAAGAAGGGCATTGCTGGGCCAGAGGTCTATCAGCTGAGCAGCAAGATGTGAGATGTTAGACTGAACAAGTCGTGTGTCCACCTACTGGGGAACTTGCATTTTCTCCCTTGGGGAAAAGAAACCACAAGTCTGTGCTTAAAGATTTGATGAACAATGCATTGAAAAGAGTCCTGCCACCATAAGTGGGTCTACGAGGGGTCTGCAAAGATGCATCATCAGCCAATACCTTTTATACACTTGCACCAGCACCAGTCCTGCCAGCAGGAAGTTTTCCCTCCAACTGTTTAATAAGACCATTAGAATCCCAGCACAAGGAACCTGACAGAGAACATTTATACATAACTGCTAGAGAAACTTTCCAAGGTTATCAGCAGATGATTCATATCCTGAAACACTAGAGAATGTCCACTGACACTTTTGCATGCAATTTGTATGTGAAAAAGCAACTGAAGGGAAGTAAATGAACACTACAGAGTTCCAATGTATTTTATTTTCCCTCCCAGCAATTACTGAGAAATGCAGGTTAAGTTATTTTCCTCTGGCCTACATCTTGCAATCAAGTTCCTGCATATCTGAGCATACCTTATTAAGATTAGCTATATTCAGAACACAGATTGGGTTAAATTAACCTCAAGACAAGTCCTTAGAAAGTGATTCAAGGAATGCAATCTCGGCCAGCTTTACTGAAATGCCAATATGTTTAACAGATGTATAGTCTTTCAGAGTTAAGCTCTTCTGAGCTACAGTCTAATGCTGATGTATCAGAGGCTGATAGCTGGTTTTTGCCACTGCAAATATCTGGCTCAGATGGATTTTAATGGAAAAACTCAGTCTTGTGCAGTAGAAAATCAAGATCTTGGACATTGCTTACTCCACCTCCTGCAAAATCATCACCTCCATGCTCACAGAAAAGCAGATTCCAAAGTTCAGTTTCAGAGGCATTTGAATGCCAAATGATGTTTTCCAAAAGGTCTTTTGATCTGTAAATACCTAAAAGTAGCTTAAAAGTCTCATCCCTTGTGACTATATAATTATATTAGAGAATATAAATTTGGCAATGACATAAGTTAAATATTTTAAAGGCATACTTCCCCTCTAGATGAGTTTTCCACGTTGAACTTTATTTCAGTTAATTGTAGGTGTAGACAGAAATATTGGAGTTGTTCCTATGAAGAAGAAAAATATGTTGAATACAGGAATGTATTTCAGACAGAAAGGGCCTGACTATAGGATTTCAAGTCCTGGATCAGGATTTTCAGTTATCTCAGTTGATACTAAATGACATATGAATATTCCTGCAAGAGGATTCTGTAACAAACCATTTTAAATAGAGAAGATTTTTACTGAATTGAGAGGTTTTTTAACCTAATTTAGCAGATACAGAAGCCATGCTACATAACTAGAAGCAGTTACTAGAAAGGTACAAAAGATAAATCTGGCAAGTTTTCTCTACATATGTCAGAATTGTTCTTATGTTAATTGTTTGACTAGAGAGTGGGAGTTCTGTGTCTTTTAGAAGCATGGATTTTTTTCCCCCAAGTGGAAGACAAGGTCAGAAAGAAGAAACTGCCTCTTTTCCTTGCCTTGCACTCTTTTCCTGTACTGGTTTGGGAATTTGGATGCTGTTGCTTGGCTGCCTGGCTGCATTTATAAATCTATCCTAAACTAAGGCATTTACATTTGGGTTTTTGTCCAATGAATCATTTCACTAGCTCTTCCCAAAGTCTTGAATTAGCTCTGTGTAAGAAAATATTTGAAAGCATTTGTAATGGTGGGTGGGGGCAGGGAAGATAAGAAGAGAGAAAAATGTTCTTTATGTGCCTGCTCAAAAATGTTAAGGCTGCTCATTGGGTCAGTAAGTTCAGCTAAGCTCCTTCTTAAATTCTGCTAGATATCAGATAGCAGGATTTAGCCCTTATTCTAGTAAAGCTTCACAGTGGTGGTCTTCCACTGTTTGAATGCAACATAAATACAATTTTTGGCTTCAAGATTTATCTCTGTGTCCCTGTGAAGCTGATTTATGAGGGTAAGAACCAAAGAAATATGGAAACTGCTGATGTGGGTTTATCAAGGTGTGCTCGATCTCTTGTATCTAAAATGAGCTATCCGGAGTGAGTCACTTCTTTTCCATCAAGTGCTTCATGGTATCACAATATAAATCAAATGCTCATTGTAAGGAGTAACTGGTTGCCAGATGAAAAATAACACTGAAAATCTAAGGTTTTGTTTCTCCATGAAACATTTTGAAACCTTAAATGATCTTGTTACTAGCAAGGGTAAGAAAATGCTTGAGAAAGAAAAATGATTTGCGAGCATCATTTTCACTAAGATTTTTCTGCAGACAAGTTTTGACCTTGGAAAGAGGCAGAATACCTCCCTCTTTGCTGGCTGCTCACAACCCCAGAGACTGTGAAACTATTTTTTGTTCCAGGCTCATGTGTAGTGCTGAGGAGGGGTTACTTAAAGCCACTGTCTGAGCTCGGGTGCTTGCAAGGGCTCTGGGGGCAGCACACTCCCACGGCAAGCTGCAGGGTGAGATTGGTCTCCACCCTGGCAGACCCTTCACATTCAAGGTCTCCTGCATGCTTCCATGTCCTTTCTGCCTCCAATGAAGTGATGGGGAGAACATTTCCATGGAAGCTCCTGACAGGCCAGAGCTGGCACATCCTTGCTCCTCTGTATCACCCTGACCAGAACTGCTCTGGTTTCACTGCTTAACTCTGGTGCCCTTTTGGTCTTCAAATTTGCCTGTAAAACTCATTCTTCAGCACAGGCACAGTTCTGATTTAATATGTAATAAGTCTTTTTTCTCCCATCAATGAGGACAAATTCCTTCATAGTATCTTTGTTTCCGCTCCCTACATGTATCTCCTGTAGATATAACATATGCTCATAAAGCCAGCTGGAAATGGGACATATAAACAGCAGTCACTCAGCAGTGGCTGCTCATGCCAGTTAAGAGTGGAACACGGTGTGAGGATTATATTTATATTGCCCTGCTTCCCTACATTAAACCATTCTTTGTTCGTGGCACCAGCTTCTTATGTAAAGTCAGAGAAGCTGCACCAATTTGCACTTAGCTGAAGGTCTTTATCTGTCTCTGAATCTTCAATAATCTCTCCTTCCTGGGGGAAAGGAGATGAGGGGAAGGAAAGAGCACTTGGCTATACCAAGTGAAAGCCTGTTTCGGTCTGGTGAGAATGCCAACAGGCAGCGTTAGTGGTTGTGTTACTTTTCCTGCCGCAGGTGTTAATCTTGGCGCTGGAGAGAGCTAGCAGGACAGAATGAGTGGCGGGCTCCTGTGAGGCAACGACGTTTCTTTAAATGATCTTTACTTTAAATGTTTACTTAGGTTGAAAACTTACAAACTGACAAAACTGGAAAGAGGTTTTCCATCAATCCACAAAACAGTTATAGCAAGGAAGAAGGAAGAACAGATGTCTCTGCTAATCCCCTTTGCCCAGCTCCCTCCAGCCAGCAACTCACCTCTAAAAGAGTTTCACTTGTGGGTCATTAAAATGGCTTTTGATCTGACAATACCTCTCTTGCTACAATTGCATAGGCTGTGTCCACAATAATGAATTGAACTTATTTTAAAGCCACCAAGAACTTGTCACCTGGTGCATCACGACTTGGATTGGACTCTTGATTCTTAATGGAAAATCGTCCATCTTCCTTTTAATTCAGTGAATGAAACACCATGAAAATGTCTTATCATAGGAGAAACACATCAGATTGTATCTCAGATCTACTTCTAGCACAATAAATCTCAGATCTACTTCTAGCAAAATAATGCATCCTGAACACACTCTCAAACTCACAGAAAAGACAAAAAATAACTTATTTTGGAATGCAAATATTTTAGGAATTGCACCATATGTAATTTGGATCACTTCATTGTCCAAGCTGGCCTTGTGGAGGAGAACATCACTTTGAACCACAGTAACTTTCTGCAAAAAGAAATAAAATGAACTTATTTACATATTTGTCAACTTCGGGCACTTTTCTGGAAGTTTTCAGAAGTACTGAGGTGGATAGCACATTTTTAATGTAGTCATGTGTCCTGGTCCCAACCAGGACACAGTTAATTTTTACAGTAGCAAAAATTGGGGTCATTGCTAAGACTTTGGAGTTATTCTATACCCCCTCACAACATTTTTGGGGGATGAGGGAAAGAAATTCTCTTCCTCGAAGATGGGGTCCCTTCCTGGTCACATAGGACGCTGAAGGGAGTGGTTAGGTATTGCCACGGGTGAGAACTCATGTGTCAATCATTTGTTTCTTTTACACTCTTTATTAGTATTTGTGATGTTACTGTTCTGGTTTTTTTTTTAAATCTCATTGCTCTTTCCAGTAAGTTTTTCTTATATCAACCAGTGATCCTTATGTTTTGTGACACCAATTCCCTTTTCCATCCGACTTCAGGGGGACACTGAAGGCAGAGGTGGGTATGAGTGAGCAGCACATGGTTTGGAGTATCTCAGTGGGAACATTAAATTGGGGAGTACCATTCCTAAACCACATGAATACACTAGGAAAATACTCAGCATCAACGACTAGGGATTCATTACCTTTGTGTACTGCATGCAGCATGTTGGAGTACTGAAGACAAAAGAGACATTTGAATTTTAGTATATTTATTGTTATTTATATTAATTTATTCAGTATGGAAACAGAAGTGTGCGTGTAAGAGGCAATTATATTCACCGTGCTTTAGCTTTTTGTTTAGATTAGAATTTTTATATCCTGATCTCTCCTTTAAATGACCTGATGTGAAAATTGCTAAAGCCTGTGGCTTTGGGTTATGCTCACACATATCAGCTATGACACATGGACTCATCTAGTGACTACCCTTGCATTCCAGCAATACTTTCTAAGACATAAAAAGCATTTGAAGGTAATGAAATTTCTAACAGAAACAAGAAATCCTCTTGGATATTCTAACTGTAAAGAAAGAAACTTTAAAAACAAACAGTTGGCAAATAACAACAGCAATAATAATAGATATTAGCTCTGTTTGAGGTAGTATTGGTTTTGGCTAACCAGATGAGATGTTAAGTCAGAAACATCAAAATTAAGTCATCAAAAAATTACTTCAGATCTATACAGTAAAATAACCTTGTAGAAAGAGACTTTCCTCCCTTTACCCCCAATAAAACCAACTCTTTTCTTCTTCTTCAGGTAGTTAAATTTGTGTATGGAATATTGTGCTGGTTTTGGCTGGGGTAGAGTTAATTTTCTTCCCAGTGGCAGGTATGGGGCTGTGTTTTGGATTTTTGCTGAACACATGGTTGACAATATAGAGATGTTTTTGTTACTGCTGAGAAGGGCTTAAACAGTGCCAAGGCCTTTTCTTTTTTTAGTATTGCCACACTGGTGAGGAGGCTGGAAGTGCATGGGAAGTTGAAAGCAGACGCAGCTGGGACATCTGACCCCAACTGACCGATATTCCACAGCATATGACATCATGTTCAATATATAAAGTGTGGGGAAGAGGGGGGAAGGGGAGGACATTTAGACTGGGGAGGACACTTCTCTTCCCAAATTCTAAATTTTATTTCTTTTCCAGGCTTTCCTGGAGACTTGTTATGTCTTCCATAAACTTTTCGCTTTTGGTGACAGAGGAGAGCAAAGACGTTATCCACATCGTTGGGTTATCTTCTTTTCTTTGGAAGTATTGGTAGAAAAGGAAAATGTGATTGTTTGCATTTGTGCAGAACAAATTCTTTGCCTTCTGTCATAAAGAGCTCACTGAAACCAGGACTAAGGTAAGGGTTTTACAGTGATAAGTGAATGTAATTTTAAGTTCTGTAGCAATCATCATACGTCCATAAACTCCACAGAATTTGTGGATTCAGTGTAGCTGAGATTTTCTTGATTTACTTCTTCGTTCCTGTCTTTGCCCTTTTCATTCACTTTGCAAGCTATTCATGCTTCCAGGAGCAAAATTTAATTCCCCCTCACCTGCACTTTAAAGTTACTAATTTTTTGTTTAATGCATTTTTTAGAGATGTTTCTGTAGACCCTTACTATGACCCCAGATGTTATCTAGCATGTCTGTGAATCTTTCAAATAAAAAATTAAAGCAAATTAAAGAGTTTTGATTGGTGCAATGGAGTTTTCTTCTCTATCAATGCAAATAAAATTTCTTCAGCTCTTTGATCTACTTTTTATGAACAGAACGTTTTGTTCATTTTTTTAAAATGAGAAAATATGAAATCCAGTCTCAGGAAAAAGCTGCTTGGGCTATTCTGCCTGTTAGAACAAAAATGGAATAATCTGAGAGCATACTCAACACTTATTTGACTGTCCTGTATTGGATGATGGGGGTTGTATTACAGGGGAGTAGGTGTCAGGATCATTTGATTTTCATGTGCTCTTACAGTTCAATGGCATCTGCATCTGCTTATCTGGGAGAAAAACTGGAACCAAAGACTTTTAAATAAATAACTGTCCCAACATATTATAAAACAGATGCAACATGGATTATTCACAAATAAATCATCCTGCAGAATTAAAACACTGACAGCAAAGTCCAGGAACCTCACTCCATAGCAGAACTGAAAATAATTTTTATATGGAATGATGACAATTTGAAAAAAGGTAAAATTATATCATCAAGTTTTTAACATATACTTTGGTAGGAATCAAAGAAGTGTGCTCCTCAGAAAATGGATGGCAAACTGCTTCATGGGGAAGTGTTCCAGGGACTGGTCTGGCAAAGAAACAGGCATCTCCCCAGGATTGATAGTGAAATTTATATGGCATTTGTGCTCCTTGCCCCCGCTTCCACCCACCCTGCACCTGTAGTCTTTGCCAAAGGATGTAACTTGCTCTTCTTTAGCTGTTTCACTTGCCTTTATGATCTGAGAACACTCTCCCAGCCTGGAGCAGGTGTGAAAACTTAGAACAGCAGCTGTGGGATTTTATGCTTCAAAAGAAATTGGCATTGGTGCAATGATCATGTTTTGTACTTGCTTGTCCTTTTAAAATCACCTTACCTTTTTATCTAAATGAAACCATGTGATCCTTGGGAACTGTAAACACCTCAAAGACAATTTTCAGTCCAGCATCTTCACCTAGGTCCATTTACTCCTCTGCTTATCATCATGTTTGCTTTTCAAGCTTTTTTTCATCATCTTACATAGGTATCAGTTATCATCTTCCACTCTGTCTTCAAGCAGGCTTTTTGAATGAATGTTGCCAACTTTCCCTTAGTGTCCAGAGTATTTTTGAAGTGTTTTAGAAGTCCAGCAGAGAAAAGCAATGAGACACTCCAAATTAAATGACAAAAGGATCATGCCAAACTTGTTTTGAATACAGCCCAAGGCACAAAATGCAAAAGGATTAGTTCAGGTACCAACAGCTCAGACTGTGGTGTTTTATGTGTGCTGGCTTTTGGACTGTGTGGTACCGTTAGACAAGTATTGTAACAAATTAGGAAACCTTTTTCTGCCAGAACAGTGTGAAGTCTAGACACATGCATTGACTTCTTCAGTCATAAGATTTCTCTTTGTCATGTCTTTCCATGGTTTTGTGCATGAGTGAAAGAGAGGGTAGATGAGCAGGTTCTCAGAACTTCAATGTTAGGGTTTGGGGGGAATATATGAGCCACATACAGAGGGGCTGGAGAATATAAACAAAGGAGATGGGATAAAGAAGGTAAGAAATATAGCAGATTCAAAGTAAAAAGCTGGGAACTCAATTAAAATGGTACAAGAGAGGGTGAGTAAAATGAACCAGTAAGTAATAGAACAATAATGTTTGTCGTTCCTATACAGAGTATGTCAATGTGAAACATATCTGGCACAAAAACACGCAGAAAGGGCACTTGAAGCTCCTTGCACCATTCAAGGAGCAGGATGTACCTAATGACAGACACGGGCAGTGTCCCAGCTGTGGCTGTCACATTGCTTTCAGGGTACACACACTGTGCTTGCAGGAGGAGCTGCTGGGGGTCAAGGGATGGTGTGCAGGACCTTACACTTGATGTTCTTGTATTGTCTAAATATACCTAGTGACACACAGAGCAAAATGCAAAATGGTTTTCATGCGCCAAGTATAAACTGGTCTGTGTGCCTCTTCCCCAGCTTTCTCTGCATTGGCACCCAGGGGAACCAGGACTGGAGCATGGCTGTGGAGCTGCATTGTGGGGCAGTGCTCAAGACACCTCCTGAGAAGAGGAAAAGGGCCTGATGGCCATCAGATGATCTTTGAAGGAGCTGGCACTTTAAATGAGTTTATTCACAGTTAAACATTTCACATGAATTACTGAAGAGAACTTGTTTGTTAGAGGCAGGTGGTGACTAATCATCTCTTAGCCCACCTTTACCACATTCAAGAGTTGTCAGGAAGCTGACAAGCAGAAAAACCTCTTAGTAACTCGTCATTATAGCAGGCTGACATGGGAGGCACCGACCCCCACTGCAGTTGGATTAACGTGTGAAAAAGAGTGCTTCCAATTCCTTTTCCTTGTCCTTGGAGCTTCATTACTTAGGTAATGGCAAAAAACATATTTAGGTATGTTCCTCCCATGGTGAAACTAATACATATCTAAATTCTCTTTCCCTACTCAGAATTAATCACAACTTCCAAATTCAGAATTTTTTTAACTCTCGCTTTGCTGTTGCAGCTGAGATTAGAGATTTAGAGAGTCTTCCTTCAAAGTCCCATGAAGTGCCTTGTGTACTGTCTGGCAGCAGAACAAATAAGCCAGACTACAGTGTTACATATCAAAATTGTAAGCAGAAAGAAATGGCTGTTAGGGTATCCTCCAGCCTGGAGCAGATGTTGGGGTGCCCTATATTCCGTAGCTTCCAGGCAGTCAGTAGAGAAGCTCTGAGCTGGCTGGGATATCACCTGGGGAATGACACAGCCATTTTTTTTATCCTTAAGGTGAGGAGAGGCCAAAAGGCAGAATAAAGCTGCTTTTATATCCATTCTGCTGAGATAGGGATGACAGTAGCTTGCGTGAGCAGAACTAGCTTAAAACGTAGCAGATGCTGCTTTTAAACCATAAAAAAAAAAAAGAAAAAAAGAAGGTTAGTTGTGGAAAATATACTGCAGCTGGAACAGAGAACACTGCAGGGATGAAAGGAAGCTAGGTATCCTTTGAGATGGCAGATGTACTACCAAATATTTATTTCTTTTAAATATTTTCTTAAGTCTTTAAAGTAAGGTAGTAGCTTCTATTGTTTCCTTTGCAGCTTATTCTAGCCATGAGCTTCTCTGTGAAATGAAATTCCACCTACAGTAAATCTTCTGAGTGCCTGGCTGTTCCTGAGGTTTAACTCTTCTGTGCTGGTTTTGACCTTAGTTGGTATTGGAAAAGAAGGAAGTAAAACATCCCCGGAAATGGTTCTCCTGAGAGAGACGCTTGGGAGTTTCAGAGATAGCCAGTGACTGTCCAGTTCTGAGAACTGACAGCTCTGTAAGCTATTCAGAGCTAAGTTCCACCCCCGTGAATACCATTGTGAAGCCCGGGAAACTCTGAACTCGCTCTCTTTGGTTCCGGCGGCTGAAGGTGACAGAGTTGTGAGTGAGGGGAAGCCCGGCCCG
>VWYI01044289.1:114540-171562 GCA_013399455.1 Anthoscopus minutus
GAAAATGGGAGGAGTTTCACAACAGCAGAGTTTTTTCTGAACCGGGCAGCTGCTGTTTTGTGAAGATGCAAGCCACAGAGAACTGTTCTTGTGGACATATCTCCAGAGTGTTGAAAAAGAAGACTCTTTGCCCTATGTGAAATAGAGAAAGATTGTTGTAAAAGTGATAACTGATTTTAAAAATCCCAGATTTCGTTTTTGTGTTGTCAAGTGGAAAAGAGATAAGTGAGTGAGGGAGGGAAGTGTTCTCGAGGTTTCATTTGGACTTTTCCTTGTTATTTCCTTTTTTAGTTCGTTTTGTTAATAAATTTCCCTTATGGTCTTAAGTTTAAGCCTGCGTTTTCCTTTCCTCAAAAATCATATCTCACAACAGAACATGAGTGGGCTAGTGAGTTTTGGCTAGCTCTAAACCCACAACACTCTTCCAAGGCTGGTTCTTTGCTTATCTGCCTGCCCTATACTGAGTTACTTCCAATATACTGTGAGATTGGCATCAACAGTTTTATCCCAGATGTCTTGGGCTGTCAACAGGATGAACTAAGTGACCCACTTTCTATGATTCTCTTATTTATGCACTTGGTTTGATCACTGAAAATCTCAGCCTTTAATTCTGCCTAAGAACTTATTATTTTGACCTGGAGAACCACTCCTTGTAAATTCAGTGTATTTGTCACAGCTTAATTCTGTGCAGTTTCTACCCTGGATGATCCCAGTCCCACCAGTTGGCCTACTGTCCTGGTCAGTGGTCTTCAGGCTGGGCTGGACTGGCTGTGGGTCTGTATGAAGGAACTAGAAAACATGACTGAGGGAGTTGGGATTTTTTAATCTCTAGAAGAGGAGGCACAGGAGGGACCTCATCACTCTCTAAGACTCCTTGACAGGAGGTTGTAGCCAGATCAGGGCTGGTCTCTCCTGCTGTGCCTACAGTGAGAGGATTGGAGGAAATGGCCTTAAACTGAGGCAGGGGAGATTCAGATTAGATATTAGACAATTATTTTCACTGTTGAGATGGTCAAGCACTAGAATAGGTTGCCCAGGGAGGTGGTGGAGTCACCATCTCTGAAATGTTTAAGAGGTGTCTGAATCTGGCACTGGGTGATATTGTTTAGTGCTTTAGGAGCTACAGTGGCAGTGCTGGGAGGATGTTTGGACTTGATCTTAAAGCTCTCTTCCAATCCTTATGATTCTGTGATTCATTCAGTGAGATGCTAAGAAATCTAGCACACTGTGGTGCTTGCACATATGGAAAACATCTAAGAGAACTAGGAAAAGAAAAACAGAGGCTGTTGTCTTATTCAGGGTGACTTCTCTGATTTCCAAGCTATCAGAGGCCAGCTGAACCTTGGTGACTTATTCTGCATGTCAACCACCATTTCTGAGCTGTTCTCCCCCTTTTTCATATTGACCATATGCTCGAAGTCATAGTTGCAGTAACAGAAAACTGAGCTCTAGTTCTTCCTCCTGACAGTAGTCAGCTATCCAATGTCCATGCTGAAGTGAGAAATGGGAAACAAACTGGAGCTTAAGTAAAACATTTGATCATATATGGAAAGCATTTTTTTAAGACATAATGTTTCAATCTATTAATTCTTGACTTGCTTTCCTCCAGCAGGAACTGCTGAGCTTATTTTAACCAACATCCCTCTTTGATTCATCCAAACTGTTCTTCGGAATTCCTCTACTCTGTTGCCATTGACTAAAACATTAAAAAGCAAGCTATTCAGAGGGAACAAAAAGGTATGTGTGGATTCTGGCACCAAAGCTTTGGTCTGGATCTGTAGATAGTGGAAGACACTTCACTAGGAGTTAGATGTTTAAATGCCTTTCAGATTCAGAGCTTTATTGGGAAATTATGTAACCTTATTTCTTTTTTTCCCCCCGTCCTTTCCTTTTACAATCCATGTAATTCAGATGGTAAATATGTTGTGAAAAGAAGCTTTGCCATTAAGCATTCTGACTGCCTAATGTATGAACAATTGCTGTAAATAAATAATTAGTCCAGGTCACTGTGTATGGTACAGGTTTGCCAACTGGCTGAAAAGAGGGGGCCAGAAACAACAGAGAAGAGGCTGTGTGCATAATGTTTCTTCCCCACAACAGAATAAGAAACAGACATTAACTCATTTATATTGATAGAATCTGAATATTGGCTTATTTTATATGTAGAAGAACTTTTCTTTCTGTGTGATATTCTAGTTTTTCCCTTAGGAGCTGTGAACATTACATAACCATCAAACAACATTCTCCTCACTGTGTTAAATTTCCTAAACCTGCAAGGAGGAATGTGTCACCAGTCAGAGAGATGTATGTCACTTTGCCTGACTGCTGAGTTCTCTGAAGCAGCCTCTACTCTTTGTGCATATTCACAGTGAAATGGTTTAACGGGACGAAGTGATTTATTTCAGTAGACATAGCTTCTTGGGTAAATGAAAAAACATTTGCTCTCACTATTAGGTTTATTAAGCTACAAATGAACTATGGCTATTCAAATGAGCTCTGAGTTATATCTACCTGGGAGCAATTAGCACTGTGTATCCAGGTACCAAGTCTGTCATAGCTGCGTTAGCTAAGGGATGATATGGGACTATCTTACTGCAGAGCTGCCCAACATGTTTTGTTTGTGTCATGGTTTGCATGATTATACAAATCTCTGTGCCAGAACAATGCAACCTCTGTAAATGTAATTATTCTGTTGCTTTTCCCCTTTTACTCTCTGAATTTAAATTACTGCTTCTGTTGTGGTACTGAACAACTAATGCTCTGTAGTGGATCTTACCTTACAGATTATTATCAATTGTGAAACTCTTTCTCTCTTTTACAGGCAGAAAAATGAAATGCTGAAGAAGGTGACTGTGTTTCAGACTGGATCTGTATTTGTATGTAACCATCCTGTCCTTGGCTTAATTTAATCACTGAGTTGAAGCCATGGGTGACAATATACTTCTTTGCATGGAAACTGAAAAATAAGTTTTGGAACTTTATTCACAGAAAACAGCTCTGAGTTTGGGAGATGGATGAGTTTCCCTTGGGTATCACTGTCACCATAAACTGTTAGTGACATACAGCACCATCCAAAAATACATTTGGACTTGAAATAAGACATGTGTCCCATCAGTGGAGATGATTAATCTTTTGGCTGGTTTAGCAAGGCAGTTCATAAATTTGTCTAATATTATAATAGTCTTTAAAATAGGTTTTAAAATATTTTAAATATATCTTTTATTAAAAAAGTTCAGGAAGACATCTCTGTATAGCAGCTGGAAAACCTCCTACAACCTGGGTGCACAACGGTTGGATGATCATTGTAACATGGGCTATCATTTCTAGTATGAGAAAAATCCCAGAAAATTAACCTTGTACAATTCAATTACATTATTGATTGTCCTTGAAGTCCATAACTCATTGTATATATTGGCAAGTCTTTCTCTGGACTTACAGGTTGTTAGTAACTAAAACTGAGCAAACTCAGCATATATACGTGTATGTTTATATCCATATTTGTTTATATAGCACATTATAAACAGGAGCTAATCTCATTTGCTCATCTTACATGAAGTACTGAAATATCAGACACACTGTCATGGCTTAAAAGCAGTGGAAACTCAAAAGTAAAACTTGTAGGTTGAGATAGGAAAAGTTTAATAATTGACAACAAAGTAAAAAATAGTATTGGAAAGAATATTGGAAAACCGTACAGTTGCTCACCATTGGACCAATGCCATGTCCCATTCCAAAACCCAGATCAGACCCTCTTCCAGGTAACTCACCCAGTTTGGTTCGTGTTGGGCATGACATTCTCTGATGTGGAGTATCAGTTTGGCCCATTTGGTCCACCTGTCCTGGCTATGGCTTCTCCCAATTTTTAAATTTTTGTACCTCCTTACTGTCATGAGTGAGGAGGTATTTATGAGACATAAAAAAAAATAAAATTCCTTGATTTAGGATAAACACAACTTAGCCAGAACTGAAACATGAGTATGTTATCAATATTATTCTCATTCTAAGTCCAAAACACAGCACTGTACCATCAACTACGAGAAGGACTTAAATCTATCCCAGCTGAAACCTGGATACACATATCTTCATAATTAGTATTTGTCTGCAAAATTTAAAAAACAGATGTGTAAAAGTGCAAAATGCATAAATCATCTCTGACAAATCCAAAGAAAGGCTGCTAATTTTTTAAAATACTTTATAAGCTCAGAGGTCACACAAAGGTTAAATTAAGCCAATTAATGTAAGTGCTTTGTTTTTAAATTGAATGGGACACTTGTTCATAAATGAATGTGACACAGAAAAAGTATCTAATCAGATAAAAATTATAGCTAGAAGAAACACATACATGATTTTTAATGTCATGTAAACTGAAAAAGAAAAATTTTAGCTAACGATATCTTTTCTGACCTGAATCAGTGAAACAAAAAGTGCTATAAAAACATGGGAAGTGTAAACCACTTTTTAAACTATATGGATCAGGTCAAGTTACAGTAAAGAGTTTCCTTAGTTTTCCCTCCTACACCCCTGTTGTTTTTATTTTCCAGATGCATTCCCTTAATAATTCTTTTGGTCTGTATTAACTTAATTTTGCTCAGTGAGAATGTACTTGGCTGTATTCCAATCAGATAATGTGCTAAGTTCTATTACATAACAGAGATTTTGAATTTGCAGTATATATATGTGTATATATATATATACACTCTGTACGTATATGTATGACCATATATACATATATATATACATACATACATATATGTTTAGGTTTTTTCCTCCCTCTCCTGAACAGGAAATATGCAGTAATCATTGACTTAATCAAAATTGATTATTACCATAATGACCATATTGACTTTGCTGTTGTTACACATTATATAGACAGTTTTTACCAAACTGAGTTCTTTGAATCTTATAATTGTCCAGAATCACCAGAAAATTTTAAGATGGATGAATCTAGAAGCACATTGATCCATCTGCCTTTCAAGCTGACATTTGTTTGTATTTCTTATTTCCTGTAGAATTGAATGACTTGTAACTTAAAAAATTCTTTCAAAAATCACCAAGAAGTCTCTATATAATTTTCTGCCCAGAATTTGCAATTAGGCCATAGCCTCTAAGTCCCAGACTGTTCCTTTTTGAAGAAGAGTAGAATACTGAAAGCACAATAGCTGAAGTAATAAATATCTCTCTGGACTATAGCATCCATTTCCCTGAATCACACACAGAGGGTTCAATGCAAAAGAAAGTCCATGTTTATTCTGGCAGGAATCCTGGTCACTGTTAAGGAAACACTATATTCATAAGAAAACAAGATGGTTTAGATGTTTTAAATTCCCAAACGGCTGACGCTTAGTTTTGACATCTCTATAGATTCAGAAATAAAATAATTTAAAAACTAGTTCAGGTATCTTACAGACTCACACTGTAATGCCAGATATTTTTAGTACTCCATAAGGATTCTTGCCTCGTGCTGAGTTGTGCTGCATCTTTGTGTTCAGAGACAAGAGCAGTCCATCCAGCTCAAGGAAAGGGCACATGATTTTGTAAGATGCAGAGTGTAGGTTGACAGAGGATAAAGTGCAGACTCTTTGTTCACCCCATTCTTTGTTTCCATGGGCTTTGCAGGAATTCACTGAAGGTCCCTTAATGTCCCTTAAACATGCTTAATATCCTGCAGGGCATTACAGGGCAGCTCACGAGAAATGCTTCTTAGAGATAATCAGCCAAGGATTTTTTCAGCGACATAAAAAAAAAGGATATCACACAAAGATTTTTTTAAAAAATAGATGGCTGTAGATGATAGGTTATAGAGAGGCTGGGCAGAAAGAAAGGAGATCAGCAGGATACCTGGATGTCAGCATTATGACGTCCAAAGGCCCATCTGGTATGTATGCAGTGGAGTGAAAGGAGATGTCTGGTAATCAAGGTTTTGAGGTATATTCAGAAAGTGGAAAGGAGGTTCTGAGTAGAGGTAGGGAACACAGAAGAGTCACTTTTGGAGGGAGGAGGAGGAGAAGGAGTGGCCAGAGACTTCTCTATCGGGAAATAATTTAGCAGAGCAGTCTTTATGAGGCAGAGCTTCATTGCTGTCAGTGAGAGAAAAACAGCAAAAAGCTCAGCCTCGTTCTTAAAATTGTTTTTTTCTATTTCATCTGCTCATGTTTTCAATACTGAAAATGAGTTAGTTTGCTTGAATTAATTAGAGAAAAGAAAAGAAACAAACTTTTATATAATTCTGATATGTTTGACATGAACGTTTCTTCCTCCAGTTTTTCATTTGGGAATAGAATCAGAAGTGGTAGAAATCTCAGTGAAGGGTTCTCTTTGTGAAATTTCCAATGTCTTTTTCTCTTTTTCAAGAAATGAAATATGACGTAAAACTGGATAATCTTTCAGCTGTTTGGATGGTTGCTTGAAGCAAATCCAGTCCCCAAACCCTTCATGACTTCTTTGCTGCAATTGCACATTGACAGACAGACAAATACTACAGAAATAGGCTCTGGTAATTGAATTATGTAATTGAATTATGATACCAAAAGACTGTTGAAAAAGAGGGCCAAAATAATTAATCTAATCAGTCTGAAATTTGTAATCTGTTTTTAAATCAAAATTATTCTACTAGCAAAGCCTTCATCCTCATGTGAACTCCTACTAACTAATGTTACTCCTACTCTTCCATATTCTTGGACACAAACTTTGTAAGTCAGAGTCATGTTTGTGGACTCAAATTCTTATTTAATCTGCTTAGACATGTCTGGCTAATTGAGTAGTGCTCTGGAGATGGACAAATCTCAAATAGAAAAAGGAGGAAAGTTTAATACAGGCGATAACATGAACTTTCTATTAACAATGAGATTTTATCTGTGGTCAGACCTGTGTATTTAGATGACTGTCTGCAAGTGAACGTGCCAGTTAGTGTATTCAATAAAACTGGTTTCAGAACACTGTTTTCACTTTGTGTGATTAGAATCTGTCTGCTGTAATATGGCAGGAAATGGAAGAGACTGAGATATCATACAGACTTTCTCCACATCCTTGGAATAAACTTCATTTCTTTGGTTTTCTGGAGACATTTTTTGTAAGTATATCCTTCTTATGAGTATTCCTGAGGAAATGTAAAATCAACCAGGTGAGATTAATTCCTCAAAATCACACTGAAGAAAAGTCCACGAGGCCAGGTTACCAGCCCTTTGTATTGAATATCAGCTCATTAAATAATTCATAATCTCTAGACACATTCTTACAACATATAGGCCCATTTTTTTTCTGCTCCAATCTCTTTCAGGAGGGGGATGGATGAAGATGTTTTGATAACTGGTAATTACTAGTGCAATGAAACACGCTTCCAAAATACCACGAGGTTTCTTGCTTGAGATAAGGCAAGGTTCCTTAAGTAGAATGAAAGAACTCTAAAATTACACACTGAAAAATCAATATATTGTTTCAGTTTGCTTGAAAAAAACATCTTGCAAAAGGGTCTTCATTTTTCAAGTCCCATGACCACTGCTGAAACACATAAACTGGAAAGAAGTGCTATAAAGATATAAATCTTCATACAAATCATAACTTTCTTATGCCATTATTGTTGCTGCTTAGCAAAACCATGCAGTCATTTTCCATTCATTTAGAATTCAGTCAAGTAGGATCAATTCAGGCTTTGCTTGTCTGTATCCTGTGATGTAATTCCAGCTAATGAAGCTGCAAAGTATAAAATCTGGCTTCAGCCAGGAAGACCATTACAATGTTCTTTTGTTCTGACCTTTAAGAGTCTAAGGCAATGAGGGCTGTCTGGAATTAGCACTTGTGGCCACATGTTGAGTGCAGGTATGGATGATGACTCTGTTGCTATGAATCATCTAGATAACATTATCTAAGCAAATAATTTATTTCAAGTGATAAAACTTCATCAGAAACAGTAAGATTGCCATGCCAAGCATGCAAAATTTAGGAAATGGTAGAACTAAGATGAACTATTCAGCTTCTATTCAAGTCCCCTAATATCTGACATGTTATGGTTTCTTTAGAAGGTTGTCAGAAGTTCATATAAGATTTGTCCATTGATGTGTTCTGCGATAGAATCCTAATAAGTATCTAAGATTGCTCTCTTTCTGCTGAAATGTGTGCAAAGCTCATGAAGACACAATCTTTACATCAGACTATACATTTCCTGGGAGATTTCTGCTACATGTGCTTAAGAAAATTAGTGCCTAAGAAAGACTGATCGATCTCTCTATTGCTATACATGCATCTATTCAGACATGCAGCTAGGCAAGAGCATTTGTAAGATTTGTAAGATGTGTGCTGTGGTCATCACTTCTTCATAAGGCCTGTGCATGGCAGAGGCACCAATCTCCTTGTGCAGTTCCTATGGCATTCTCCTAGCCACAGAAACAGGGACATCCTGGGAGAAGTGGCCCATTCACTTCATCCAGCTTGGCAGGGCAGAAATGGTCAGTCCTCTTCAGGCTGCCTCCCACATAGCACAGTTGGTTCTTGAGAGCTGCTGTTATGACCAATTTTGGGCCAGATTCTGCAGACTGTCAGATTCCTTCTCCCTGTATTTGGTGTTACAGCAAGAAGGTGCTCAAACATTTTAGATTCCACAGTGTGGTTGAGCACAAGATGTATTAGAAAAATAAAAGCATGAAGAAAACACGTATGCCTCCCCAGTGTGATAAAAGCATCAAACATTCCTCAGGACAGCTAAGGGAATAGAATAGGTGGAAATTGTTTCTTCTGCATTGCAAATAGAGAAGTCAAGGCCTGGAATGAAGAAATCTGCCAAAAATGATACAGAAATCCAAGGCCAAATGGGAATTAGGAGCTTTCATCTCTTATTTCTGTGTTTATTCTTCTTAACCAAGCTTCTTCTCGTTCATATACTGTCTTTCATTTTTCAACCTTGACAGAGAGCTTGACAGAGGCACCTTGCAGTCAGCTGGAATCAGTCAGGCACAAATAATTGCCTTGTGAACGTATGTCATTTTCTTGCCCCGTTCAGTCCAGAACAGTAAATCAGAGCATCTGCACAACGACCTGCTATGTGTATTATTGTGGGCCAGGTCAAAATCCTATATTGCCAGCTTGGTTTTCTGCAGCCCTGTTTGCTACAGCACTTTTTCATCTGGCTATGCAAAGACTTTAATACCTACTTTAGCAAGCAATAATGCAGGGTGCATTTTCAATAAAAATGAAAGAATTTTTTAATGCAAATATTTTCCCTGGGCATAAAAAAGAAGGTGCAACCATCTCAGATCAACCCAAAAATGCAGACTTCAGCAGTAATCCAAACATCATTTCCAGGAGAAAATCACAATTACTTTGAAGTCAGGGTTATACCTTTGGTTGAATTTAATAGACAGAATTTTACCACTAGTGTCTACATTTATGCAAAGAATTTATTGGGAAGCTTGCCTGGAATAGGGCAGGAAATTGTCGCAGGTAAACATGATAAATTGCTTGAGAACAGTTTGTTTTGTTCTAGCTCATAACATGTTACTTGGTGCAGTGACTGTTCAAGATCCACTTCACCTGCCCATTGTATAAATTCACATCACATTGAGTATTCAGTGATTTAGGCTGCCAATCTAACTTATTACAGATGAGGCAGCAGAAAATGCATTTCTATTTTCTTTTCTCTGACTCAACATTCCACATTTACATCTTCTGGAAGACCAAAGAATCACCTATTACTTAGATTTCACTTGCTTTTGACAGATATTAGAACCCAGTTGTATTTTCTAACCATCCCTGGGTCTGTATTATGTATTCTCAAGGCAATTTCCACTTCCTTCTGGTGTTGTTTTTTTGGTGGTGTTTTTTTGTTGTGGTTTTTTTTTTTTTTTACAATGCTCAGTGAGATGCAGCAATCAATAATCTCATGGAAATTCCTCAGGAGATTAAAATGCTAAACAATTTTTCAAACACATTCTCCTCTTGGAACAAACATCTTAAACCACAAAATTATCTCTCTGAAGCACCATGCCAGTGGGCTCAGATGGTTTCTCCTAGAATTTAAATTTTTTAAAATCTGCAGTAACTCCAGGGAAATCAGAAGAGGCACTTTATAGTGAGTGGATCTTACACAGTGAAGTTACACAGGAAGTTCTGGTATCCAGAGATACTCTTTGGTAGAGTACATTCAGAGGTTCAGCCAGGGGAAGCTCCCACCATCCATTTTTCCATTGGCAGTGGCAAGCTTTTTTTTGGAAACCTGTGCTCAGGTTTTTTTTGCATTCCCTTCCAGTGAGCCAGCTCACTCAGTAAGTTGTTCAGAGGGAAATTGCAGTGGCACATGGCAATTAAATGTTTAAATATTAAATAGTTAAATATTATTTTATCACCTTTATGTTCCCATAAGGCTTCTATGACTGTGTCATTTGATTCCACTTTTGCTGGTTAATCAATAATTTTCATATCTTTCCTTAACAGTCTCTTAATTTCTGTGAAGGAAACAGAGACATGGGGATTCATTATCTTGGAAGTCTTGGATTTCCTAAAGAATTTTCAAAATACTTCCTCTGAGTAGGCATTGATGTCTTGACAGCAGCAATCACTTCAAAAAAACCCAAACAAACACAAACAAACCCAAACAAACCACTCCAAAGCCACTGAATCACACACTTTGGTATTTATCAAATCAGTTTTCCCCAAACCACAGGTCAGAAATCATATGGCAGATTGGGATTTACAAGACCAAATACATGGACAGGTAAAGATGTAATATCATACTTTCTAAGTTTGAAGAGATTGATCAGATGCATTTTTTGGATCTTTAGACCTGGTCCTTTTCACTCATTCTGCTAAATCTTTATTCCTATAGAAAGAAATTCCCTCTAGAAAACTTTCTCTTGTGGCTCATCATTATTTTAAGTAGCTGGCCAAAAGGAGAGGGTTGTTTTTTGACAAATGTGGATTTTTTAGCTAGTGGGAAACTTTGTGGGCTTGTAAATACTTATCTCCATGGTAGAGTGCCTGGGGGCCCTGGCATTGATGATTATCCTAGTGCCACAGGCCCTGGAAATTCTCTTTATTTTCCCATCAGGTCCAGCTGTGGGGTACCTGCATAATATGGCGACTTTCATTAGTGTTCCTAGAATAAGATCTTTGGAAGTGATGCCCAAACTCACAAGTGGCTTTTGGGTAAATTGATCTTTGTAGTAAAGAGAGCATTAAAACTGATAATAACTAAAATTATTCCAAAAAGATAAAAATCAGTTTATGTTATACGTGAGCTTGAAAACCAGAAAATGCCCAAGATTTTGTTATTTGGCAACTTTCCATCCAATTTTTTAATCTGTCTACAGCCTTTTTAGCAGAGTGGGAATTTTCTTTTCTTTTAACATACTTATGCAACCATAGCCCCAAAACAGTCCAAAATTGTAATGTTAATGTCCAAAATGGGATAGGCATCTGTTCAAGAACTTGGAAGAAAATTACTTACAACTCTTTCTCTCCATTATTGCAATCATATATTTGACTCCAGTTCAGACAGCGAGACTCTGTATTGTTTATTCTTTTAATATTTATTAATATATCTCTAGTAGTTTGAAGTTTTCAAGTGTAAAGAATTATAGGAAGCTAATATGATGTGAAAATATGATGCAAAAGCAATTATTTATTAATACCATTTTCTATTTTAATATTTAAAAAATCCAAGAAGTGTAAATTATTGTAGACTTTTAAATCTTCACTCTGTTATTTTTCAGTTGAAAGAAATCTTGGCTCTGAGGACCTCTGACACTCTTAAAATCTGATCCAATCTCCAATGTAGTCAGTGGAAGAACATCAAATGCCTTCACCACCTCTGGATCAGTTTCTGAAAACTTTTACTTGGAAAAACATTGAATACTAAATTCCTCTCTTGTACTTTGGACCTTTTATGTCAGTAGGACACTTCAGAATAAACATTTATTACTTTCCAACAGTGTTTGAAATCCATCATGGCCTACACTATAAAGCAGCACCTACGGTAATATTGAACTAAGCAGAAGCTTAAATGATTAACCACAAAGTTACTTATCTTCATTGACTGTAGTTTAAGGATTACGTAACTTTAAGGATTCTACCTTTAAATTATCCTTGTTTGAGAATTACTTTTAAGGATTACTTTGGTGTAGATTTCTGAGATTATTTTTACTACATACTAGACCTATTGAATCATGGCAAGCATAATTTCTAGGAACACCCCCACTCCTCATTTTTATTACCCAATTAATGTTAATTAACCAGTAGAATATGAAGGACAATGAAGACAAAACAACACTGTTTGCCAGATAAAATTTAATACACAAGTCACTGGAAGATTTCTGTTTAGTGGTGGTACATATGACAACTAACAATTTAAAAAGCCAATATTCCAAAATAGAAGATTTTCTTATCAAAACTGGCACAGAATCCTGTGTCCTTGGAGTCTTTATACATTTACACTGAAAAGAATATATTGAGATTAAACAAAGTCTAATTATCATATGACATTTTGTGACACTGTGATACCTCACAGTCAACTAAGATTGTGACTCAGAAACTAATGTTTCTGTGTAACTCAAAGTCTGGCATTCAGGAATTCCATAGCTGTGCAATCATACATGGAAATTTCATTTAGGAATGGTGGTACAAATTCCTTTGGTTTAGATGATTCCTGTAGTTTTCGATGTGCGATGCCTGGAACTGAGAAGCCCACTCTAGATTATAGGTGTTTTCAACCCATCCTCATTTTAAAGAAGTTCCAGGACTATTTGTTGAATAAGTAGGTGCTGTAATTTCTTTACCTCAAATATTTCTATTTATGTAAATTAAAAATCTGCCATTTTGTGAAAGCATCATCAAATAAAACAAACTTCAAATTGTTACTTCTCATAAATAATTCTGATTTCTTATTATGCGCTGCTTATCATATAACTTATGGCTGGCTAAGGTGGCCCAAATTTTCCAGGCCTAAATAGCATCCAAAGAGTTTAAACCTTGGCACATCAGGACTATCTGATTTTAAAGCTTATCCCATCCAAGGTATTGCATGGGCTGTTCGTGTAAATGTCTGCATCTTATCTCTAGAAACTCACCAAAAGTTCTGTTTCTGCTTCACTGGAGAAGGCAAGCTGCAGGCTGTGAACTTTCCAGGTAAAGAGATATCTATCCCCTTCATACTTCCATATTTTCAACCTCTAACAGTGCTGTGCAGGCTCAGTCTGATCTATCTGTTCTGTATTAAGGTGTGGTGAAGGACTATTTCTCTCTTTTGCTGAAATCATAGCATTTCTTTCTTACTTTTGTTTATGTAATGTTCTTGTTTTGTAACTCCTTTAAGAAGGAAAGAAATTACACTTTTTTATATGTGTGCTAAACCTAGCAAAAAAAATTATAGCCCAACATTTCTAAAAAGTACCTATCATTATAATGATTATTAGAGCTGCATAGTTATGCATTGCTAGCAATAAGTGTTTTTGTGACTTTCCAGGAACCTGCTCCTCTTGCAATATTTTTCACCATATGTTAGTGCACCATGCTTAATGATGTCTGGAACAATGAAGCATAGTGCACTACAATAATGCTAAGTTCTCTTACAGAGCAACCTCACATTAATTTTAAAAGAAACTTTAGCTATTTTGGGACTGCAGAGTTAGGCTAACAATGAGCTTGGTTCCAAAGTCTGTCCTGATATCATCAGCAATTCTGGGTTATGGTTGAGAATGCAAATAAATAGAAGGGAAATATTTTCCAGAGCCTCTAAAAATGGTAGTTAAGAATAAAAAATACAGCTGTGGGAAGATAAGGTGATTTTTTTATCAAAGTCTATTTTATCAGATTTTCTCAGGTTTTATGCTACTGCAATGAGCAAGAAGTTATATGAATTACTTAAAAATGTCTTTTTGAAAGCTGACTTAACTTTGTTTACGAAATATTTTCCTCATTATAAGGCATTGCATGGAGTTAATTTTCTGTTGTCCATTGCAATGGTGATCGTCACTGCTTGTCATTAAATATGTATTGTAAGCAATTTCAGTTCATTGAAATATAAGCATTGGATGAGATATTCTGGAGTACTGTAAATATTGTATTAAGTGTATAAAATTACTATCCAATACCTTGGTGGACAATCTGAGAAGTGGGGCGGGAAATTGCATTTCATTTATAGAAGTACACACAAGGTGCAAGAAATTGTTAGTGTGATCTCATGGGGCAAGTGGTACTGGTAGTTTTGTGGGGGATGCAGGAGGAATTAATCAAATTTTACAATGCAGTCAGAATATGAGCGCTGGATAAATATAGACCATGGAAGTAGTGGTATCACATCATTGCTAATGACATCTTGCGTCATGAAAACCAAAATCTAAATAGGAAAGGCAATTTCTCATCTTACTTTCAGATTATATCAAAAGTCCAAGAGAATTCATTTTTGTTAACATGTTCTTCACTGATGACAGTAAGAAAACCAATTTTTTTTTACTAGAAAAAGCAAATCAACATTTTTTTTAAAGTACTGAATATCTGTAACTTTTTTTTAAATTTGAAACTTCTTCAACATACTCTTTGCATTCTGATGCATTAAAGACTTCAAAATCATTCTATCACTTCTTTTTATGTTTTCATTACAGTGCTGTCACACACCCTTCCCTCCCTGCCCCTCGGGAGGGTTTTTCTGGCATCTAACTGCAGCTGAGACCTTGCAAAATGTAAAGGATGAGTTGAAGCCTTCACTGGGACTCTTAATGACCATCACAGAGCATGAAAGATGTTCATGGGACCCTCTTTGTTAGTGAAAACCTGAATATATTTCACTTCCCTGACAGTCATTCCACTGCAGTGGATTTCCAGGACAAGGCCTGGTGGGAATGGAGGTGACAGTGGTAGGGCGGAGTGAAAAGGAAGCACGGACCAGACTGCTGACAGCAGCATCAGAGAACATCTCTGTCCCTCCTCATTCCCTGTCAATCCTCAGCTCTCTGTGCTGAAACTGTACCAGTAGACACGAGCCGAGCTGCAAGCCGAGACAATAACCAGAGACTGAGAGAAGGCAAATGGAGCAAGGGAACAGATTTGAGAAAAAGAAAAAAAGAGGGAGGCAGTGACACATGAGCCTCTTCGATAGGTCAGATGGGAGTGTGTAAGATCAGACACAGAACCCTCAAACTTCCCAGCCCAGGCCGACGGGAGGATAGCTCACATGAGACTTGAATTCAGATGAAGAAAAATGGTCTTCACTTTGTCCAAGCCAAGAGAATCTTGAAGCATAGCCCCATGTTTCCCATGTGCTTTAACTGCCAAACTGAATTTGCTTGCAGGCAAACCCATGGCCAGAATCAGCCTTTTGTGACCCCTAGGAGGCCTGGGGATGAGGTGGGTGCTGTGAAGCTCAGTATGACCAAGGCTTTGGGAGCATTGCATTGCCCAGAGGCAATATTTAGAGGATATGGTGGTAACTTGCAAAAGCTAAGGAAATGCAACCTGACAGAGTGAGCCTCTGCTTTTTATCTCTACATGTCTCACTTGTGCTCAGTGCTACCTGCAAACAAATACTTCTTATCTTTTCTCAAAGGAGGAAACAGAAAAATATTTTTAATGGTCTGTTTAGCATTTCCATGTGCAAAAAATGAGATATCCTTGATTTTTTCTTATTTAATTTTTTACTTTATATTTTTTTTTATTAACTCTGAAAACACACTATAGAAGAATACAGTAAAGTTTAGTATTCTAAGTCACAAAGCAGGATTTGGCTCTTCAAATCAGCTAAATGCTGTTCTGCAGTCTATCATAAACTTTCCTTGGATACTTGGATACTTGAAACCTGGAACTCCAATGGAGTTCACTTCTCTTTCACGTGCAATGAGTAACAGAGATGGCACAAATATGTCTCCAGTCTGTCTATTTTTCTCATTTTCTTCAAGCTGGGTCCCTCAGTGTTTTAAAATTCTTTTCAGGGATGGAATTTTTCGTTACATATGTTGATCCTGTAGTGAACATATCTATAGCCCTAGACTGAATTGTGAAGCAACAAGGAGAAAGATTTTCCATCAAAGGGCCTAAAGTAGTTATTATTATTGCCAGTTTGGAGAAGTAGAAGCTGTTCATGCAAGTGTTTAAATTGACCAAGCAATTATTTTTGATGTCTTTATTCCTATTCCCCTCTCACAAATATTTGCTGGAAACTGGTAGCTTCATTTCACTCAAATAAACACCAGATTCCTTCAGGGAAAAGATTTGCTCTAGGCAGATGTTCTGCTTAGCCAACTTCCTTTCTTTGGAGGGAAAAGAAAAAAATGTCAACACAAACACAAGTCTGTGATTGATGAGATGTTTTAGGGCATGGGGGAATATTTCCAAATTTAATATGTTTTGCCCTTTAATGATGAAGAAAATAGGTAGATCCTGAAAGCTTACTTAACTTACATAAACTTACTTACTTGCTGGCCTGCTAAAGGCTTGACCCTGGCCAAGGATAAAACAAATAAAAAATAATATTTATTCTGTTGAGTTAGGGATATTTTTCTTTTAACTTAATTTTCAAAAGGTGTTATTTGCACTAGTATACAGACGGCCTTAAAAATAAGAACAAATGTGTGAGTCCTTGAACACAGTGCCTTTGGAGTTTTTTTGACCTGTTAGTCTAGCACAAAACTGACAATTCCTATGGGCAATGTCAGCTCAGAGACCTGTGGTCACCACAACTCAGTGGTGCCAGTGACCAAGATCTTGTGTATTTTCTTAGAAAATCAGGATTAATTTTCTAAGAACAACTGAGAACTTTAACCAATAGTGTTAGATTGTTTTAGCAAATGAGTCTCTCCTGTTTTCATTGTTTCCTTGTGATTAATAAGGTTCATTAGGAAAATGAATTTGAACCTTGACAGCTGTTACTCATGTCAGTTCAGATTTGTATGGATGAATTTATAATATTTTCATAGAAGAAACACAATTTCCCTTAGAACTTACATGAGTACAGAAGGAATAAAGAAAGGATTTTATGTCATCCCAGTGATGTTCTCTCTCATCCAGACAATCCTGTGAAGTCTTCCTAAGAGGACTTTCCAATTCTTGATAAACTACCTCATTTTCCAAGTATTGACTGATTTATTTGATCATCCCTAGGAAAATATTATTTTTAGGAGTTTTGTCCCTTTGGTTTCCTAAAAAATTAAAACTAAAATTATTGGGGTTTTGCTTAGTCTTTTGTGTTTAAAACCTCATTCAAAGTGAGATTTTTTGGAAGGATCAAAAATTATTCCTCTACTGTATTTCCTGTCTGGGTTTTGATTTTATCTCAATTTTCTTTTTAATGTTGCAGTAATTCTTATGGTATAGTAGATTTCATTTGGAAGAAAAAAGAAGAAAAAAAGATTTCTTTACTCTGCATGTCCAGTGTCTTGATTTTCATCTTTTTCATTTTTATTTCTTTTATAGACCTGTAAGGTTTCTTCTGTTTCATGACATAAAAGAGAAGAGTGTCATAAGAGGGCACATAAGGGATGCTGTCTTGGCTCATGGCAGTTACAGGAAGGAGGAGGAATGGGAGGGACCATGTCACCAGGAGCACCTGTAGAGCACCAAGTGGACCTCCTAATTTGTACTATAACTCTTTGAACACTCTGGGAAAGTGGTCTTTCAGCTCCTGAGACTGTCCTCCAAACACAGTTTCTTTGAAAACAGGCTAGGGTCAGCTCAAGCCTAAAGATCCCAAAGAGGATAGATTGTCTAAGCCTGAAAATGCTCTATGTGTGAGATGTGACAGGTCACACACCACTTCCAGTCAAGCCCTGGATCATTGTATTTGACTTCTAGCTTTTTACCTGGAGTCTCTCTGTCTAACAGAGATTACTTTCCTCATAACCACATGTGATATCACTGGGAACTGGATTTCCTGTTCTGCCAGTAACACCTTGCAGTCCCGCCTTAGAAAGGATTTGTTTTATCTTTTAGTGTCCCTTGCAATCCAGAGTTCCCCTTTCTTTTACAGAAAGATGTCATCAAATTGCAAAAACCCTGTCTGTGGGCATGGTTTCAGTAAACTCCCTTGTTAAATATGGAGCTCTCCCTAGACACTTCTCTGCAGCCAAAGACTTAAATATTCCAATAAATATAATTAAATACTCGATGGTTCCCTTCTTCACTGGTGTGAATTTTCCTTTACAAGCCAGAGAGCCAACAGGACAGCCAAGTGACTTGACTCATGATAATCACGTTGCCAGTAAAAGGCAAGCTCTGTTTTGATTGGCAAAGGCACTAAGGAGCCTACCAGTTGTGAAGTATTTCTTCTCCCTGAGTAAGGGGATTTTCAGGGCAGTAAAAAAATAAAGCCAAATTATTGTGGACTGAGAATGATAAGGAAGTTGATGAAAATACTGAAAAAATCTGGGAAAAGTCCAGAACAAGCTCCCTTGTGTTGTTCAAAATTATGCATATTTGTCATCTATACTCAAAGCTACAGACTGCTCTGCACACCTCTGAGGAAAAGGATATGGATGAACCTGAATGAGGACAAAGACTCAGGAAAACCTGCATCTATTCTCCTGACATAGCCAATATTAGATTTTCTAAAGAAAAGTGTGCATGGGGGGAAAGTTGTGAAGTAGTACTCTTACTAAACAATGGAAAATCTTAGTTAAGGCATGGAAGCTGGATCCTTTTAATCCATCTAATACAGACTTATCACTGCAGGAGGGCTCTCATGATATTTCTAGTGACTCATCAAGCCTCACTTAAATTCATATCTATGAGGTTATTACTTCCTCTTGCTTTTTAGGAATCATAATCATGGAAAGTGGGAATTCAAGCTTAACTGCTAAGAAATGAAAATTCATTGCATCAGAATGCATAGTTCAGTTCCAGCAGAATGCTCCCTTTTCCTTTGTTATTTAAAAATGAAGTGCTTTTTTTTCTCCTGCTTCCCAAATGTCTTAATTTTTATGTCTATTATCTTATATATTCCATAAAACATGCCTAGATCATGTTTTTTTCTGCTAGGCTGTTGCAAGATTCATTCAGTACCCAATCAGTTGTGAGACACCTACAGGGCAGCACCAGTGCCAGACCTCAATGGACACAGACATCGTTGACATTACAGATAGTAATGTCAATATTACAGATAATATTAGCAATAATAGTAATGTCTTTACAGATAGTGCTGAGGCTGGAGTGGCAGCATGTACAGATCATACATAGATTTTTAGGTGTGTAATGCTAAATGGCTGACTCTGCCCAGGGTATGTTGTAGCCACAAACAAAAAACAATTAGATCAGAATAGAGAAGGTCATTAAACCATTTTTCTCCTGATGCCATGAGGTAATAGCCAGGAGAGAAGGCTGGCCAGACATGGCGAGGGGCCCAGAGATGAACTGCTGCTATGCATCCCAACTGCTTGCTGCATGATGCTGTCTGTGCATAAAGGCACAGCCTGAAGGAAAGGAGGACCCCAGAAAAAGACAAGATGCCTTTTTTTTTCATTGACTGGAGAATGCCTTAGACATAAATGATAAGAAAGTCTTTGTCAAAGCAGAAAATCCCACATATTTTTCAGGTCAGGCTACTATGCAAACCATAACAGAATTTCTTGGAGGTATTTCCATTCTGGGATTTTGGGTGAAGAAGGACAAATTTTACAGATCCCCAGGAGTAGATACTGATGGTGCCACAAATTCTGAAGAATCTCAAACATAACATTATTAAATTATTACACATGGGAATAATGTATATTTTAAACCTTCCGCAATACCAAAGACAGCTTCAGTCACTGAAGAATGGTCTTGAAACATATAGACATGTGGGTCTAATTTTTCATTCCAGAAAATCATCAAAAAAGTTTCAAACAGATAGTACATATTTGATTTTGATAATAGATTGCAAAAAGGAGCAGACAATATGCATATTATCAAGGCAGTTATGCTTCACACAGCTGTTAGAGTCCTTAATAAGCAATATATGTGGATCCATGTAGTATATATGGACTTTCTACAAGCTTTCAGCAAGATAATTAGCCAGGTTAAAAACCCTAAAACCCTTAAAACCTCATCCAACTAGGAAAGAAGCTCCTATGGGGCAAATAACTGCTAAAAGATAGAGAATTAAAACTTTTAGCAATGGAATGAGGTTACTAATGCAGCCCCATGACAGACACATTACCACAGACTGTATTGTTAAATATACCCATGTACAATTTGTGAGGAAAACAGAGAGGTGGTGAAGCCTAAAGGTAGTTTGGGATGTTCAGGGGAAAGATGACAGTAAGAAATCGGAGTGTGATATCGCAGTATGGGGCAACTGAAGAATAAAAGGATAGATTAAATATAATATATAGTACTGTACAGAGGGTGTGGGGAGGAGAGGGATACCAGCACTGGTAGCTTGTTATATATTCTTTTTCCCAAAGTACCTGAACATATATTCTGTTTGCCACCCAACAGATGGATGAATTGTCAGTCAATGGGGCGTTTTCTTGTGGTTAGAAATTTTAATGGAAAAATTGTGAAGAGGTGCAGAATTCATGAAGTCAGTTTAATTGTTTTCTGCTTTCTTAATCTCTCTGCACTGATGAATTTTATCTAAAAATGTTTGAACCATGGCTACTGTAATACTGACAGAAGACAGACTTACAGGCCAATACATATAAATGGTATCATTCTCACCATGTGATCAAAAAAGCAGAGGAAACTCAGATATGTTGCAAAGGTAATAGGATTTGGAAGCATATATAAGTACTTAAATGCTTCTGTTTTATGTAAAACAAAAAAATCATGGCTTAAATCTCTTAAAAATTCACTTCTGAACTTGCAAAGCATAGGCAAAGTATGTTTTGGACGTATTAAATGAATTTTAATACTGGCTTGGCTAAATTTAGCATGAATGATTATATTTTATTTATGCAAATATAAGGTTTAATATTTTCTCTTTGTCTTTATTTTTTAACTCACAGTACTTTTACTTATTCCTCTACAGGTGCTGTATTGCAGTTGCATTTATTATATTCCACTGCTGCTTTAAGAGGTTCTCTTCCTTGGGAACCCAGGATGGAGGCAATATTTCTCTGCCTGTCCTGAGGACTCCTGACCCTCAAGAAAGCACCCCTTTCAACCTCCATCCATGGAGAAAGCTTCCAAAGCCTTCTGAGGGGTTGGAGACAACTCAAGTATGAATTAGATAGTAGTGTAGTTGGTGGTTATTGCTTAGTGGAAAATATAATTTTTAGGTTTTATATGCTATGGGTGTAAATGAAGGCTCAAGATGGAGGATTGTGGGCGTTGCCTCAGTTTCCCTTCTTCTCCTTCACTTACTCCATTTTCTGTAGTGTTGAAAGCACAATTTTATTTGATAGAGTTTGCCACAGTGCCACATTACGTGAATAGATTGATAACTAGTTATTGGTAGTAAAGCAATAACAATATAAGTTTAGAATATGTCGTGTTAAATAATTGGATTTTTTGTTTTGTGTATAAGGGGACATTTTGTCTCCTTGAGGGCAGAATTGCCTCGTGTTTGTAAGAGAGCAGAGCCTGTACCATCTATGGCTCAGAACTTATCATAAGAAAATAATAAACAATCCCTGAAGACTGAAAAAGAAATTCCTGTGCTTCATTCATAGAACCCAAGAAGAACTAGAGGGGTGGGCCAAGGTAGGCCACCCTACATGTCGGGGTAAACTAACACTTTTCTGTGCTATTTGAGAAAGGCTGAGGTTCTCTGGAGGGCAAGAGTGAAAAAAATCATCATCGGTGCCTTGTTCAGGGCCTTTCAGTGTGATGCTGTCAATTTGTCATACAGAAAACCCCATCTGGTCACGGCCTTTATGCACCACTATTGGTGGTGAAAGGAGAAAGGGTGTGGGAGGGACTGGCCACTCCAGGAGCTCAGTCCTCACTCAGGTCTGTCTTCTAAAAAAGCTCTAGCTTTCCCATTTCCTCTGTTGTAGCCCGTGCACAGCACCGGAGGTGAGGGTGACATCAGAGTCATACCTGCCCTCAGAGACAGAGAATTTCTAGGTTTTCCCTAGACCACCCTCCACACGTGAAAAACCACAGTAGAACAGACACTGTTTACTCTGGCTGGCGCTACCATGAAGCAAGGATCACTTCCTCACTTGTTTCTTGATTTTTATTTCTCCTTCATGCTCTTCCCCTAAATACCCTAAGTTCTATACTGGAATGTGCTGCACATGTTTGAAAAGCATTATCATAAGATGAAGGGTTGCCAACATTTTGTGATCCTTGAGTGGCAGCGAGGGCAACCTGGTCTATTGCTGGAACAGAACCTCTGGAAAGGGATGAAGAATAAACCAGAAAATTGCTTCTGTCTGGTGAACTAGAAAAAAAAAATCTTTGGAAAGAATTCCCCTTCCTAAAATGTAAATTGTACTTATAGTCTATTGATCCCAGATATGCATGTTCTTTCTTTTACAGCTCATGAACTCACAACTGGAATTTGCTTTTTATAAAAGAATAAAAGAAGAAGAAGAAGAAGAAAAAAGATTCAGTAAGCCAGCTCACAAAGTAGTTTTGGCCTCTAAAATTATATTATAATTGGAATTTTTAAACTTATATAGAAACATTACTGTGTTAAAATATCTGAAATTGGGTATTTTTCAACATAGAAGTCAAACAAAAAGAAACACCAGTAGTTTAGGGCAGGAAATTACATTGAAGCACTTCGTTTAAAAAGAATTACGGCTAATGTAAAAAAGGCCTTTCACTTAGCACTTCTTTGCTATTCTGTTACATTATTTGTGGGTATAAAATGTTATGAGCATTAAAGTCATGTTACAGGAATATCAAGCTGAGAAATCAAACCTTGTGAGGAGTCCTCTTACACCACTTAGGCTTGCTCCTGGCCCAACAAAGGTGATAGAGAAAGGAAAACAAGAACAAGTTCCCTAAAATGAGAGAAAAACAGAGTACCAAGGCCACAGAAATCTGTTAGTCTTCAATTTATCTTCAGTTCTTCCAATCTTTGGTCTGGGCTGGCTTGTTTTCTGAGAGAAGTAAGAACAGGTCTGGGTTCCAGCAAGGAAAGAGCACACAGAGCCTTCAAAGCCTGTTGAGAATCAATGGGTCCAAACAGCAAACACAAAAGGAACTGGAGCTTTCCCAGGCTGAGTTCCAGGACTGTCTCCACCACCTTGACCTCCCAAGTGACCCATAAAAGAAAAGTAGCAAGTAGAGCAAGACAACCAACCAGCACCAAGGCAGAGAGCTAGGCATGGACGTGTTCGCACTCCTACAGCTGTGTTGTTGCCCCATGTAGATGCATATCAGGTCACTGGAGCTTGTGGGGCTAGTTTTGACCTAACCTGAGATATTCTGGCACTGCTGTTACAATGGAATCAGTTGTGATGTGTTGCAAGACCACAGTAAGACCCCAAGTTAACTGCTTAAGGTTTTGAGAATGTTTACTACAAGTAGTTATAGACACTAAGAGAGGAGCTCTTGCAGGAACAAACGTTTTAACCTGCAGCTGCATCAGTTATCATTCAAGACAAAGGGTTCAGGCTGTTTGAGGGAGAATGTGTTGCTTTGCAACAATTCATGTCTTAATTCTTTAGAACTTATTACAGGACTGGGAAAGAAGCAGTGTGTGAGATAAATGAAATGGCAAAAAGATTTATGGGAAGAACCTGTGATTATTAACTGAAACAGTTCAGCATAGACTGTAATTCCACCAGTATGACTATGATGATTTATACCAACTGAAGCTGAGATTGTTTGTTTGCTTGTCTTAATTGCATTTAAAAAGAGAAGCATTCGTTTCTAATCCTCATGTTTGCAGAGAAGTGCTTGAAAATATAAGTGCATCTAATTGTTCAAAGAAGCAGAATGCAATTAGAAGACAACCTGGCGGTATTATTATTTCATCTTGTGGTACTTAGAGAAAATTATTCCTATTTTTGGTCTGACTATTTTGAGAATTTGATTGAAGTAATGTGTAATGGTAATTTCTCCTAATTTTTTTAGTGCGTCTATCAAACAGTGTCAAAAAGCAGTAAACATTACTTAAGGTAAGCAATCTTTAGCTTAAAAATTAGGCAAGTTTGACAGAAGCAGATCTAGTTAATGTAGTAAGTGAATTTTACTCAGCTTATCTGGAGAAATTGATTTGTTGCATCCTGTACAAATTCCTAGGAATTTTTGGACCCTAGAATTTGCAAATATATTTCTCAGAATTTCACACCAAAAGATTTGAAACCTCTTTTGACCAAATGACCAGAAAGAAAAGAATTGAAATGCATGACCACATTGAAATTTATTTCAAACTTTTCATTCTTTTCAGGAGGATGTTTATCCAAGCAATTTAACACTGTAGAATGTGCTGGTTTGGCTATACTAGAGATTGAGCTCTTCATTCACCAGCGAGACACAAAGCAAGAAGGGGCACGTGCAGTCAACCCATCCTTTTCTTACTTTTATGGCTTGGCTTAAGTGCTGCTCTGCCAATGTTCATTGAGTTACTGATTTTGCTGCTGATCCAGACTATAGTAAATGTCTTTTTCCTAGGGATGTTTTTTCTGGTCTCCAGTCCTGGTTTCAGCTAGGGTAGTTAATTTCTTCTCAGTAGCTGTTACAGCACTATGTGTTGAGTTTGGAATGACAATGGTGTTGATAACCACTGTTAAGGAGGAGAAGCAATTATTTTCTCATCCTTTTCAAAGAATGTAAACCTGAAAGAGGGTGAACTCAACTAAGAGCTTGGATGCAAGATGGGGAGTACAGCAGCTTTGCTCTGCACCTCTTTGTATCATGCTGTCATGGGAAACCTGTCTTATTCACAGAGCAGTCTACCTGGCATGCTAAAAAGCCCCAGACACTATGTAAATATAGAAAAACAGACAGTGAAGGGTCAAAAATTGTTACAGATGAGCAATAGTATCAAAAAGACATCTAAAACTTATTTGCTTAATATTCTTAGAGAATTAAAAGGAAAAAAATAAAAGCTAATACTGACTCTGAGGTAGCTATAGGGCTATAGGCCCCTTCAATTCACAGCCAGATGCTCCAGAACTGGGAGACCTTACAGTAGCAACTAATCAGGCATTTCTGCTGCAGCTATTTATTATTCAGTTCCTCCACATGGATTTATTTTTTCCCTGATTTTTCTTGAGAATGTTCCAATTTATCTGAGCCCAACAGTTATCCAACAGGAGATAGCAGACAGAGGGTTGACTCATTCTCCTCAATACCAAAAAGTAGTGTCCCAAGGAATAGCCTATAAGCCAAAAGGTATTTTGGGGTGACAAGTTGGAAGAGTGACTTTCATGTCACAATGCTAAAGGAGCTAGGTGGCTTCCCTAGTGCTATGTGGGAATTGGATGCAGGCAGTGGTTTTGCACAGGGGTTGGGAATTGAGTTTTGCATGTACAACACATGCAAGCTCAGTAATTGCACATACTAGGAGAGATGAAAGTCATACATGCAGAGAACAATATGAAACTCTATAAAATGGATAAGACTGCTCAGGGGTCTTATCAGTTTTGGAGGGGATGGCAGGAGGGGATGGCAGGAGGTAGAGTCAGCTCTGAGACTGACTGCTGCAGCCTTACTTGCCCACTCAAAGGACATTAAATTATTTTTAATTCAGCCATACGCTCAAGCCTGCAATGCCCTCAGTTGTTGGATCTCTGCACTGGGTGAGTTCAGAAAAAACTTATTCTAATGCCATGAGTGATTAGATCCTTTGCTGGAAATTCTCATTTCAATGGATTTTCCCGCTGTTAAGCAGGAAAAATTTCCAGAATGGGAAAAATGTGTTATCCTCAGCACTGCTTGGAGTCAGGTGGCATTGCTTAGGCATAGAAGGGCTCTTCTGAACTAAGGAAAGCACAGACTTGAAACCAATGTGGAAAAAAAGTGACTTCTGACAAAAAATAAAATGTTGTTTTGATCACTATTTCCCATAGTGGCTTTCTTTTTAGAAACATAAATACGTAAAAGGAAAACATCTGTCAGTGTCTGCAGGTTTTTTGTATATACAGTTTTTGTTTTAAAATGAAAAGAGATGCTAAAGAATTAAAAATACATCATTTATTGACATAGTCCAGTAAATTTTTTTGAGACCTTTCCAACATTTTGTCTTGCTTCTTTTTAATGTCTTTTTTTTTGCCCTATAGCTTAAACATAAATTTATCCAAGTCTTTACCTCGATTTGAAGCCAATTATACCAGACAGAATTTTAACATTTCCTAGGAAGATTTAAGATTTCCTAGGAAAAGCTTTGGTCATAAGTTAGGATCTCTTTTGGGTCATGGGTGAATCTTGGTGAATTTTACCTTCCCCTGCTTTCCTTCTAATGTGAGCTTTCATTAACTGCTCCATACAGAAGTTAAACTGGGTTTGTAGAGCCAAACGTGTGGCAGCCCTTTCCACAGAGAGCAAACAAATCAAAGAAAGATAAAACTTCCACTTTTGCATTTCTGGCGCTGCTGTGGCTACAGAAGGAAAACGATCACAGGCAGAGCTCCAGCTGCAACCAGCAGCGCGGCTTCTGGTGGCAAAGGCTTCCCACATGCCTTGTCACTGCTTCGCGGCTTCTCACTACTGATTATTCCTCTGCATTTCGAGATAGGATTTTTGTCCCACCGTTTCAGTCCCCCGGGGCTGAGTTACCTTATTTGTAACCATCCGCTCATGCCTGAGCATTCCCAGCTCCCCTGAAGGCCCGGGGCTGCTCGGCGGGATGGGATCGCCGCGCTGCGCCGCCTTCCCAGCTCCCCGGCTCCTCCGAGCTGCGGGAGCAGCGCGGGCAGCGAGAGACGCGGGGCTGCTGAGGGTCACAGGCGAAGCCTGGGGCCGAGATAAAGAGCACGAGCATCTGAGGATGCCGGCTGGGCGCTTTTTAGAAAGCAGCCTCTCCTTTCATCTTTCTGTCTTCCTCCAAGCCAGTGAGCTCTGAGTGCCAGCGCTCACCGGGAGATCCACGGGAAGTTTGAGGACAAGACGAGAGTTAGAATAATGATCTGGCAGACACTGAGCTTTGCTTAGCGCTGCTGTCAGGAGGAATATTTTGTTTCAGTAGCATAGCAGCCGCAAGATGAAAAGGGCCAGGAATGAGAGGGAAAGGGGAAGGAGGTGGTGTCTCGCTCTGTAACGCAATTTCATGGCGGGGGAAATCCTGGGGTGCTCTAGAAAGACTCCCAATGAGCAGTTTGAACTGGGCTCACGGGACTCAGGATTTATTAGTGCTCTAGTGCCCTGGTAATGCCGTGGCACCTGTCTCTTGTCAGGCTCCATCTGGTCCCAGTGCAGAGGGCAGCAGCTCTCCCAGATCTCCAGAGGATGTACCACAAATCAGGCTACCCGTTAAATAACTCCCTTCTCCCACACTCCCTGTTTTCCAGGAGAAATTTGGCTCAGAGGAGTGCACTGGCAGGTCCCTTCCTCAGAGGCCAGGTCATGTGCCAAGCCCCTCACTAATACAAATTGTCCCAGCAGGACCAGCTGAAGCCTGGACATCTCATTGTAAGTCTGATGAGTGACCCAGTCTGCCTGGTGCAGCATCACAGGAGTCACCTGCCACCCTCCTGGGTCAGCCTTTGGGACAAGATTTGGGATGGTTTTTACCTCAGTTTCATGTTTTCAGGAGACAAATGACACAATTTATAGCTGCTCTTTGCCTTGAATTTAATAGTTTTGGCTCATTCCTGAGTCTTAACTAAAAATCTGCTATTGATTTAAGGTGTCTGGTAGTTTCTTGCAATTGATGCATTGATAAGGACAAGTGAAGATGGTTGATTTACCTTTCAGTAAGTGCAGTTGCAGGTTCTTGCACCCTCTCAGACAGAGAAGAGAAAGATGTGCTGTTCATTTGCTCTCATGCTGTAACTGATCAGATGCAATTTCTTTTCCTTTATTTAGGACTTTGAAATCTGTTTTCATCTAAAACTCCACTGCCATAAACTCAGAAGCAGCATTCCTTCTGTAGATAAAAGTATGATAAAACCAGTATGATAAAGGACTTCTTTTCTTTTTTTTCTCCCACAAAAATGTTCAGATATTTTTAAACACTGCATACATATTATCCAATGGTCTTGTAAGTTGATGTTCTGCCTTTTGAAAATGATAATTTCATTTAAATTCAGATATCATTCAACTATAAAAAGTACAAATAGCAAATACTATTTCCTCATCCATCTACTCTGAAATTTATGACCAAAATCATCATAAAGACAAGCAATCTTTTATTGTTTTTTATTACCACTAGTGCACCCAGATTCACAGGCAGAAGTGGCAGCCATCAGTAGCATGTCACGTTTGATAAAACAGTGCATTCAGGTCCTGAGCACAGTGAGGACTAGCAGCAGGGAGCTCAATTCTTTACTTGTCACAACTGAACAGTAAAACATGTTGGAGAAAAAGAGGTGGATGAAGAACTTGTGCCTTGGCAGTCCTAATGACTCAGGAGTATAGGGCAAACTTCTTAAATGGCAATAATTTCGTTGTAAGTCTGAGCTCCAAAATTTATGGAAAGGGCAGTCTGAGTGCTTGAGAAAAGGTCCAGCTCTGTGGATATGAGAGGCCAGCCAAGGAAAATACACATGGTGAAGCATCCACCCATGGCTTTCAGATACTCCTACTTCTGCAATGAAAATATATGCCATGTAACTACTCAAAAGCTATCACTGTACAGCTAAACAGATTTGATAAAATGTTAAAGTGGATAATCTGTAGTAATTATTTATGCATTTTTGTTGCAATAGATGAACAAGTTCTGGTGAACTACAGCACTAATGCCCCACCAGAAGGGCATCCATGGTAGAAACCCCAAAACTATATGGTGAGGCTAGACACAGTACTGGGCTCTGGCTATATCAGTATCTGGGGCAGGCAGGAGGGCTCTGGTCAACCTGAATGAAGCTGATTTTTTTCATCCTCTTACACAGTGTGGCTTAAGAAATAAATCACAAGTGTAGGGTAAAAGAGTTAAAGCATACTGGTCCTGATTTAGCTGATATGAAGAAGACTATTTCTGTGAGTTTCCTGCCTTACATGTGGGTGTTGGTTTAGTGGATTCTATCCATCCCAAACCAGACAAATGGAACTGTACAAGACAAACAACCTTTGTTTCCTGAGCTCAGGCACTTAGTCATCAGTAATTAATTACTACAGGTAAATGAGCCAAAACACTTCATAAAGCAATTTTTTTTTGTTTCTCAGCTATTGCATCTGCTGCTTTTCCACAACCGCCTGAATAATAAAATGCTTCTCTTGGCATTGTGCCAGCCATGGGAGAAACAAGCTGGTTGAAAGCACCTACATGCCAATCACAGTCACAGGGTTGCTCTGCACACATTGAAATGTCTGGTTTATGGGAATAAGCTACTGCAGCTCCTATCATCGGGCACCCAAATCCGTCATGATTTGTATGCGCCAAGACAATTTAAGGTTTGTGTGCATAAAAATCCTGTTAGGCAGAGATTGAGATCTAAACAGGAAGGATTCTGTGCTAAACGGAGAATTTTTTTCCCTGTGGTATGAAAAACAGCAAAAATCAAGTCATTTAATTAAATGTGGGGAGCTGGATTGATACATTTATTTGCAAATACCCTGGAAAACTATCTATTAGTTTCTGTGGCTTGACTTTGGGACAGTTCAAGCTAGTGTTTTGCTTTTGTGATGGATTATGTACACAGTGGTTCAGAAAAAAAAAAAAGCAGAGAACAAACACAAGGCCCATTTTTCAGACCTGTCTGGGATGTGTGTGTGTGCTGCATGTGCAGTTTGTATTGTTCCTTATATCCTTCCCATCCCACTGCCTGCTGACTACCTGGTGAAATGGCTGCTTAAACAAGAAGCACTGCAGCAGACTCTGTGCCTGCATGCCCAAGTATTAGAGAAGTTAATTCTTTCCATCCCTGGCGAAGTCAACTTTTGAGTAACTCAACAGATGAATTCAAACTTCTTCATGTGAACATTATCTCTGAAAATTCTTTCTCATCTTCTTTTCTCAGTCTAACCAAAAGAAAACACTGAAATGTCTTTTGCAGCATCTTCAGTAATGGATTTATTTCTTCTAAGTGGGAAAAAAAGCCCTGTTGATTTTCCTGGCAGAGTCAAAGGAGGTGACAGCTGCCATGCTCACACAGGCAACAGCATGAATTCATTGCAAAGGTTAAAAAGTTAAACAAATACCTAAAGCCTTGGCACAGATTTAACCTGGTCCATAAAGGTGCCAGAGAGAAACTTGGTTTCTAGTGAAAACAATCCACACAAGCCTACACTGGACATTAATCTGAAGAAAAATGGAGCCAGAAAGGTTCTCAGGAAGGTGTCTATTTCTCCCCATTTAAAATCATTGTCAAAATCAACCCTGAGATACATACACCTAAAAACCTAACACAAAGGTTTGCCAAACCACCTCTAAAAGGGGCTAGAGCTCAGGGTTGATGTGGCAATTGTGCCTGTACCTGCTCCTCCAGCACATGTGTAGGTCATTGGTGCACCATGGCACAGTGCCAATGCCAGGCTGCCCAAGAGCTGGGAGATGTTGCTGTAGTGGCCACCTCGGCTTTATCCTACAGAAGTTGTTTCTGTAAGTAAAGAGGCAGGGGCTATTGCTGCAGTGGGGATAGGCTGGCAACTGGAGTGGTTATTGGCAGTGTGGGAGTGTGGTGGCTGTGGGGTCCCTGTTCAGAGGGGTGAAGCTATTTGGTAGATGTTGTTACAGGCAAAGGGTTTGTGCCTGAAAAATTGAGGGGGTTGAATAAAATAGGAGAGAGGGTAGTGATGAATTTATTGTGGGAACACCTTTTTCCTCAAGTGCTGTGCTGTGCTAGTAAAAATAGCTCCATATAATTAAAGAGGATCATCACAGGGCAGGAGGCTGTCTCTGTGTCAACATCTGCCGGTGTTGATGGTGGCACCCACATGTGGGGTTTTAGGAAGCCCAGGTTCAGCCTGTTCTTAGACACCTCTAGTGACAGAGGGTCTTCTCTGTCCTGAAAATCTTCTGGTGCTTCACTAGGACATATCCTTCAGCTGTTCCTTGTTCAGGAGGCAATTCATAGACTGTCCTTGGATTATTTCCCAAGTGACATCCAGTCTGATTGCAGTGAGAGGATCTCTTTGCGTGCATGTAGGAAACTTCATACACCACATCTGCTAGGATAAAATATGACTGGGGAACTGCCTATTTGCTTTGAACCAAAGCGTGCTTCAGTTTGGATGAAAGCAAGAAGCAAAGTGAAAAAGACACATCTTTGAAAGACATTGAAAAATCAATGAAAATAAAAGAGCGGGATGTGTTAAAATCAGCTGGCTGTAACCCAGCAACAGTATCCAACAGTCACACTCTCAGGGACAGGCTGCTTCTGCCTGTGCTGATCTTTTTCTGGTTGATCTTTTCTGCAATGAAATGTGCATTTGGCTTTTCTGCCAGTTCAGGAGTACCATGACAGACTCACATCACCATACCTCCATCTGAAACCGTTGCACAAATCTGGAGGATCTAATCTAGCTAAAATAAATATAAGTTTCTCATCTCTGGTAAAACCTATCCCCTAACCGTTGCAAGGGGCAGAGGCTGCTTTGGATGATAATTTTAAGCCCCAATCTGCCTTAATATATTCTGCTAACATGCAAGAAGTATTAGCTGGACTGGTTCAAATCTTGCTCCACAGTTACGACTATCTCTAGGCTACACCAAAGAAATGGTGAAGAAGAAACCCATGGGCTGAAGTCCATCAAGGCTGCTAGAGCTCCACCCCTTCATTTGTCCTTCCCGCAGATTTCAGCCTGGGCCTGTGCAAACAGCACTTCTCTGAGAGCTCTTTTAGTTGCACTCTGCATGGAAAACCACGGTATCTCAGCCCCTGTCACTCAGTGACCCTGTAAACCTTTAAAAGTACTATTTTTCCATGCTTGCTTTCCTTTTTGGAGCATCCTCACTAACCTGTACAGTCGATTGCAGTTCTGTGACCCCGGCAACGCTGCACAGTCCCCAGATTACTCTGTACCTTGGTTAATTCTAGAAAATGATCATATCTGAGCAAGGAGATATTTTCAGCTAGTCTGAGAGGCATACTGGCATGTCTGTGCTCCTGGGACATGAGCATTAGTGGTCAGGAGGACAGAGAAATTTTGGGGAGCTCATGCTGGCTCCTGCCTTGTTTAGAGCTGTGCTCGTGTAAGGACACCAGAAGATGATGTGCCAGCAACACGGCTGTGCTGTGACTCCGAACTTGTGCTACACCAACTCCACAAGTCTTTGGAGAAGTGATGGTGTCATAACATCTGTCATGCTTCTGCTCTGCTCTGTACACCAAGGCCTGACCCTTCGTGGGATTCCCTTCCCACTGCTCCTTGTTCCCATAGCCACAGCAGCCATACTCCAAAAAAAGTGAGGCTAGAGCAGGCCACATCCTTCCCTGTCTCCCCAGCTCCATCTCCCCCAGACAACTCCTCTCCCCTTAGCCTGGTGTTGGTACAGTGTGCATTCAGAGGGACATGCCAGTTAGAGTCCAGGGACAAGCCAGAATTGCAGGTGAGGCATTTTAATTTTGACAGGGTACCATTTTCCTATGGAGCAGCTTTCTGGTCAGTCCTGCCCTATGATGGCATGGCTCTGGAGAATCTGTACAGCTGGGTCTGTAGCCCAGCAGTTCTGTACCTTCCTTGAGCTGACTGGGTAATATGTGCCATGAGCAAGGAGTATGTGAACAGAGGATCCAGCTGACAGCAGATCTATTCCTATACCCCCATGGAAAAAGTGGTAAGGAGGTATGGATCTGCATGCCACTGTCAACAGAGGTTTTTTCCTCCCTGGACAACTATGCATACAGTGAATTTCTGAGTCACAGGCTGACATCACAGCAGATCAAATCATTTGCCCAGTACTGGAATAAGCCAGTGTACAAGCCTGAAATGGTGAGCTGGTTCTGTTTGCTCAGCTGACAGAAGTGTAGCAGTTGCTAATTCCATTGCATCCCCTCAGAGCAAAAAAAGGAGAAAATTTAACAACCAGCAAGAGAACACAGAGACTCTGTATTGCTCTTTCTACTAAATATGCCCAAATGCAGGAAGAGAGCTCTCTCCCCTTACTTCCCTGAGTGCAGAGTGTTTGCTTTATCCAATGATGTAACCGATTGCTAAATAATAGACAAACCTGGTATGAACTCTCCTACTTATTTCTGCGCGGGTGCACTTATGGAGGAACCTTTCCACATTTTTCACTGGATTTTAACAGCTTTGTAACTAGAAATATGCCACTGCCCTCTGCTGGAAAAGCAGGAGCCACGCAAGCAGAAAAGAAAACCAGAGTGGAATTTTGTAAATGCATTATATTATTGCATTTACTGCACTTGGTAAACCTGGAGACCTGTGAAATGCAGCAGGACAGGGACAGTGGAAGTCCCCTACCCACTAGACAGAGCAGGATCCACTCCCCTACCATGGCTGCCTTTTCCCCTCACTTTGGAGGGCTCCCAGATTGGGAAAAACCTGGCAGTGGAAGAAAACATCAGACCAGAGTTACCAGCATTTGCTCCTTCTCCTACACTTCATGTACAGAATACAGTTGAGATTTTTGAGAACGCTTTTCTATCTAAAGCTATGTTTTTTAAGAACTCTTGCTAGAATAGTCAGGATTAAAAGTGCCCAGTTTAGACTATCTGTTACCAGCTAAAGAATCAAACTGGCATTTGTTTTGTAAGGTAGATCACTCAACATACCTCGAAAAAACTGTGTCACTCAAAGTGCCATGTTTAAGCACAGATGGTTGTGGTTAAGCAATCCATATGGACAGCACCACAATGTGCACTCCTCATGAGTACTAAAACTGTTCTCTAGTGAGAGCAACTGCAGCATTGGCTTTGAGCGAGCAGATGCATCTGAGGAAGGGTTATCCTTCCAGAAAAGGTTTAAATTAGATTTATTTAGCCATTTCAGGTGTGGTGCTTATCAGTCTGATTTCTCATCATGACAGGAATTAACTTCTTCCTGAACTACAGAAATATTATTCTGGGTTAGTCTTCAAGCATGGAAATGCTGGAATTGTTGCCTTGAAGAACCATGGCAGATTTTCAACTTTAAGCTGGAGAGTCAGAAACATTAATTTTCACTGACAAATGTACAAATAGCCATGGTGGTGTGTCCTACCTACTCCAATGGCCTTGTCTCCATTGTTGGTCAGGGTGACACAACCTGGGCAAGGGGTAAGAAATGATGTGAAAAGTATAAGAGGCAAAGTAGGCCTTTTCCCTTCTTTTAGTTTCAGTTTCCCTTTCCCTTATTTTTTTCCCCCTTTCCCTTTTTCTAGCACTACAGTAAATGATTGTACTGAGGATGGAACTGTCACGATGATTCCAGGAGATCTGACAAATAAATGGACCCAGTAACCAAAGACCAGCTAAGTGGAGGGTGAAGGGGAAAGCCTCCTTGGCACAGCAGCAGCTGGAGTGCTGGGCATGAAAGGTCTGCTGCACAGACTAGCTTGCATGATTGACTTCCCTGGCATTAACTTCTAAGCCCTTTTCCTAATTTGCTGACCCATAGGTAGGTTTACATCTTTATATACAGCAAATGCATAAAAACTTTTTATAATGACTCTGTGAATGACATATTGCTGCCCTGTAACTCTGTGGCTGTCCCTGAAGTTACATAGACAAGTCTGATTATAGATCAGCCTTTCAAAAGTAATAAAATGAAGTTGCATTTTATGTAACTCAATGGGTTACAGTAGGAAGCAGTTAACAGTAGAGGATTAAAATAAAATTGTTCTTGGTATTTAAAAAGTGATGAAATGAGGAGAAAAATAAATCCACCTCCAAATGCTGCAAATCACTCCTTACAAGTTTTGGCATCTGCCAAGATTCTGCGTGGGAAAAAAACCTGGGCTCCTTCCCTCAGAGGGTCCTCCCACACTCTTCAAGGCAGAAACCCCAGAGGTAGTGTTCACTGTCCACAGACACACAGACAGACTGTACACAGGTGCACGCAGCAGTCACATTATTAAATGCCACTTTCCCAATGTTTTGGTTGTTTTTTTTACTGCTTTCTAGAAGGTGTCACTGCTAAATCCTCATATTCTGTGCATTTTCTGTAATAAAACTTAAATACAGGAGAGCAGATCTGACACATTTCAGCATATTTCCATCTTCTTTAGGGGTAAGCAAGGAAAGGTAGGCCATTAGTGTGTGACATTTACTGTTTATACATTAGTGTGTATTGATCAAGTGATTGGCTGAATCAAATTTTTCAGCAGTGATCAGCCAAAGTATGATTACAAGTTGAATGAAATTATCGATAAGGAGGGACACATAGAAAGGAATAACTCCTGAGTTTTAGATTATTCATTTCCATTACTTTAAAATATCATCGCAGCATATTGTCTGTTGCCTTGATTTTCCTTTCATTTCTATCACAGGACTGCCACCATAGAGAAATGAGATTGCATAACTTCCAGATCATTCACTGAATGTGGCTTTGAGTAAATTGCAAAAGGGAAAGGCATATTCTGCAAAGTGTGTTCCCCTGATGAGATGGAGTTAGTCTTGCACATTTATTTCCAACATTTTGGCTAGGCGTGTACCTGCCTCAAGTACTTAAAAAAACACTATTATTTCCCAGAATTCCACTGTGTAATTTCTGCCATCAAACACCAGCAAGGAAAAATAAAAGCCAACCATTCACTATTAAAAGGCTTTAATTATTTGGAACACTAACATAAAAATGTTTACTTGAAAATTTTTCTTTCCATTTTAGTCCATCTTCAAACCTGTTACATTATATTTCACTGAGTAGTATCACAAATTACGCTGACAAGTTGCCTCAAAGTTGCTAAAGGTAGAGCTACAATAAATTGTTTTACAAGTTATTTAGAAAAAACATATAAGAAATTATTCTTTCCCTCTTCTTCTATGATGCAGAAGTTTAGCATTAAAGTAACAAGAATAGTCATTATAGTGCTAAGTATATTTGACATATTTAACCCCACAAATAAATAAATATGTACAAGGGAGGTTACAGCATGTCAACTACAAAACAGAAGCTTTACATTGTAGAATTCAGAGCATTCAAGAGCAAGTAAGTGACACAGACAGTTTAAGATTACTACATGGTAGTAAAAAAAAGAAAAAAATCTTAATTCAGCAAAAATACAGGTAGATGTACATTAAATCGATAGGTTACAGCCCAGCTTCATTCAGGATACTGTGTTTTCTTTTTATTTATATTTTATTGATCTATTATATTTTATTGATTCCTCATTTTTTCAGGAATGTTTGGTTTTTCTTCATTTTTGAAGTAAGTTTCTATCTTAATCAGGTAGAAATCTCACAGTAAGCTGCTATGTGAACACTATTATCTACAGTAGTTAAGCAAGTGGGATGATAAAAATATAAGTTCCGTAAATACTAGTACATAATCTCTCTGTAAATTATTTCAATTATTAAAGATATCTGACAACACCCATCCCTGTTACTAATTACAGTTTGGGTGAATGGGACTGACTTCCATTCATACACCACAAATGCATTTGCAGTTATGAGACTGAGGTTTCGTTCAGGTCCGTGCAGTGACAGCAGTGTTCCTGCGTGGAATACCATCAGGACATCCTCCTCCCAGCAGGTGTTTGCAGCCAGGGAAAATGTGCCATTTGTGCGGTCACAGCATTAAATGATCTCTGCACACAAAAGCAAGTGCAAAGAGCAGAGAAAGCACAAATCCACATCCCTAATCACTGAGCATCCACCTGCTTGGCAACTGAAAAATCTCAGCACAACTTCATGCTCTCTGAATTCAAATAATTTAATATGTGGCTAAAAATATTTTGGTTAAAAAAGGAATAATTAAAAAAATTAAAACTTCCATTAGGAGTCATTCTCCTCCGAAAGCACTACTTGAAAAAACCTCTTATGTTTCAGCACGTGCCTTCGGAAAAATGTGCAGCTACAATTGTTATAAAGCTTGTCATGGGGTGAAACAGGATTCATGAGCAGAGATACCCTTTTGGCACTCAAGGTCACTTGCTAATATGTCATACATTTATAGAGAGTAAAACAAGTAAGCATTTTATGCTCTTATCTATTCTCTGCACACACACCCCCACACGCCTCAGTGTCATTATGGACACAGCATAGCAATGGGAAATTCCTTAATATTGCTTGAACACCATTAAAAGTTGGATAAAATGTGCATCCAACAACCTCAGTTATGTCATCCAACAGGGCAACAGAGGGATACTGATACTGATAACGTTATGTGCCCAGAAAGATGCTGTTTATTTATTTTTGGTAAACATATTTGAGGTTATCCTAATGTTGCAATGCCATCTGATGGAGCTGTCTATACATACAGTATATATAAAGTACAGAGACTGACAAACTCATGGCTTTACAAAGAATTAATCTTGTATTTAAATATTTAAACTTAAGCTTTAGCACCGTCCATAGCTTTTAGATTGTCTCTGGTACACATTGTCATACTTACTGTGTGCATTATTATAAAAACATGTGTTGAGAGAATTCTAGTTCTAGGTATATATTTATATATCTATATATAGTTGTATGTCTTTTTGTTATTTTATTTTGTGAAAAAATAACATTAAACATAGACTTGAGATGGAAGACATTGCATTTCATACATACCAATCAATAAATGCTGAAACACAAGTTTGTGTAAACTGTTTTTCTATGTATATGGATGCAAATTGGCCTGCATTTATAGCACATACTGTTTTAGTGAGTAAGGTTTGCATGATCAGGTCTATTTAGGCAAAAATAGTTTAAAATAACCCTTTAAGTGGTACTAGGGTTTTATTCACTTATGAATAAAGAACAGCACTAGACTTTCAAGAAGCAAGAATCTAACAAGTGTCATTGGGTAAATCCATATTTTTCAAAAGAAAACGACCATCAGCAAACTGCTCAATAAAAGCTTGCCTGTACTGCATGACATGTCTGCTATTTTCTCCAGGAGTCAAGACTTGCTTCTGTTCAGATTTCATAATTTAAAGTTAGGCTTGTGGTTCTTCAATCTTAAAAGATATTTACACAGGATTACTATTAGCTCTCCAGGAATCATGCTGGCTGTCTGGCATTTACAGTATATGCTGTAAATTTAAAAACAACTCAATATCATGGTAGAAAATTATCATTTTCCACAATAACAAAAACTTTTAAAAATCAGTCCATAAGTGGAAGTTGTTTGCAGGAGAACGCTATAAACTGGGAAAAAAGAACTGAACAGATCACATTCTATGACATCCAATATTCTCAATTCCAGGCAGACTTTTTGTACTCCTTTGATTTAAAAAAATAGGAAATCAGAAACCCAGTTAGAACTTTGTGCTGTGACTAAATGTGTCGGACATGATGATATTTTTATAGAAGTTGTCGGAGTGAGGATTGCAGTATCCTTTGACCTTGTCAATAACCTGGTGGACAGGAATGATTGATGTCTGTTCTCCATCCTCTTGGGCAAATTTTGAAGATGGCTTGTCAAGAAAAACATTCTCTAGGAGGAGGAAAAAGCAACAAGAAAAAGTTAGGGCCTCTTAAACAAATTCACAGTTTAAAAGATGTGTCACTCCCACATTGATATGCCTTTAATTGTGACTACTGCTGAACTAAACTGCTACCATAAAAGTCAACAAAGAACTTTCTGGCTTGAGATTGCATCTTTTAAATTCTTTTGAGATATCTGGTTTTATGGGCAGACCTTTCAGGTATCTCTTGAAATGATCCCTGTATTATTTTGCCTAAAGTGTTACTGACTCCTATGGCCTTTTAATATATTAATTTACTTCTGATCAAATCAAAATCATTCTGATAGCACCGGACCTCCATAAACAGCATCTCCACATAATAAAGTACTGTAGAATGACAATGAACAGAGATAATTATTTCAACAGCAGAAGTTTTGAGCTATGCAGAGAAATAATATAATGTGTAGAGGGTGTCTTTCATCCTAAAGCAGATAACCAGAGCCATAACTTTCTGCTTATTTTTCCATAATGTGGAGGGTGCAGGCTAAAAACTATAGGGAGGAAAAGATGCAACAACTGGGCCTCCCTTCATAGTCCATGAACTAGAGGTCACGAGTGAAGCTGAAGAGGTAAAGAAGCAAGGGAATTCCCAGCCAGACTGGGAAAGTCTGCTTCAGCAGATCGCAATAGTGCTGTTCAGAGAATGGTCAGTAGGTAGAGCTAATGTAGCAAGAAATGAGAAGCAGAGAGCTTGTCTCTCATTTTCTCAAGTATGCTGTCCTAACCCAGGCTCTCTTTCTTATCTCTTCCACTGTAGTGAAGCTGGAGTTGATTCCCTGAACCTGGGCAGGATCTGTACCACTGCAAGCCAGCAGTACGGTGGAGTACCCTGGGAAGCAATGTTTTCTACAAGTGACATTTTTGATGGCTGCTTACAAGACCTTGGTGAAGTCATCTCCAAAAATTCCTTGTTAAAGGATCATTTAAGAATTAAGCATACTACTTGAACTGTGATTTCATAAAAAGCTTTTCTTAGAAATAAACCAACTAGGAATAAACAGAAAAGTAACCCATTCCTGGAAAAGTCATGATATCAAGCCATAAAAGAACACAAAGTGTTGCAAAGGAGAAATGGATTGCAGACAGAGAAATCAAAACAGTTTCACTCATTAAAACAGAAACAGGCATGTTGAGGCTTATCAGGATGATTTTTCAAAGCACGCAAGAATGTTCATGGATTGCAGTGAATAACTCCATGTCCAACGGCAAATTTCTGAGTTCTGAGAGCATTTCAAATTTACTAATAATGCATTTACTAACCAATGGCTTCACATCTAAGTACAGAGTAAAAATCATGTATCCCTGAAGCAAGTGGAAGGTGTATGACCAAATTCTCTGTAGAGACAGTCTTAACTTCTAATTCACTGAAGTGTTACAGACGGTATTTAAGTACTTTCTACAAGTAGTTTGGTTTGGGTTTGTAAATAGCTGGGGCACAAGATGCCATAGTGACCTCTTTTGTTCACCCATGAGGGTCCATCCAATATTTGTGTTGGTGCATTCTGTATTCAAGCAGCAGTTCACAGATGGCTTCAGGCATATACATTTCATTATTCAGAGTAATTTTCGGTGCTAATGGATATAAAAATCTCAGTGTCTAGAAGACTAATTCAGTAATGGCCATAGACCAAATATAAATATATTAAATTTTCTATAATAACTTTGATAAATACTAAAAAATCTTCTGAAATTCAATCAGATTGTTTTTGCTTTTTAATGTATGCTTTGTGTATGTGTATTTCAGGATAATCTCCTTTCCCCCAGACTACTGTACACAGGCAATAATGTCAGGACATGGTCTGTTTTCTAAAATGGTATCTTCTAAATGCTTTGTGCCCCATGCAGAGTGCAGACACCCAGAGTTTGAAGCATGCTTGTCCTTTGATTCAGCATCAGTGGCACAAGATGTAACAGAAATAAGCAGTGTTTCTGATTAGCAAAATCCTCTGCATCAATGAGGACACCATGCAAGAAGCATCCCTCCACCCTGATCCAACCATGCATTCAACAAAAACAATTCTCACTTTACCTGTAATGCTCCATCACTGATGAGGAAAGGGCCTTAGAAGACATTATCTATACCACAAACACATGAATGCTTGTGTCAATTCCAGGGAGCACATTACAACCATATTAACAAGACTTGCCAAGACACGTAGCTATGACATTCTTTGCCTGCAATTTAGCTAAGCCGGTAAACTGAGAAGTTCAGCAGTATTAACAACCAGAATCTGAATATTATTTTTTATTACTTTTATTATTTTTACACATGAGAAGGTATGTCAGCATTTAAAAACCTAATGCTATCAAAAATTCCTGTGGAGTATCACAATAAGATGTGTATTTTTAGAGAACAAAGTAAAACGCATTAAAATTCAAAAAAAGAAAAAGAAAATTGTTGTATTCCCTTAATGTCCAATGAACGATCGTATTAAAAACTTTGCAAAGTTTAAAACTTTAAGAACTGAAGTCCTTCTTAGGAATAATTTATGTATGGGATTAAGTTCATCATTTTTGAAGAATATATATGAGCAAGTTTCTTCTAACTTTACTACTTCTTATCTAGAACAGTTTCTTTGCTTTACTTCAAGAATACCTTGCAAAAACTCCAGCACTGTCTTCTTAACTGATATCCTGATAAAAAGCCCTGAGTCTAACAAAGCATTTAAGAATATTTTTTATCATTAATCCCAGGATCAAGGATCTAAAGACTGATCTGCTATGAGTACAAAAGGGAATTCTCCCTCTGCTGCAGAAAGGGCACAATGCTGTCCACCTCTACTATTAAATCAACAATAGCACTGTGATGGGTGGATATTAAAGATGCTGCTTGTGTAAGACTGCTGGCAGAAGTGTTCCTGCAGGGAAGAGATGAATGAACAGTTTGATCAGGACAGCTGGGTGCACCGCACACCGACCCTGCCCTGGCAGCAGGGACAGGCAGCCTGAGGAGGCAGGCACCTCTCTGAGTGTGCTCTCAGTGCAGTTGTGAATATCAGACCTAAGAGCAAGCTCAGGTGCTATCAGTTATCAGGAATTTCCAAAATACCTCTCATTTTTACTGTACTCAAAGCAAATGTAATTAATGTATGTTCTCAATAAACAATAAAGTTTGAAACTCTTGAAATACCTGATGCACAGTCCCTCATGCTAAGGGATGCACTGAATCTTGGTTAGTGAGAAAACAACAGTGTAATAATTTAAATAAAGGAGTGTTTGTGCCTAAAAAGCACAATGAATGAGCAGGGAATAAAGCAGGGAATGATCATCAACAAAAAAATAGAAGGTATTTCCTGGAAACTATGTCATGCATCAGGAAAGGAGACTGTGCCATCATAAATGAGACACTGGGGGCTTAATGAAAATAATTAATACTTAAGAAACAATGTAACTTTCCTTCTAATAAAATAATCCACTTAATATTTAAACATTTTTTCTAATAAATATTTTAAAGCAAGTAAACACACCTTTGACTTAAATATGTGCGCAGATTTTATTTCCACTATATTTATAAAAGAGTATTGTATAATAATGCTATGTGACTTTACACAGGACAAAAACATGCACTCACAAAAACAGAGTAATAAAAAAATCTGAACTATATAAGTGAATTTCTGAAATATTATCTCAGACATAACCAAACTTGTAAATCATTCCATCTGCTCTCGTCCTTTGCTCCCTTAAAATCTTAAAATGAGCACATTTTCACGGTATGAGTGGAATACAGATGATGCCTATTATTACATATACCATTGACTTCTAAATAAATAAGCAGTAGATACGGCTATTTGTAGAAGGGCAAGACAATGCATACTCTGGGAACAAAGTATCCATTTCCGAGTAGGCTCCATTTGTTGTTTTACCCATAAGTGTTTTACAATTAGATGAAAGAAGTTTAACCAAGACAATCAGCTGTGGACTTGGACTCTGAAGACTTGATTCCTATTTCCAGCTGTACTGCCAGCTTTCATGTTACCTCGGGTGAAGAACGTCATCTCTCTGTGCTTTGGCTACCCTGTGTTTACAATAGGATAATAAGCAAAATTTGCTTTCATCAAGCCTATTTCATTTAGTATGGGAACATATGGAGATCAGATCTATATATTGGATGTACTGCATGTTAGGTAATGATTCTTATTAAAAAGTAATATATATTTTAAAAATACTGACTATGAATTGATGACATTTTCCCCCTTTAACCTTTGGGTAGATACACTTGCTGTGCCTTTAACACAAACCTATTTATTCACAGATGCACTGGGTCGCAGTGCAAGAACTCACCTGTATGGCTGTTCCGTTTGCAATAGGTATTTGTCGTGGATTTTGATTTGGATGTTAGGTAGGTTGAATTGGAGCCGATGGAACTAGAGGATAAGGATTTCCCAAGATTATCAGAACTCTTCTTTATAATATTGGTTGCTGTTTTGCTCCAATCTAAAAATGAGAAGTTTTACATAAATAACTACCATAGATAAGAAATGCCTAATTTCTAATTCAGTTATGATTATTTCCAATTATCTGATGCATTTCTTAGTATTGCTTATAACAAACACCCTATCCTTTTCCTGTTAGGTATCCTCTTTGGTTCTTAAGAATGATAAAATTATCCCAACTAGATTTAGTCTACCACAGCAGTTGAAATTCTAACATTCTAACAATAGTTTGTCTGGGCAGTAGAACTGCAAGTATGACCTGGCTTTCCAGAATGCAGAGGAGCAGAGAAGCTCTGTAGCAGTATAGGGATACCAAACTTTCCTGACCTGAAGAGCAAAATCCAGAGGTGATAGGAAAGGGATAGATAGGATCTTTTACAATGATCTTACCATTCTGCTGCTGAGGAAGATACTAAATACTAACAACTAACTTGTTTAGCATACTGGCACACAATTTATATGATAAAGATTATTCAGTAGTGCACATTTAAAGAACTTTGTCCAAATCATTGACACAATAGGCTCTTACGCTGGAATAGCTTTCAAAATTAAATTAAATAGCTAATACCAATAAACTGACTGAAGAAAACTAACACTTAAAAACTCACAACTAGTGTTCCAATACCAGTAGAATAAAATTATCTAACTACTTTTGTACCATACAATTGCAGGTAAGTGCAGGAAGTTTCACAATTTAGTCACCTTACAGTTATTCAGTGCACTTCAATGAAATCCACAAAATGGAAGAGAAGTCCAAACCAAAGACAAGTGGTCCACTTTAGTCTTGATTTAAATCAAGACAAATATTTTCTACTAAATTATTGCTGGATATAGGTATGCAAGTTCACATTTTACTTATATTTCACTGTTCTGCCTGAAAACAGTGTCAGGTTCATGGAGATTAAAACCAGCCTGTGGAGATAATTCACATGAAAACTGAACATATATAACAATTTGGATGTCTGATCAGAAAAGATATGATTTTCCTAGCTTGCATTAACTCTTTGAAATAATGAATGAGGTTTTTTTACTACAAAATGAAAGCTTACCATAATAAGCAATGAGCTTATGCCACCTTGCACCAGCTGTAGATTTGACCACTGGTCCTTGAACAAGAACCATATGAGAAAGAATTATATGGTCCAAATCACCACATCAGACAGCAAAGGAAGAGCCAGTTGCCTGAACACAGCAGTCTCATGCCATCCATGATGGCCAGAGGTGCCTTTGGCAAAGCAAACTGTAAGAATAGTGGGCCAAGCATTGCACTTTTCATGTGTCCAAACCAATGTCTCTCCTTTCACTCTGACTATTGCAGATGAAGTTGAACTTCAGTTCTAGGACCTAATCAGATTTCTGTTAAAGGAATTTTCTATGTTTCTGAGTCTCTAATAGTCTCTGAATTCAACGGCAAAGGACAGGATTTAAAAAGGCAAAGATAAATGGTAAAGAATAGCCCGAATATTTCTGTAACTTTTAAGAATTGCTCCTACATCAGATTAACAGTCCACACAATTCAAATTCAACCTACTTTAATATAGGAGAAAATAAGTAAGACTGGGTATGAAATGACAAAGTTTGAATCTCTGGATTTTTTTTTTCTTTTTTTAATTTTTAGTGTCTGATGGGCCTTCCAAAACCATGCCCATAACACTTCAAAATTTACTAGCTGCCTTTAATGGAACCATGAAAGATTTGAGAATTTTTATGAAGTGATATCTGAGAAGTCCCTCGGCAATTATTAGTACTGAAATACAGCCTGCGATTAACCTATTTTTCCACATCTCTGGCTTACCTTGTATTATATTAAAAATAACATAGCAAGCTATTTACTTGGACTTTGACAGACAAGAGCAGCACCTAAGGAGAGGAGATGTGAACTGCCTTTACCTGAATTGTCTGCCAGTCGGAATCTGCCACAACAGAGATGTCTCCTCCATTGTTTCTGCACATTTTCTTTCATAGCACAATGGAATACAAATATAAACAAACCTGTGACAAAAGCAAAAAGACACCAAATAAAGCATGTTATAAATAATAAACAGATTAACGGAAATTTTTAATCAGAAGACTATGAAGTATAAACAAAAAAAAAATCATCTTAATAATTTGTTATTGTCTCCATGCATCATTTAAGAAGAAACGAAATTAACTGAAGTTTTCCCATCCTCTAGCAGCCATGTAAAAGTCTGGGATATCAAAATAGAGATTAGGATGCCTTTTATTGGCATTGATTTAGCTCAGTGTTAATCTATTTTTTTCCCTTTTTGTTCTCTGCTTAGATGGAAATGATTAAAAGGCCTTTTCTTTGAAGCAAATGATTATTGCACCCAACAGGACTGCAAGACAGAGATTGCAAAATAAATACCAACGTTATTATATTTGCAAGGAGATATTTTATCTCCTGGATGTGGTTCTGTATGTGCAGAACAGTGGGCTGTATTCTTTTAAAACCAGTCATCTTGTAAATGGCACTTAGGGGTGTCCTGAAAAAGCACACTTGGATTTATGTATATGACATGCAGGTACTTGAAACTATTATGAAAATGGCAAGAATATGTTCACAAGTACTAATTAGGAGTCCAGTTACTTACTTCCAAAGGAAAGTAACTGGTTTGCATATGCAATTGTAATAAATGTATTTAAGAACGTTTTGGTAGAGTTGATTTTTCTCATGTAATTTTAAAGTTTTTATATTCAAGACAGGAGATAAGCATCCTACCATGTGATAAGGTAGGTCTTAACAGGGTGTATTGCATGATTTCATCACCTGTAGATGTACTCTGGAGCTAAATACAGAGGTGGGAAATGCTCCTGCCTCTTCTCAGGCAGGCACTGGCTGTGTAATCTTTCGTTGTTCTGTGGCTTAGCCTATTTCTTGTTTTACTTGTGTTGTCTGTGAGAGAGCCAACCTGAGGCTGAACACCTGAAGGTAAAATGCTACAGCCAGATCCCTCGTGATTACATCTTAAATGTGAATAAATGCTACATAATGTGGGCAAATGTAGTCAAGTGGCTTCCTCTAAAACCATCCTTTTAAGATCATCATGAATAGTTCTGTATTCTAATGTCTACTATATTTCAGCTGTCAGAACATAATGGCAGGGAATAGGTTGGATAATAATGTTCTGGAGAATCAAATTATCTTCTCTCCCCCAAATTGCTGAGGCTGAATTTTACACTAATGCATGTCATTGAACTGGACTTGTATTTGCTTAACAAATCTGGAACCAGTTAACTTCAGGTAGGGGTTGGGGCATGAAATACATTTTTTCCAAAGTTCTTCAAGAGCTGGCGGACAAAAAACAGAAAAGCACATTTTTAAAAAGCCATCACCTTAAAGTATCTCAACAGTCTTGGATTATAGATACTGTATTTTAATCTGGTGGAATATTTTTTTCTATGGGATTTGTTTAAAGCACAGAGCAAGTCCAATGCAACCACTTGCAGCTCTTGAAGGGCTGGAAATAGGAAGTTGTTTGTGGCCCAAAGTCGTTCTTAGGGCTTTTACACAGCTTACAGACTTAGTAAATTGATGCTTAATTAAATTGCAGTGGATGTTCTGAATGGTTAAAAAGAAAATGCATATTCCATAGTAATGCAAAACAAATGTACTGCATTAAGTACTTTGCCTTTGCCCTGTCTGGGCTTGGTCTCCAGAATTTTTTTCTCTGTGTTTCATTATTCATTAAGTTTACAATGTGCTTTTAGTAGTACAGCTTTGGTTTTTTTCCCAGAGACAAATCAGACCTTAGACTTGGTTCTATCTTGGCTCTGACTTGAAAGTATTTGGCTTGCCCAGGCATATATATAAAATGAGCAGCCAAAAAAGAAATGTTCCCATATTTTTTATTCTGAGTGTCAAGGAGAGAAAAATAATTTCCTTTGTAGATGAAACACCAAAGTACAGTAACACTAGAAGTTGCTGCAATTTGCTTTTTCATTGCCAGTGCATAGAAAACTGCTGCTGGAGGCTGCTAGTATGGCTTGAAATACTCATCCAGCTTTTGAAAACTTGAAAGAAAACTGGTTATTTAGCAACATCTCCATAATTAATCTGCTTATACTGATGAAAGATTTGCCATATTGAAATGCTTTTCGCCGCTAGGAGATGTTTCCTGATACAGATTTGCCCCATTCCATCCCCCTTACTGCTACATGAACACTGCACCAGTTATGTAGGATTTTAACCATCCTCTTCCCTTATTCTTTAGCCTTGCTTAGCTCTTTCTGACAAACCAATAAGTACTTTCAGATAGAAAATTTTTATCTCCTATTGCTTGATATGTCATGCTTGAGCCTAGGCTACATCATCATTGCTACCACAATCCAGAAAAAGCTCATCACTCTTCTTGTTACATTTACTTCTCAACTTTTTCAGTTTCATCTTCTGACTTAACTGCCTTCCAAATATTCATTTCCCATTAAATAGTGCTATTACCCCATTCAGGCAGTGCTGGCCAACCCTGTATGCACTCTGCACATACAAGCTTAATTGACTGCTCTGGAAATTCTGGTTACAGAGAACTTGTTCAATCTGACCCTTGGCAAGGTTTTCAGAATTTAAGTAGTTTTTCATGTTCTTCCCACACTTCTGATCTCTCTAGACCTGTCTGAATTTCTAACACAGACACAATGCAGTAAATACTTCATTATACTGCTAGGGGAATATCAGAATCTGTCCTTTGGAAAAAACAGTCTCTAGTAAGAACACCACATCCAAATATTTTTTGTAATTTTGCTCAGCATTTTAGATTGAAAATGACCCAAACAAAAACCCACAACATGATTCTCTTTCCATGAAAGCTCAATAAATCTTTCAGAGCAGGAAATACATCTCAACTGTATCAGATAAAATCCACACAGTGTGATATTAAGTACTTTTTCCATAAAGAGAAGATATTTTTCTGACCCTAAGAAAATTTAATTTTTATCCTAATATTTGGGTTCCATAACACACGCTCCTTCAGCGACATTCTTGAGTTTGTTTTTTGGAGGGGTTTTTGTTTGTTTGTTTGTTTTCCCTGGAAGATTTAATTTTTATGTCAGTATGTGTGTGGCATAACACATGCACTTCCAATGACCTCGAGGTTTTCTCTTCATTATGTATTTAGTTGTTCTTTAAAGGTGGGTAGGGCAAGCACTGGTAGAGAATTTTATGTCAGCTGAAACATATGCAAACTTTAGCTCTCAGCTGAATTTTTTTAAATGTCAGCTATATAATTCTGTAATTTATTACATTTTATTACAATTTACAGCACTTTTCAGAAAGACAAATTATGCTGGAAAAGTAAAATGCTGAAAAATTGAGTAGCGGAAAGAAAAATAAGCTGACTGTAAGAGTCATTGGATTTTTCTTAAGCAAAGACTACCCCATATGTCTCTGCTATCTCTCCACACTGAAACATGACTGAATTTCAATTTATGGGTTTATCATGCCTTAATAAAATAGTTGTGAGTTTTACAAATTCTCCACAAGAATAAATTAAAGAAAAATGGCTTTCTATATTTGTTATAATCAGTGAAAGGAAATGCTGAAGGTCATACAGCATGTATTTCAACAGAGAGAACTGCAGACCATTAGCTAGGAAGAGCTCTATTTATAATATTGTTCATTTAAGGGAAAAAGACCTTGAAGCCATAATTAATTTATGTAAGGTATTCAACCCACATGCAGTTGGTATCATTATTCCACATAAGGGAAAACTAATGATGGTTTAGTATCAAAGGAAAATCTAGAGAGCACTGATGTGAGTTCCTTGCTCGTATCACTGGCCATAGTATGCCCCAGAATAGTAAAAGATCAAATATTATTCATTCATAGAACAAAAACTCAGCTTACCTTGCAACGAATTGAAAATTGAGAAGAGGTACAGGAAAGCAAGAGTTAAGGGACCCCAGGCAAAAAAGGCAAAGCCCCATGTCATGCCCAGGAGGAAGGTCAGGCTGACCACGCTACGGAGGTTCCTCAAGATCTCTTCCTTCAGGCTCCGGTTGGTTCTCTTCCCATTCCTCCCGCAGATTTGCACCATCACCACAATAAACATGGCAACATTCATCAGGAACATGATCCCGAAGTAGCCAGCACAAGTCACGTAAAAGACAACCTCATTCTTGATCCAGCAGCTGTAAAAAATTTAAAAAAAAAAAAGGGATAATTTTTGGTAAATGGAAACTATCCTCCAATTATTCATGTGACTGAAGGAAAATGAGCTGATTTCTGACACCACTGATGCAGAGCTGTAGTGTCAAATGAAATCATTGTCCATTTTCTGTTTGGAAACAGGATGAAGCCCAGAGATCTCTTAAGTGACTGTGGCCTATAGTATTATCTTACGAGAAATCTGAGCCTGCTGTGCCACATTTTAGTCAAAACTAATTTTAAAAGTGGGAAGTAGTGGGAACTGCAATCCCATAAAGAAAAAAGTTTAGACTTAGTACAAAAAAATTCACTGCTGTCATCTGTGTGAAGCATTGAGTGCTTTAGCAACAGAATGGGCGAACTTGAATCTTCAGGGTCAAAATCTCAAGTTTCTGCCACTGGAGCTAAAAGAGAACTTGAACATTACTGGAGAAGTAGCAGGTCTTTTGAGGTAGCCATTTGACAGTCTGCCATATGAGAGTTCTAACTCCTCTTGCAGCAAATGGCCTGAATGCTCAGCATGATACTACAATAAAATTTAAAAATTAAAGTTTTATTTATCATGATGAATTTTTGCCAGGCAAGGAAAAGAGCGCTCACATAAAATTTTGGCATTTGGAGTTATTATCTGGACATCAAGAGAACACAGAGGACTATTGAACTGCATTGGCAAAAGGCTGCTTGATTCACAAAAGCAACCATTTTTGTACAAATTCTTTCTTTGCTCTTACCTAGAAAATATACTTTTCATCTAAGACAAACCAAAAAAAGTATTTTTATTTCATTTTCATGACAAAACCTATAAATTATTATTTTGCCACAGGCATGTCTGTATCTGGCATTGGGTAATGCAGATTGCCCTCCAATTTTTCTAAGAGTCTTCCTTACATTACAGATTCTAATAATTTGGAAGACTGTTTCACCCTTTTTGCTTGTTTAATGCACCACTGACTTTTCCAAAGCAACTAAAAATGCTAAACTTCAAGAGATCAAAAGAAATACTCACAAGTCATCTCCTCCTTGCCCGTTAGCATCTCTGCCATATAACTCTTTGCCATAAACATGACTTGCATTTGTATTAGCACTTGCTAAAACAATTGTTATCACCAGAGCTGGCAAACCTGTAACACAAGACAACTTGTAAGCCTTCAAATCTCCTAAACTTTCAAATTCACCATGCTAAGCTGAATTATTGATGTCTCTATCCCTACTGCTTTGATGCAGAGCATCCTGAGAAAACTGCACTGAGAAGGTAGAAGGAAACCATTTTTCAAACAGTAAAAATATATTGAACTATCAAAGCAATTAACAGGCATTAATAAATAAGCCTTGTAATGTTCTGTACGTGATAAGTTAGTATGTGATAAGGAAATTAAAATAATAAACCAAATTAAAATAATATCCCTTAATTACCCAAAGTTAAATTTGCAACTCCACACAGGCTCTCATTATGCAGTGAGAAGATTAACAAATTACTGCAAAAATGAAATCTAGTGGAGGGATGGTATTAGGAATTTTTTGAGGGATATTTTTCATGCTAATGTGAATTCTTTAGGTTGTGTAACTGGGGAACATGAACTAAAACCTGTAATTTCTCTACTGCTTTTCTCAAACACATTATATTATATATACCATATTATATATCTTCTACAGNACACATTATATTATATATACCATATTATATATCTTCTACAGCATCATACATATTTTACTTATATGTGGTCTCTTTGTCTTCGTAAAGCAAACCATGTATCTCTTAAAAAAAAGCAAAGAGAGTATTTGTGGAAAATAGACAACTATGCAGAAGAGAACTCTGCAGAAATGTACAACTCACACAAAAGAAATGTATGTTTCCTGATATGCCTTATTTACATGTCTTATCCTTGCTATAACAGAACAGATTCAAAGAGGAAGAGGTTAATTTGCTTTTCCCACCACTCAGTCCTTGTCCTTTGCTGAGGTTGCCAAAGAGAATGCTAGTTGCCAATGGAAAGACATCAATTATCAGCTGTGCTGAGGTCAGCGCTCTAGCCGTAAGGTTAATGGCTTTGTATTGTGTTGTATTATTTCAAACACAATATGCGCGTTCAGGGAGAAACCACAGATTCCCGATACAGACAAAAATGAAGAATAAAAGTCTTGCTGCCTGAGCCTTGCAGTTATTTTTCAGTATTACTTCTTGCAGTTATTTTTCAGTATTTTTCCATTTCTGTCCTGCTGTGTATACTGCTTAAAGCAGCCAGGATCTCTTTGTGGTTTAAACACTGTGCTGGATCTCAAAAAAATTTGGTTATTTCTGATTCCACAATAGGCTTTGTTGGCAAGAATATTTAGGCTGGAGTCAAGAGTTTCTGAAAGTCAATGCAAAAGCTCCATAGGCTTTGCAGTAACTGCAAATCTTTCTGCATTCATTGTGTGACACAGTTCTCCATCTCTGACATGACACTCACTTTTCCCCTCTCCCACTATGGCCTCTTTGGAAAACAAGACTAGTTTATCTGGGCTCTCAGCTCATTCTGGGGCTGGGAGCTGCTCTGGCTGGAGAGTGCCAGTGAGAGTGTATTTACACAGACTCACACAGGGGAACTCTGTGACAGAGAGGGCTGGCTGCGTATCAGCACTGCTGCAGGCTGCAGGAAGGAAACGACACACTGATATCAATTCTACTCTGCATTTCTGAGAGAGACCCTTCATAGCAGCATTCATAGAGAGCATTTTATACAGCAGCACACATGCTATGCACATATTGCATCTAATGAACTCACCCCAGCCAATGATGCAAAACTTCAGTATGTATCGCCGTATATACGTGTTGAACACCTTCACCAGAGCAATGTACATGTGAACAGCTTCCAGTCCCATCCATGTAAAGGTGGCCAGAAGAAAAAAGTGCAAAAGTGCAGCTACAGCTATGCAGAGGCCATCAATATCGAAGGATGCAATCCAGCCATCAAGCAAAAAAATCAGATTAAGGAAGAGCAGGGCTGTGCTCAGATTCATCAGTATTTTGGATGGATAATCTCTTCGTAACTTCCTAATGAGAGAAGCACAGGTGCACATGATTAACTTGCTGCAACCACACAAACTATCTATTGCAGGTGGGTTTCATAAAGCCAATAAAAGCCAATAAAAGGAACTCCTCTAAGTTGGGCTTGTGCAGTAAGACATAGTGGTGTGTATTTCTGTGTGGGATCATTTAAGGCTTCAGCTGTGGGTGGTGGGGGTAAGATACCAGTTCTTTGGGTCCATAATGAGCTAATTAACTGCCTCAATATTTTAGTAACTGATTTTTTTTTAATTTAAAAAACCCCAAAACAACCCTTTCAAATGAAATATAAACCAGCACTTTTTATTTTAAATGAAAACAAAAAAAATACAGCTGACCAGAAGGTCATCTGTGATCATTTTATATGTGGCCTTACATGTTAGCTTAATTTTTGGGATATGTTATCCAGTGGGTGTGGTTTTCTGTTTGTTGTTAAATATGATCTTAGGAAGACTGAAGAACATGTAATTTTTTTTAACTGATCCCCATTGAAATGTGGACAATGAGGGGCAGCAAACAATTTCTACCAACATGAATCAGAACACTATACCATAGGTAATGTAATAGGAATGCAATCACTGAAGATATTTAAAATTGAAAACCCCTTTCTCCAGCCCCCCTATCCCCAGGAAGTTATTATTCTTTAGCAGCTACTATGTCCTGTCACTGACAGAATGCTTTCTTTGTGTTGACATTCCACTTTCTTGTTCCACTACTCACAGAACTGTACCACTTCAAAATTTTTGCTTTCTCTTGAGTAACTTTCACATTTCAGCAGGACTTCAGCTGAAATTGTTGTAACACTTCATAATTTATTTTCATTTTATCTCTCTTCCCACTTCTTTCTGAAGAGCTATAGAGTGTAATTGCTCTAGTTGGAAATTTCTCTTTAAATTTGGAGCCTGTTATGCTCACATAGGCAATTTTTGGTTTGCTTTTATAAAAGGCCTGTTTGAAAATTTTAAAATAATATCTATCTGTTCAAAATCTAGAGGATTCAGTCTTGCTAAAAGGAAAATTTTGATACACATTCACCTTATTCCCTGGTCTGAGCAGCACAACACATTAGAAACAGGAAGAAAGACTCTGAACTTATGTCCCCTTGAAAAAGTTTCCACTTAACAAGACTATGACCCTGGTTTTGCAGGTTTGATTTTCTTTTTTCAAACATGGACTTCCCCTCCTGGGCAAATAAACCACCCTAACCATGTAACTAGCTTATTTTATTCTGCACATACAGGTACTTCTTTGTGACGTTCTTCACAGAATTAGTACTTACTCAAACGCAATGTATGTCAGAAGAGTTGCAGCTGAAAATATAGCAGATATTCCACAGCCTATGTAAGTGATAAAGGTCAGGACCTTGGTGTTCTGTGGGTCGATCTGCGTCACGGTTCTCTGCAGGTCCTGTGAGAGAGGAGGAAGAGAAAGAAGAGGTTGTGGGCAACCTTTGCTATGAGCACAGCACTCTTTCTTGGTAATTACTGAAAAGTAAAACTGAAAAGCATTCTGGCAGTGCCACTGTAACCTTGGCACCAGGGTTCATTTTTACAGTGTGTACTTGGTCTATAGTTGTAACACCTCTCACTTCCTTCCCACAGCTCTTCAAAACATTGTGCTCTAAGTATTATAACTGCTGAGAACATCAGATAGAGCCTGATTTTGATCCTCATAATTCAGTACTAGGAATCCAAATGTTCTTCTCTGGAAAAGTCTCCAGTGTCCCAATTTTTAATTCTGTTGCTTGTATTCAACTCTTTTTCAGAAGATGAAAAATTTAGAACAATGTAACTTTAAAAGGTAGCGACAAAGACAACAGGAAAAAAATTGGAAGCGAAGCAGGAACATTATAAGGATTTTCTTTTTTTTCTGTTTAACTGTAACTGCCACATGGCACCATCTGAGAATAAATGCCAGTGCTACTTCCTTTATTCAAGGATAAGAAAATAGAAGACTGTTCAGATTTATATCACTGTGGAGAAAATGTGAGCAAACACTAAGAGGTAATGATGTTAATTGTGCAGTCATGGTCACTGCTGTCCCCAGCAAAACTAGCTAGCAAAAAGAAACATAAAATGCTACAAAATTTTGCATGCTTTGTAGGAAAAGGCAGGAGCAGGGGTTTTTTACTGTCTATTCCACCCTTATATGACAGTTTATTTCTACATAAAGAGAGTATTCTTTGGAAATAATTTAGTATCTAAACTAAAGTAAGAAGAAATTATTAAAATGGAAAAGCAACTAGAATGGTTGAAACTGTAAAAATCTATTGGAATGGAGCCCAAATTTAAAGACCTTCTGCCTTATTTCCTATTGCCACTAAAGTATTCAGAGAAGAGAAGAGGCTCATTGAATATATCCTAAAAAAAGCCTTTTCTTTATCCCTTTGGGGATGAAAAGCAGAACAAGACCATAATTTATCTTGCAAGAAGACAAAGTTTGTGGCTTTTCCAGATCTACATCTCAGCATGATGTGAAGAGAGCAGTTCTATTAAGAAGGGTCTGGAAGGCCAAAGCTGAAAACGTCAGTGTGTGTGGCTCCCTTATGTGGTTTAAGTCCATCCTGACACTGCCACAATTTACTTCAAACCCCAAATACTTCCACTTAGGAATTACTCCTGCTGAGACCAGGAGCCAACATCTTTTCTGCAGCTATGTTTTACAGGCCAAAAAATATTAATTTCAGCTGGTAAAAAAATTTATCAGCCCATTATTGAGCATAAACAACCACCAAAAGTTAATAAAAGATACCATTATTCCATTTTTTCATGTTGAAATGTTTTTTCTCTGAAAAACACTTCACAAGTGCTAATTGCTGGAGGCAGCTGAAGGCTGGAGGCTATGCTGCTGAGGCTGAAGTGCCCCATATGTTTCCCTCTTTCATCTCCGGGACAGACACTGCTCTGCCAGCCACCCTGTCTGGAGACTTTGCTTACGGCTCTGACAGAGTATGGCGCTGCATGTTCGTACCCAGTGCTTCATGAGCAGTCTTTTTCCAAGAGAAGGCCTGCAACATAAGGCATCCCCAAAACTGATTAAAGCCAAGTAAGAAAACAACCACTATGGGTTTACATATTGTACAAAAGGTGCCACTTCATGGTTTATGACATTAGATAAATCTTGTCAAATTTGCAAACTAGATTTGCAAGGGACAAGTCAGCCTTTTGGTCTAAGGATGAAACAGAATTATTGGGCTACCTTGACTTTTCATCCTCACTACTATTTCTGCTGTCTGGAGGATGTTTTTCTTTCCCTCTTTTTCCCTATAATGAGTCTCTTTTTGTTCTGAAAACAGCCTTTCTAACTATTTCTCATGCTTTTTTTTTCTTTTTCCCCTGTAAGTAACTTCTCACTTTCTCAATCTGGAAATTTCAAATATACTTAGACTTCTTTCTTATTCACTTCCCTCTTGTTACACACCTCCTGCCTGCCTCAGCTCTAGGTCACTGCTGTCAGATTATATTGTTAATGGATACGTCAGAGATCCCCTGCAATTTAGGACTCACTAGGATCACTTTTTTCCCTCCTGTCTCTCTATTGGAAATGTTAGTACTGGGCCTTGGTTGTATTAAGTTGGCTGTTATGCCATTTGTATTTTCGTATCACTCAGAAGTCTCAATCTCAGGTATTTGTGGAACGGTATTTTCAGAACATAGAAAAATCTCATTGGTACATTTTAATTATTTAAAAAATAGTATTTAGCCACTTGTAAATAATGTAATAATGGTAATAATAGCAACAACAATAATATTCTTCCATTACTAATTTTATTCATTATCTGATTCCTGAATCCTTATCACTAGCTACTTTGCTATTAAAAGATAACTTTATGATAGTAAGGGGGAAAATCACATATTATTAAAAATTATATGCAAAAGAAAAACCCCAAGTAACAAAAATGAGAGTTGTCCTGACACCAGACAAGAGCTGTATTGCTGTTCATAGAAAACATAACTTGGTGAGCAGTGAGTTTGCCTACCATTAGGACCCCAAAATGTGTGAGGTGGTTGCATAAGCACACAGTTTCATTTTCATTGGACTCTGCATCCACCTGGCAGCCCGCAGGGTTCCAACCACCATTGCCACCTGTGGAAATGAAACACGAGAAACTGCTGTCCAACAAACACATGTCAACCTCTCTTTCAGCAGATTTTTCACTTCATCTTCTGCAAATGCATAAGTGTTTTCTCAAATTGAATGAGCCAGCATTAAAAACAACTGGGAGAGAAGCCAGTGCCAGATTTTCTAGTTTCTGCAAAGAATCACGCCAGATGAGAGTCTCAGAAATGGATTACTGAACAGAAACAATAGATGGTGATGTATAATAAAGGGAGAGAGCTTTTTGTTTAGTGAGTAAAACCTACTACATGGATCATGCATTAAGATATGCCCTAGTTTTGCGCAATAATAAAATGATTATAGAACTCCTTTTTCCCCCACTGATGTGATGTCTACACCTGCCTGACTCCCACTCATATATCCTCAAGCACATGAAAGCTTTTATGGCCCAGGAGAAGAGGGTCCCACCCTTCTTCTCTGCAGCATGTAATGCAGGTCAGAGTGGGTAATCCCAATGATCTCCGGTGGCCTTAGAAAAAAACATTAAGTGAACTATTCCCAACCCACCCCACTTGAAAAAGCTATTCTGAATAACAAGTAGAAATATTTTAGTTTTAAAAATTAAATGTTAAAAACTAAAACTTGTTTCTTTTTTTCACTTTTTACCCTGCCAAAATATGAGCTAGTTTTGTGAAATCATTCATATTCTCTGACTCTTAAAGACATTTTTCTCACAGCTCTTGACAAAATCCAGCATAATTTGCTCTGTAACTTCAAGACAATCAAACACTCAAATTCAAGACATTGTCTCAAAACATGTGTATGTCTCATCTGTGAAGATGTTCCAAAACCACTTAAAACTCTTCCCCACTCAAGCAGCCACCGGGAATAATTTCCTCCCT
>VWYI01044290.1:0-29700 GCA_013399455.1 Anthoscopus minutus
TTAGGTTTCTATCCTATTTAACAATATTGTTACTGTCAGTATTAATAGAATCATAACATGATGGAATAATGGAAGTGCACATCTATTACAACAAAGATCATACCACTGCCAAATTCAGGTTTAGTATGTTCTTTTATTTATAGTTAGGGCTTCATGGGCTTAAACCTTCAGGGCTGTAGAATAACTTTGGGTGTTCACCTCTACCTCATTATCTACCTGCATTTTCTATTTATTATATGCATGATTTTGTCTACAAATATATTAAGCAACAGGTTTTGTTTGAATTGTGGATGAATCAAATTGTCACTGTATCTGTTGTCTTGCACCTTTTCTACATTTCAAATCTTGAGTAATCCCTACTCTTTATGAGTGATGACGGCCTATGTCCCTCAGACCTCTGGAAAAAACATTAAATAATATGAGGATAAATGGTGGTGAGGCTGTAGGTTATCTGTAGTGACTGATCTCTTCCTCACTAGGATCAAAGAAAGGCCAAAAGTACTCTCACTGAGACAGAACCATCAGACAAAAACATTATTTTTTTGATATAGGAGAATTTGTGGTGCTATAACTTCCTTGAATGGAAAGAGGACATGATGAGCAGAAGACTCATGCTATGGATTTTTCTTTGCAAGGATCCATTTGCAAGCCACGTTTGGAGACGTGGCTTGAATAAAGGGCTGAAGAAAGAATGATGAGAGCTGTACATTGCTAATAGGAATTTCCTATCTCTAGATTTAAGGCTGCTTCTGAGCTTTCCTTCAGCCCCTTTCATTTTCCTCATTGTGGCCACAGTTGTAACAACTGATAATGATGAACTACATGTACACTATTTGTCTTTCCCAAAGGCAGAAGATCCCAGGCAAGTGTTGATTTGGTCCAGTACACGTGGTAAATTGTTTTATTTCCCCGTTGCAGAGAAACATCTTAAGGCTAATGATTCTTCATGGCAATGACTGCTGCTTTATTTGGTTTGTTTGTCATATACAATGATTTTTGAAACTATTTCATGTTTGTGAGCAACAGATTATGAACTACTATGTGCAGTTATGACTTTATATGCACATTGATGAAGTATTTATTTTTCCCCCCCCCAGGAATTCTAGAGGTTTTACACTGTGTGTTGGTAGAAAGCCCAGAAGCACTAAACATTATTAAGGAAGGACATATTAAATCAATCATCTGTCTTTTGGACAAGCATGGAAGAAACCATAAGGTAGGTAAAGACTGAACAAGTATATTCAGATGAACAAAGCAAGCTTATTCTTCTGTGTAGAGGTTAATTTCAAATACTTTAATGCTGTTTCAGTAATGAGGAATAAACTTATCATAAAATGTATATAAGCAGTTTGAAGAAGCAAAGAGAAATATTACCTTCTTTTTGGCAAATACATTGATACATAACAAGTCGCTAGGGAAGAATGTTTTAATGTTAGGGCAATTTCAGAATTGTCCTAAAATAAAATCATTGTGTTGGATGAATTACATACCATTGCATGTCTTCCAGTAACAAGGTATAGAGCATTACATTACCTGAAGTAATGAACCATTATAATGAAAAATATTTAAGACTAAAAGAATTTTTTTTTCAGGTTTTGGATGTTTTGTGTTCTCTCTGTGTTTGTCATGGAGTAGCTGTGCGGTCTAATCAACATCTCATCTGTGATAATCTCCTGCCAGGAAGAGATCTGCTCTTACAGACACGCCTTGTCAACCATGTGAGCAGGTATAAGGAAAAAGAAGAAAAAAAAATCTCTTATCTATGAACACAGCAAAAAAACCCCAACTTGTGCTTAAAATAAATAGTCACTACAGAAAATCTCTTTTACCTCCAAAACTTTTGTTATGATTATTTTATTTTTACAAGGATTTTAAATTCTCTTTGCCATAGTAGTTAAATTTGAAATGAGGGTCTGAGAGAGTTGTCAGAAGCTATAGCTGCCCTAAACTGTTTTAAGTCTGCAAAGCTGTAGTTACTTCTAAAGACTGTGGTCTAGGTCTAGCTGGGCATTCAAAGTATTGTCAACTGATTGTCCTGTGATTGCCTTTATATTTATGATCTTGTGAGGATTTCCTAATTACCTTTGGTTAAAATTAAGAATTCAGCACCAAACACCTTCACCAGTGCCTAGAATATTTAGAGAGTTCCTTCACCCTTCCTTCCAGTGGCAGAGGTTTAGAAGCTACCTTCAAGCAGACATTAATAACAGATGAAGCTAGTACCATTTTAAACTGGTAAAGTATAATTTAGAAATAGTATTAAGTAAATGTTTTTCCAGAGTTTTAATTGATGCTGAGGCCAAAGAATGTGGCTTTGTGTGCAGATCTGTGGCATCTTCTGTCTCAAACTTGTTTATTTTTCAAAGTCTCAATCATTGATTGAAAATGAAAATTGAAACACAGAAATAATAGTTATAATTCAGAGTTCATAGGATTTATTAGATGCTGAAAACCATTAAAAACCCACACTGTATTATAAGGATCTGGGAAACTGATTGTCACTCTTAACTTGGCATTGGTGGGGCCACACCTGGAATATTTTGTTCAGTTTTGGGCCCCTCACTACAAGGAGGACCTTGAGGTGCTGGAGCATGTCCAGAGAGCAGCAGTGGAGCTGGTGAAGGGTCTGGAACACACATCTTATGAAGAGTATCTGAGGAAACTGGTTTGTTTCCTTTCTCTGGAAAAGAGAAAGCTCAGGAGAAACCTTATCACTCTCAACAACTCTGAAACCCTGAAAGGAAGCTGTAGCCAGCTGGTGGTCATCCTCTTCTCCCAAGCAGCCAGTGACAGGGAAAGAGGACATAGCCTCAAGTTGCACCAGGAGAGGTTCAGATTGGACATCAGGCAGAATTTTTTCATGGAGAGGGTGGTTAAGCATTGGAACAGGCTGCACAGGGAAGTGATGGAGTCATCATCCCTGGAAGTGTTCAAGAAATGACAGGACGTGGCACTTAGTGCTGTGGTTTACTTGTCAGGAAGATATTTAATCAAAGGGTTGGATGTGATCATGGAGGACTTTTCCAGCCTCAGTGATTCTGAAATTCATGATTGAGCTTCTGGGATGACTTTGGAAGTTCATTATACAAGGAACATAGACTTGTCTTTCCCAAATAGGTTGGTAGAAAAAACAAGTTAGTTTTTCCATATTTTTGCTTTCCATTAGAAAGCTGTGAATGAGAAGACTCTTACTCTTGCAGTTATAGGGAAAAAATATTTTTATAAGTCAGTAAGACTTAGGAATCATTGAAGAAATTTAGTGTTAGACTAAGACAAATATACCTTGATCTAAAAATACTTGATCCAGAAAAACTTTCTAAGGTGTTACTGGAACTTTCTAAGATACTGCTTTTTAACATACTTTTTCAGGGAACTGGAAAATTCTATTCACAAACCTCTTTTAAACAAGAGGAATTTTGTATATTGCGTTGATTAAATTGTGAAGTCTGGACAAAAGCATAGTAAGGTACTACTATGTTCAGGCAGGAAAGATACAGTGATTATTAGCAAGTGATCTTGCTAATAATTTATGAATAATATAAATTTTCTGGAAGATAGCTTTTGTCAAACACATTTTGTTTTTAAGCACACTAAATTTTTGACTTGGAACAATGTAAATAGTATTTATACTTAAACATTTGGCAAAAGATAACCTGTATGCTTCTAGAAGGAAAGTTTATTGGACTTGCCTGATAAAACTTGTTATTTTATAAGCAACTGTCCTGGGGTGACTTTATGATGCTTGTATCCCCAATCACCTGTTCTGTTTATGTTACATAAGTTCTGCACCTTTAAGACTGGTTCTGAGAGCGAAGAGGGGGAAAGGAAGAGCATGCACAAGCTACCAGATTTGCCCTAAACCAGGACAAAAACCAGATCAGTAAAGTCTGCTTTTACACTGACTTGTATTTTACCACCCATGCTAGCCCTTCTTCTTCCCCCTGCACTCTCTCTACCAGGAAGCACACTGGGACTAGCTTAGAGCTACATTTTTGTTATTAGTCCACCTGAACGGAGAAAGAAAATATTTATACAAGTAATAAACCAATCTAGTGGAGGAATATGAAGACTACATTCACTCAGCCTAGAAGCTGAAAAGGTTTTTGCAATATGGGTAACCAGCCATTGAAGAAATATAGCCAGTATTGATTTTGGATACTTCTGTGCTCTACAGCTTTAATTCAAGATTGAATGTCTTTCTTAGTACAAAGCTGATGCAGAAATGGCTGTCTGGAGACAGATTTTTTGAGATGAGAGTCTGTATTCAATATTATCCCCAAAATCAGAGGGTAGTTTTTTTTTTCTTTTTTCCCCCTCATGACCTTTAGATATGACTCTACATATTGCTCTTCAGCTAGATACTGAATAAGCACAGTAGTAGCTAACCTTTTATAAGTAGTCTTGTGAAGTACTGTAGAACCAGTAGCAGTAGGAGCATCACACTGATATTAAGGATTTCTGCAACCACTGCAAATTACTGACTTACATATACAGGACTTGGAACAAAAATACAGGAAGAGGGAAGAAGTACAGGAGAATTTTGAAATAGAATGACTCTTCACTTTTATATCTTTTTATATTCTCTTGAATAGATAACCGGTGCAGTTTGCCATGTAAAATTAAACCTGCAATGTGTACTTACTATGCTTACGTTGATACCTGGGGAATAGATGTGATTTTTTTTTGCAGGATTTAGCATTTGCTAATTGTTCAAACACATAAATCAATTACTGCTGTCATCTGAGTGAGGATACTGTTTCAGTTACTGAAACAAACATTTTTTTTTACTTAAAATGTATAGACCATTTTTCACCAGAATAAATAGCTAAATATACTGCCTTCTGGGAGCTAAGGTCTGAGATGTTGCCTAGAGGGTGCCTCAACTTGTCCAGAGCACAGATTGCTGTGCATTGTTACTCTTCTCATGGGGGCATAAATGGCACAGCAAGCTGAAACCTGGGTAGAATCAAGAAAGACTGTAAAGCTTTGGGAGTGCAAGTGAGAAGTACTGGAGCTGAGGCTACGCCTTTATTCCACTTTTCCAGTTAGAGGAGCAGGTGCAGCCAGGAGTCATATTGAAAAGACAAAGAGTAATGAGTGCAAGTGTCTCCTGAGGAGATTTTGATTGGAGAAAAGAGTAACATTTTTCATAATGAGAAGAATCAATCACTGGAATAATCTTGCTGGGGAAATGGTGGATAACCCAACACTGGATACTTTTAAGATTCACCAGGACAGTCTGCTAGATCATTTTGTCCTGACTGTGCTTTTCTCAAGAGAGGTTGCACCAGATGATCCTTTGGTTTTTTCCAACCTGGTAATGTGTGTGATCCCATGAAGTAAAATTACTTCTCTTGTTTTAATCACACAAAACAAGCTTGACATTTGTGTCACTGAAAAGTACACAGCAGTTCATCTTGTCCTTGAGATAAGATTTTAATAATTATTTTTATTCTTTCTGTTTAAGCATGCGACCCAACATCTTCTTGGGGATTAGTGAAGGCTCGGCCCAGTACAGAAAATGGTACTATGAACTTATGGTGGACCATCTAGAGCCCTTTGTGACTGCAGAATCAACTCATCTACGAGTGGGCTGGGCTTCAACAGAAGGCTACTCACCCTACCCAGGGGGAGGCGCAGAATGGGGAGGAAATGGTGTTGGTGACGACTTATATTCCTATGGCTTTGATGGTCTACATCTGTGGTCAGGTATTCTCTTGGGTATTTTGTGGTTGTTGTATATTTTTGTTTAAACATTATGATTGGGTTTGCAATCCCAGTGAATTTGGTTTCAACAGCAGCAAAGTGAATTAGTTATTTCAGCTAACACTTGGGACATACAGAAACAGTACCTTATATCAGAATATGATTTAAACTGCCATTGTGTATTTTAAAAATATTGGTTTACATGAATTAATGCAGGCAGAATAATAATTTACATTATAGCCTGGGATTTAGGGGGCTGGGTGGGTAGGGAGACTGTGTGTTCATGGTAACTATGAAAATTTTATTTAAAACTTCAAAGTTGCAAAAATTTTTGTTTGTATGTATGTCATACATACATATATACATACAAACAAAGTATGACTGTCATTTGGATTTATAATTCCTATATAGTAGTGTAACAACAGTCTGAGAACTTTAAGTAACAGGACCCTTACTTTTTGATTTTTGGTCTGGTTTTTTTTAAGCCAGATTTTTATTATGGGTCTTTAGAACTTCAGAGATACTTTAGAAGTGAAGAGGATTTTTAAATATGTTTTTTGCCATTTATTTAAAACAAGATATTTCTTATGAAGTGATATTTTATTTGAATACATTAAGACTGATTATTGCAAGACTTGTAGAATCGCATTCCTACCTTGCATATGATGTATTTGCTCCGGTATTCATCTTCAAAATGTTCTTGGCTTAGTTTGGATCTACTAGTTAACAGTAATTTCTGCATGAAGATTCTAGTGTTAGAGAAAGCTGAACTCTGTATCTAAAGTGTTTTTATTTACTCTTGATTCCACAAATACCTTATTCTGTCTTCAAATTTGGCTAGCTCAGCAAAATCAGAATAAAGATAGTTTGTTCTCTAGTTTTAACTTTTGTGAAAAGATTCCCAGATATCATTAGAATGGATAGTCCTACAGTTGTGCTGAACTTCCTGAAAGGAGATTTTACTGTCATTTCACATTGCTGAGAGAAAATTTCTTTTTTTTATTTTATTTTTAAGAGATTATTGGACAGTGGTGAACTAGAGAACTTCCTGGAAACTGAGAAAGGCTCACGGAATTGGCAGTTCTTTCCAATATGAGCAGGTTTTCTAAAGTGCTTTAGCAGACAAGAGAGATAGCCTAGTGAGTCAGCTGCATCATCCAAAGTTTTTGCAGTATTGAGGCATTGTGGCTTGATACATGGACAAGAATACAGTTTTATTTCTCAAAAGAACTTTCCAATAAAAATAGCAATGTATTTTATTAATAAATAATAGTATATCAACTGAAGTGGAGTCTTAGGAAAGAAGCTGCTACTTAGCCTCTTGTGTATAGTGAGAATTTGGAACAATAATGCATAATTAATGGTATCTTTACAAGTGTTGTGACTGAGTTTGACAGAAAAAGTATTATTACAGAAGAACCAGAAAATAATGAGCTAACCAAGATAACTTTTATACTTAAGGTCACTTTTAGGAAGGAAACAAGATTACTGAAAATCAAAATTGTTTTTCTTCTCACTGCAAACTTTTCAGTCAGAAATGTACATGAAAAATGAACAGTTGTTTGTGGTTCTCAAGTCAGTATTTTTGCTGAAAAGAAACAAGTCATACCACAACTGTATCTGCAAATTTTTCTATCTGTTGTGGATGTGGCTGGTATATTTGAAAATATTTGTGTCTTCTTTCTTCACTGATATTATTGTGTAACACATACGTACCTCTCAAACTTTAAGTTGTTGCATATTGAAAATCATGGCCTTTCTTTTCCTTCCACAATCCCAGGCTGCATCTTGATAAGTCTCTGCAATGGCATTTTAAGAATAACCTGCTTAGCATGAAACATTTACTGTATTAGTGAATAGCAATAACAATTTCTGCCCCCAAGTTTCTGTTCTGGACCAAGCCTGTATGAGAATCACATATAATTTGCATTTGTCCTGAAATGACCTATTGTGGACAACTGGAACTCATAGTTCCTTCAAGCCTAGGGCCAGAAAAGCATTTAGATAATTTGATCTACTGCATATTCATCAATGACCAGTGTATATTTCTGTTAGCAGCTAATGGAGATCTTGCATAGATCTCCATAACCTATAGTTGCCTAAATTTTAGTATCTAAAAAGGCATCTGGTCTCAAGTAGTATTCTTTAAGCAGATGAAATATCCACTCTTCATTGGTAGCACTTTTAGAGTTTAGTTAGCCCTGTCATTAAATAATTATCCCTTTCTCTGATTTATTTTATACTAACTCTCAGCTGTGATATTTTGATCTGGCAGTATCACAAAGTCATTTTTCATATATAGAGTTTTAGAAGTGTTGGTGTATTATTTTTCCCCAGGGGCTAGGGAGATACGTGCATGAAATTTCACTTGTAGAAGCATTAGTGAGATTTTGTTATGTTTGCTTCTGTTAAAACCATATGCCATCAGCTTCTTCTTGGAAATGTAGTGCTAGTTAAGTCTTTCATGTTTACAAAAGTTGGATGCCCTAGTTAAAAAGCTAGCACTCTGTTCTGAGGATGCATCATGGCATATCTCTTCCAGACAGTGCATAAGTTATTTTTGGAAAACATGTGTAGACATGTTTTCAAACAGCTTCCATGGTTTTCCAGAAATTTTGTACTGTGGATGGTAGTAAATTTCAGACACAATCACTTTCTATTTCTGAATTCTATGGCTTGTTTCTTTTGGAAAGCAGGTGTGCCTGTGTAAATGGAATTTGATGTGAGCTAGAATAATCCTTTAGAATTCATAAAAATTGATTAAAATTATATATATTACCGAATATATGCGCCTTAAAAATGCAGTTGTTTTTGTATATTGCTGAAAAATGATGGTTTGCAATTTAAATATTAAACTGAATAATATAATATCATGCAAGTTTGGAAGAGTACCAAACCACATGATGTGACCATTAACAGGGAGTACCTAATTTTCTGTAAATAATTCTAAGTGAGATAGTTTTCTTTGTCTCAACAATGAATCATTCCTAAGAAAAGTATACCAGGTTTCATATTAGGTACTAATGGCTGTTTTCAGTTTGAACTTCTGTAATGTAAGGAATAAAATATTGTTTTCTTGGTTTTGACTGTTAATATAGATATCAGTAATTATTCTCACTTATATTAAATGTAATTGAGTTTGATAATTGATTGAAATAGCTGTGTTGATATGACTGTATGCTGCTATTCACTGTATTGCAAGCTTAAAATCAGATCTTGGATGTCAGAGGTTAGATATTTGTGTATTAATGTCTTTGTGCTCTGTAGCAATGATTTTCTCTTTTTTAGGCTGTTGTGAAAACCAGTGAAATTTCTGTAAATGTCACTAAATGTGTCTCTGTTGCTTCCATAGGTTGTGTAGCCCGAACAGTAAATTCTCCCAACCAACATCTATTAAGAACTGATGATGTTATCAGCTGCTGTTTGGACCTCAGTGCCCCCAGCATCTCTTTCCGAATAAATGGTCAGCCAGTTCAAGGAATGTTTGAAAACTTCAACATAGATGGCCTCTTCTTCCCAGTTGTCAGCTTCTCTGCAGGAATAAAGTTAGCATCCCATGGAGTTGTTTTTTGTTTTTCTTCCCAAGTCCACTGCTTTTTTTTTTCTGTATAGATGAATATGCTGAATATTTCCCAGCTGTCTGCTCTCATTTCTCTTTCTGACATCTGTTTTTTTGGCAAAGTTCCAGTTCTTGGATAGCGAGAGCTATGAAGAAGTCCTGAAGACGCAGTGCATCTGTTGTTTTTCAGCACACCAGTTTATTCTGCTGGTTTGCAGACATACCTTAGAAACAGCTTCTTAACAATTTCTTTGCTGAGATGCTGCTACACATTCACTCCAGGGCAGAATTTTGCATCAGCCTTTGATATTAAAAATATATTTTCCCTAAATCACCTGTTATGAGGTAGTAAGTATTTTTTAAGGAGGTGTTATCTGCACTTACCTTAAGAAATAGTGATCATACACTTCCTTTTCTGCAGCATGAATTAAGACAAATTCAATCTGCATTCTGGTTGCTTTATTGGTTTTCTATAAAATTTCAAGTCACACTGTGGTGCCAAACATCTGCTTCCATGTATTGAGCAGTTTGAGACTATAATATTAAAAAAGATTGTGCAGTGTTTCAGCAGGGAGACCAACTTTATCAGAACTGGCAAAGGTAAAGGCTAAAAGCTGATTTCTTTTGGAGGCAGAGCAATGCTCTCTGAGGGATCATTCAAAGAATACTACAGAAAGCTAAGAGCTGTAACAGGGCACAGAACCATCTCTTAGTCCAGATGTAAAATAAGCAACTTTAGATTTGCTTTTGATAGTACTGGATATAAAATGTATTAAAATTATAGATCTGCATGCTACAGAACTGAAATCTATAAACCTGCATGCTTTATTTCTGTTATTAGAGAAATTATTGACAGATATTACTTGTATGCTGCATAAAGTTTTTGGATGTGTACTGGTATAGCATTAAAAAAAATCTGGTAAGATACTCAGTGAACAGAAAACAGAAAAAATTCTTATGGTTTATGGCTAGTTTTTTTGGTGTTCTTTCATTCCTTCTGGATGGCAATGTTCTAGGAAGATTTTTCAGTATTATGTCATTGCTGTGCAATGTTGGTATTATGTCATTGCTACACCATTATTACATCACTGATTGAGTTTTTCAGTAATAAATGGCCATGACATATTTAACATTTTGTCACGATGAAAATGGGTTTCTATTAATATGACAAATAAATTTTTAGGGAAGGGAATTCAGGAGTTTTTGTAGTTCGTCCAAAAGATTTAGTGTTTTGTGGGAGAAAATAATAAACCACAGAGTTTTAGGTTCATTTTTCAAATGAACTTTAATGGAGACCTCAATGGAGAGAGTTCTGAAGTGCTTGATTGATTACTCTGGGTTTTAATCTCTGCCTTCAGAGGCTCAAAAGGCTGCTAATTACTTTACAGGTGTGCTGAGTAAACTGATTTTTCTCTTTCTCAGAGATCCTTGGTCTCATGATTTAAAAAGCCTTCAGTGAACTAAAACCAACTGGAAAAAAATAATTGTTTACTTTTCCCGTGTTTTTTTGACCTCCTACATCATAAACTCCAGCAGCAGTTAGAGAAAGTTGAACTGGAAACAATGAAAAGAAACTTCAACATTGACATTTTTTTCTTTTTTTTTTTTTTTTCGGTTTTTAAATAGCATTTTAATATTATTTAGGCTTAGAGACTGATTAGACTTTCCAACAAGAGGTGTCTTGGTTATCTAAAGTAATTCTGATGTTTACAGGGTTCGTTTCTTGCTTGGAGGTCGCCATGGAGAGTTCAAGTTCCTTCCTCCACCTGGTTATGCACCATGCTTTGAAGCTGTCTTGCCAAAAGAGAAGCTGAAAGTGGAGCACAGCAGAGAGTACAAACAAGATCGCAGCTACACAAGAGACCTACTGGGTCCCACTGTCTCTCTGTCACAAGCAGCTTTCACTCCAGTTCCTGTTGATACTAGCCAGGTATGGAAATGGAAAGATTGCATTTTCCTTTTTAAAACACACGTTACACGCCTGTTTTACTTCTTTTTGTTGAATTTGCACTTGTCCCAAACTTGTTTTTTTTAATTTTCTCTTGGGATTTATTGAGAGTCTTTTATTGAAGTCTTTTATGAAAGTTTTGGTGGGGTGTCAAGCAACTTATTTATAATAGTGTCTTCCTCTCTTATCTCTTCTCTCTTTAGATTGTTTTGCCTCCCCACCTGGAAAGAATTAGAGAAAAGCTAGCAGAGAACATCCATGAACTTTGGGTTATGAATAAGATTGAACTTGGCTGGCAGTATGGACCAGTATGTACCTTGCAATTTATTTTTCTGTTAATTGCATAGTATGATTCAGCACATTGGTTTCAATGTAATGAGACTGCGTTTTACATCATCCCCTCAAAATCAGTGAGGTTTTAAACACCTTTCCACCAAAAACATGTGGATACCAACAGCGCTTGGGCATTTCTGAACAAAAATTCTGGTAATTAAAGCTATTTGGTGCTGAAATTTTCAGTCTAACTGTCAGCACAGAAAGCACATAGTGAATTTTTCACCTCCTATTTCTTCTTGGAGTAAAACACTCCACTGGCTGGTGGAGTAAGCCAATGAAAACAGTTATTTGTGGTTCTCTTTACAAGTGGTGGCTCTTTTACTCTTTTAGAAGTCCCAAATAAGTATTGCCTGTAGGAAATTCCATCAAATCTGTGTTTTTCCTTTCATTTTCTCCACTTCTTTAGTCTCATGTCTGTATTAGATGCTCTAAACAATTATTTTCTTATCTCCTTCCTACTTTTCATGATGTATAAAAAAAATTTCTTTTTAAAGTTAATCAGTAAAAATTTATGCATGTTATTATGCTTGATATTTGTTTCCCAAAGATATTTTAGGAAGAAATATTGCTGTGAAGAGTATATAGAAACATGCCATAGATACTAGATTTAAGTGTAAAAACATGTATGTATACTATTCTTTTTACTTAAAAGATTTTGGTCTTCTGAGGAGTTCAGGTTACGGATGTAAGGTAACTGGGCATAGGTGTTTATTTCGTGTAGCATACAGCAGTACTTATATATGATTAACAGAGAAGATCTCCAGATTTTATTGTAGTTCATTTCTCCACCAAATCAAATGCAAACCCTCAGTTAAATTAATGTGTCAAAACATTTTAATTGTGGTGTAATCATACCAGCTGTGAAGCAATCTGCAGGAACTCTTAGTGTGCCATTACGTATAGAGAGTCTAATTGTACAGTCGAACACTATTTAAACCATATATGGTAAGTATCAAGTTAAGCAGTGATGAAGTTAGTTATGTCCAAAATGAAAATAGGTGTTAAATCTTTTAAATTACCTTGCTTTAATGCATTGTGGTAGGATGTGCTCTCTTTGGGATTGTTTTCTGGAGGTTGACTTCTTAATCATACTGGTTCCTCACATATGATTTTATCAGTTTCTCAGAACTACAGAATCAGCTGAGTTGGAAGAGACCCATAAGGATCAAGTCCAACTCCTGACCTTGCACAACACCATTCCCAAGACTCATACTCTGATCTGGAAAGCGTTGTCCAAACACTTCCTTAGGTCTGTCTGGCTTGGTGCTGCAACCACTTTCCTGCGGAGCCTATTTCAGTGCCCAAGCACCCTCTGGGTGAAGAGCCTTTTTCTAATATTCAGCCTAAACCTCCCCTGACTCAGCTTCAGGCCATTCCCTCAGGTTCTGTCCCTGGTCACCACAGAGCAGAGATCAGTGCCAGCCCTTCCACTTCCCCTCACAAGGAAGTTGTAACTGCACTGAGGTCTTCCTCCAGGCTGAACAGACCAAGTGACTCAGATGGCTTCCTCTCAAGGCCCTTCCCTTCTTCCTTGCCCTCCTTTGGACACCCTCTAACAGTTCAATGTGTTTCTTACATTGTGGCATCCAGAGCTGCCCCCAGCACTGTCCCAGTGCAGGGCAGAGTGGGACAATCCCCTCCCTTGCCCAGCTGGCCATGCTGTGCCTGATGCCCCCCAGGACAGGGTTGGCCCTCCTGGCTGCCAGGGCACTGCTGACTCTGTTCAACTTGCCACTGACCAGGACCTCCAGGTCCCTTTCCATGGAGCTCCTCTCCAGCCTCTCATTCCCTGGTCTGTCCGTACATCTGGGGTTGCCCCATCCCTTATACTTGCTGAATTTCCTAGGGTTGGTGATTTCTGAGGGCCGTCATTTGTTGAGGTCTCTCTGCAGGGTCTCCCTGCCCTCCAGGGAGTCAACAGCTCCCCTCAGTTCTGTATCATCTGCATTTAAGCCACTGCTGCAAATCCCCGTCATCTGAATTCATGCACTGCAGTTACTGAGTAATGAGGGAAGGCATGGCACAGGAATTAGCTTATTTAGACTCACACAAATCCTCTAATATCAGATTTTGTCTTTCAATTCAGAGCAAGATGTGTTGTATGTAGTAGCTAGTGGGTTTTTCCTCCAAGTCTAAAAGTTTAAAGGCTAATAGACAGACTTTTAAAATTACCCTCCGGATTATTAAAAATATCTGATGTAGCATTTTATATTCCTCCTACATATTTGCATTATCAGATCTGTATGTAGTATCACCAAAGTGATACCCACTATTGCATGTCATATTACTACTGCATTCTATGCATTTAATGAATTAAGTAGTAAGGTAATGTAGAAAATTGTGGACTTTATTAATTGGCTTAATTTTAAATCTTAGTATGTTTGCTGTTGAAATAATCAGATGCATCTGCATATATTTTTTTTGTTCAGTATCACTGCACATTTAAAACCAGCCACAAAAATTAAGAATTGATAGATGTAATGAATTCTGCCACTAATATAATGTATTTCCAAGGCAGTAGATTTTTATTTTGTGCTCAGAAAAAAACAGGAAATGGGAAAGTAACCCAAAAAATATGTTAGCCGTATAATAGAATCATTATACATTGTAGCTGTGGAAAAGATATAGTATCATAGTGGAAATAAATAAATTTGGATTTCTGAGGAAGATACCTGATATCCACGACTTAAATTAGCCATACACAGATGTAAACTCAGAGACTATACTCAAGTGTTTTTAATACCGATTACTGTAGATTTTAGCAATCTGTAAATAGACATTTTCAGTGGTACTAAAAGATATTTCTCATTGTATTTTCTGTTAAATTTTGTAGTTTGAGAGTTGAATTGCCTGTGTTGTCTATCCAAAGAACATTAATCCCATCATATCAAGATAAATACCCCCTGGAGACTGTAAAAATTTTTCAGTCCAAAATATAATTACTGCTGCTTAATTTGAGAATCATGTGTTTGGATCAAAATTCAAAAATGATATTACTCAGAAATGTTACAGAGAAATGTGATTCTTTTCATGACAATAAATAAACTAGATTAAGTATTTAATAATTTTGAAAAATTATAACAATTAGGCTTCTTAACTTCAGCTGTTAACATGCAGTTTTCATTCAGAATTATCTGACTGATTAAAAATCAATAATGTTCTTTTTCAATAACTTCCACTTTGCAGAATTAAGGGTTAATGTAAATGGTGAACTTATGGTACATCAAAAATTGACATAAAAATGTTACTGTGCAGATGTTATCAATTGCACTGGGATCTTTTAGGTAATATTTTCAAACTAGGGTATTTTATCAAGCCATTGTAGATGTTGTTGGTTGAACTCTAACACAAGATACTACATTGAGAGCTATAGAGTGCCTAGTTATCATAGCCTTTGAGGTTCCCTTTCCTGGTTATGGCCAGTGTTAAATTAAAACTGTGTAGAAATAGAGGAGGTTACAAATGCTGTTGATCAAATGTGTTAGTTCATAAAATGTAGAATTTTGTAAATTATAGTCTGTATGGTTCTCCTATCACTACACTAAAAGTAAATTCATGTGCCACTCATATATGACTTCCTAGCAGTCACATTTTGCTTCTGTGGTACTGGAAGTAACTTAGAAGCAAACATTTTTGGAATTAAGAGATGGGGAAGATTTCTTTTATTTTGTTATTTTCATCGGCTAAGGATTTCAGTACTATCTGTATCAACATATTTATACAAACTGGATGTAGAATTTTTGAAACATGGGGTTGAAGATGAGATGGTACTTTATGGCTGCATGTTAAAGCAATATAGATCACACTGTTCTTGAACTTTGCATATTTCCTGTGAACATCTGTATAATAGCATGTACAAATTAGCATTTATTCCACTTGAGATATGCAAATCCGAAGTTTATTTGCAAATGCAAATTCTGCCTTGCTTGAACACAATGATCATGCTCTGAGAATAGAGAGAACTTTCTGTTTCGAAGTATTGTCCAGTTTGAGTAATTCTAACAGGATCAGCATTAAGTACCCTGTGGATTGGACTGGTTTTAAATTTCTTTAATTTTCAAGGCACATTTAACTTAATTTTTTTTCTGTTTTCTCAGGTTAGAGATGACAACAAAAGACAACACCCATGCTTAGTGGAGTTCTCAAAATTGCCGGAGCAGGAAAGAAATTATAACTTGCAAATGTCACTTGAAACACTGAAGTAAGTTGCTAGAACTTTTGAAGTTTATAGTTTGAGTTACATAAGAAGATCCAGTTTCCAGAATTATAAATTTACATGCAAATTAAAATTTGATGTGTAGGTGAGGGTAATAATATGCAAATGAGGGAGTGAGATACATTAATGAATTATGTATTTAGCACTGCAAATTACTTTGATAGTCTTTTTAGAATTCTTGTGGTAATACTGATTATGAAATGACAATTCAGATAGTTTTCAGCTAGGAGGAAAAAGTAGATCCAAACTTTGAAAAAAAAATCTTTGCTTCCTATTTGGTTTTATCCAATTTAGTTTAATTTATTTAAATTTTCTTTATTGATAAAACACCTTGGCACTCAATAGGTATTTATTCTTTGCACGTGATTAAATTAAGAACTTTGCTTCAGGATCCCATTTCTGTGTCATCTGTGCACGTTGCCTCAGAGCAAACAGTAGTAGGCATTCCCTCCTTTTGTGGATGAGTCCTTAGATGTACGAATGTCATGGAAGCTCTCCAACTGGAATGCTGGAAAATTTCAGTGGGACAGTAAGGGGTTTTTTGAAGGAATCTAGTGTTGAAGGAATCTAGTGGTTTACTAAGATACAATTCCTTACCTCAGCTTTGTCATTAAAGGATGTGTGAGTTCTTTACTGTTACTTAAATGAAAAATCCATTGGTGTAAAGTAATTTCTCCCATGTGTAGCATTGCATGTAGACAACATGTAAAAATATTTTTCAGACTGATAAATGCTCAATGGTAGATGTGATTCTCCAGTCACCCATACATGAAATCCATTCTTTCTTTCTTTTTTTTTCTTATTATGATGTAGTAGTTTTTTTCTATTCAGAGAGTTTACAAAGGATTCATGTCTTCACATGATGCTACTTTTCAACGACAATTTGTCCTATATTATTAAAATCTTGGTCAGGTAAACTGACAGTGCAGTGTAGTGTTTATACTCATAATAAAAGGACTTTATGTCCTCGTAGTAGAAAGCTATGTAGAATGCTGCCTCCAGAACTTCTTGCAGATTTCTTTTCAGGCCAGCTTCTCTGCGCTGTTTACTGATCTACTGTTCCGACAGTAAATAAATGAATCAGTGAAAAACTGAGTACTCAGGGTCATATTTATGACCCTAAGTCATATTTATGACTCTGGAAGTATGTTTTGTCATTATTTACGGGTAAAGAATTCAAAGAGAAATTGAATTGGAAGGAAAAAAATAAGTTCAAATTTTCTATGCGTAGATATTACAATTACAAGGAAACTTTTTGAGTATTTCCCATCAGCAGAGCAATGTGCTAAGGATTCAGAGTACATTCTTCATTTCTATTTTATGAAACTACAAAATATGATGTCATTAACTTTCACTACAGTTGGATCTTTTCCTAGAATGCTCTATATAATATGGCTCAGGCAGCAGAAAAATCGTGCTCTCATAATTAAATGCATGCTGCTAACATTTCACTAAGTACTGAACAAATTAACGAGTACTTACATGATTACTGGCTCAGTATCCAGTGCTTTTCTGATCTAGCCCTGTAAAAAAAACCCCGAGTTTTTGTTTTATAAACATACAAGTTATGGATTACTCTTTTTTTAAGAATTAATTTTATTGCTTAGTCAAGATATAGTCTTTCCATTAAATGAATAATATCCAAAATATAAAGCATTCAGTCCTTCTATGTGTTTCAAATTTGTATGCTTACTGAACTAAGTCTTCCTGACTTCCTTGTATTAGTCTGATATAGTCTTTATTTTCTCATAAATGAAATTCTAATTTTGCAGTATTGAGTTGTGTTTATCATGTAGACATCTGTTGTGCAGAGACTAAGAGTGCTTTGCTCAGTTTGTTGCTTGAAAATGTGCTTGAAATGCTTGAAAATGTGAAAAAATTAGTGCACTAATCAATTCGAGGTGATCCATTAGTGATATTTGTAATATATCCTGACTATTTTTTTACTAGATGTGTCTAGTCTACTAACTGTCAACCTTGGTGGGTGGGGGGAAGGGGAAGAGGGAAAGAAAATATTATTTTAAAACTTTTAATAGTTTTCTTTACAATTTGCATGAAACTGCATACTTGAGATAGTTGTAGGACAAGGAGAATAACCCTGACTATAATTGTGTTCTGCTTTGTGGCTTGTTGCCAGTTATTCTGCCAGATGAGAAAGTTGGAAACCAAGGAAGATCTAAGTCATATTATCTGATGCAACATTTATTTTCCATATGCTGGGATCTTTTTATGTTTTTAAGCGTGATTGAATATTTTTAATAGCTATAAAAATTACATACTGTAGGAAAGGTCAGGATGCATGAATGAGTTGCCTCTGAAAATGTCATGGAATTAAAATATGCTTGCTCATACTGTTTCTGCACATGCTTATATATATGTTTTATAGTTTGGTCTTGCATATTATTTTTGGTTGTTCTTGCTTATTATTTTGTGACTGGCTTTCCCATTTCTGTGTATTTACTCAGTCTTGTGTGATAATTACATCTATCATTGTGATGATGAGAGCTGCATTCAGCCACTTCTAGTGTTCTTGCTTAGGTTTGAAGTGCTTTAATGGCATTTCAGATTCTGCCAGTACAGTCTGTCATTTTATCCTCCTGTGGCACTCTTATTTGAATTTGTTTTGTTTGGGTAGAGATAATTCCTGGCTTAAATGACAAGAAAATTAGGGCTACCAGAGGTTAGCTTCTCTGCACTGCATTTCACTATTAGATACGTTCTCCTGCTTGTGCTGGTAATAGCTGCATAGGAATAATGTGCTGTTTATCCCAGTTAAAATTTAGCTGCATGGAGTATTCTTAGAAGATAGTGTGTTTTTCAGGTGGGGGCCACTGGATATTAATTTCCTCATTTCTGATTTTATTGTCTAATTTTGAATCAGGGATCAGAGTCCATAACAGTAGGATTTACTGCATGTAGCTAGCACTAAAAATACGCTGTAAGAATCTCCTTGAAACAGACAACTCATCTGCCAAGAGAAATAATGTTAGGAGTGTATTTATGGTCTTTTTTTTTTTCCTCCAGTCAGTTCAAGAGCAGTAATTATAGTTAAAGCAAGACTAGAAAACATAGTTTTGGCTAGTAGGAAGAACAAACAAAAACCTTGTTTGACACCTTTCTTCCACTTTAGAAAAATTTGGAATGGAGTCCTAGGAATTTACACCTGTGATTTCTTCTGTTATCAGTTTCTATCAGAGATATGGTTCTCACCCTCAGATTTTGAGAAAATTCTCATCTGACACCAAAGTTGAATCTCTGACTTTTGTCTAGGATTTCTATTAATTTTAATGTCAATATTTTATTTATGCACCTAGAACAAAGAAAGACTATAAGCCAATACTGAATATAAAGGCAGGAACAAATAATTAATAATTTACAGATCAAATCCTGGAGACAAATGAGACTTCAAATTTATGCTGCTGAACAGTGTGGCTATAAGGAAAGCAAGAAGTCTGAAGTAATCAGAAGCTCAGTTAGTACTGCTGACCCTGTTTTAAGTCTGTATAAATAGGGTTTGTTTTATGAAATGAGCTGCATTTTGCAGAGGCAGGCCACAATGGGCTGGTTCAGTGGCTCTGTGGTACAAGCCTTATGGTAGGTACAAGACACGCTGTCTAGATTGAGTAAGATGGCAGTTTTGGCCTAATGCTTACCATGCATTTTGCTGTCAGTTCTCTCTTCACTAGTGTCCTAAAAAAATCCAGATCCAGCTGAAATCTCTAAATAATAGCTTCTTCAGAAAGAAGACACATTCTAAGGATAAGTGATATTTTATGCCTTTTTTATTTTATAGCTGTGATATAAGTAACGGAACATATAAAGATGTGAGTATGAAGCAGGATGAGTGACGATGTAAGTAGTACGAATAAGTGTATAAAGCAGAAATAATATTTCAAGGACAATCTTCAAGCTGATACCTCATAGATTAAATATACTATATGATAGTTCTATTTTGAAGTACCTTACTCGTATTTTTACTAAATTTTTTGGAACATCTTGTGGAAAATCTTTTGGAACATCTTCTTAATACTATCAGAAAGCTTATTTTTGTATATATTCAAAAAGGCTGCTGTTGATCTTTCCATATTATATTGCAATAATTTCCATAGGTCTCATTTGTTTTATAGTGCCATTTGTAGGTACTATGGTGTGCCTATAAGCAGTAGGAACTCTAAATATTGAAACATTGTTAGTAATTAAACTCTGATTTCTTTGCCCTAGAACCCTGCTGGCATTAGGCTGCCATGTTGGAATTGCTGATGAACGTGCTGAAGAAAAAGTGAAAAAAATGAAACTTCCAAAGAAGTAAGTTGAAATTCAATGTGTCTTCTTGTAAGGCAGTGTGAATTAAGTGAATTCTATTTTAACAATTCAATATTTACACTGCTAGGTTTATTAGTTCTTGAGTATGCATGAACATGCATGAATTCTCAGAAATTTTCAGAAATTCTCACATACCATAATTCACAGCTTTTCTTCCACGTATTTGTCACCTTATATGTAGACAAATTTTAGGGGTTTTTTTCTGCTATATTTTAATGTCTGTTATATTTTATATGTTTTCTGCTATATTTTAATGTTACCGGTTTCTTTTATATATTGTGTGAATCACAGAGACTTTGCAAAGAATTTTTACAGTAAATTTGCCAATGTATTTTAATGTGCTGTAGATATTTAAGGGTGACCCTTTTGGAAGTTCTCAAATGGCCACGACTTGAGGTGTAGAGAACTGGTACAATCACCTGACTTTTATCTGAGTGCTCTGTTGGCAGTAGCATTGGTAGGACTGGGCTTAGCCTGGTATGATACACTCCACTACCTCAGCTCTGAAACCAGCTCTCATGGCCCAGCCAAGTTGCCCTGGCTTCCTAGCACTGGTGTACACTCACAGAGTTTGGGAATAAAGACTTTGGAAACTTGGACAGAGTTGAGATAGTGGAACTTAAGTTTCATATGCATGTCTGACAGCCCTACTGCCCAACATACACTTGAGCCCATGGGATGAAGGAGGATTATATGATATGTTAAAAGTCAGAAAGGTAAATGTCACAGTTTTACTTGGAGAGAACTTTTGTATGGTCTGTAATTCCTGAATTCAAGATAGTTTCCTTGGTTATTACTCAGAGCAATGGTAAGTGCTGCTTGCTGAGTTCCTGCCACCAGTACCAACTTACTGCTCTTTGCAGGCATGTGCTCTGTGCAGAAATAGCTTTTCCACTGGTATTGCATATCTCCTTTATTCACAGCAATTCTTCACTGACCCATACCTTTGTATTACATGCAGTCCCTGAGGCCAGTGTAATAACCTCCAGCACGTTTAACTAAAGCATGTCTTCTTTCTTCCTTTTCTGAGCCAAAAGCCTGTGCCTCATTCTGGCAAGATTCCTGCAGGCTTCTAGGTAATACTTTACTATGAGATAGCTGTAAGAACCTGGACTGTCAAGTTTTTGCTATCTACCACACTGCACAGATTTACATACCATTGATATTACAGTTTCAGAATCCCTGGTATGGTGGCTTTGCCAGAATGAATAGGAATAAAAGCAGGGTATTAATTTAAATTCCACCCCCCACAAACTATTCTTCAGTTTTGGTATCCCAAAATAACTGTTTATGTCTCAAAGAAGGAGAGATATCTAGGGCCTTCTATATTTTCATTCTGAATTTCCGGGACAGAAATATATGTGCATTTGCAAAATTGTTCAAGTGAATCAAATGTCCTGCTCTTGAAAAACTGCAGGTAAATCTCATGTCTGAAGAAATTATACTTTCTAATAAAAGAGGACCAGCAATGTTGAGTTATTTTAAATTCATTAACTGTCTTAACTTTAGAAACTTGAAGTCATACCATACATACAAGTCAGAATTTTGATACCTCACTTATAGTGGATTGCAAAAACTAGTAAAGAGGAAAGGAAAACATTGTGGCTATATTCTTAAAAGTTTGTGCAGGGGAGTGTGGCAGGAAAGAGCACAGAAAATGCCAATCTGACAAGACAAGTGTGCTGATTTCATAAGTTTCCATGTTTCCATTATGGTCATGTTTTACTCATCTCACTGAAGTCACTTCACAGGTACTTATGAGAGGTAACTGTGAGGGCAGTGAACTCCTGTGGGGGCTTGCTGTAATAGAAACCTGCAGACTGGGAACTATGTTAATGGCTGATTTTGGAATGATCCTGAATTGTTGTTTTCAAACTTAAACTTCTTTTTACTGTGGTAATTATGAAGGAAGATTCAACCTCTTATTTGTAGATGGCAATCCCTCTTAAATGCCTGGTTGTTTTAAATTATTGTTTTCAACAAATGTGTTGAAATGGTTGTCACAGACGAGAATTAATTATGATTGGTAAAGTATTTGAATATTTTAGGATATAAATGGGGATAAATACTGTTCAATTTTGTGGGTTTCTCTCTGTCAGTACAAATAAAGAAAATAAAAGTACCGAATTGTTTAGAAAATAATTGAGCAATTAATTAAACTAGCCATTCTTTATACACCCCAGGGTGTATAATTTCTGTGAGAGAATGTTGTTTATTTTCCACAGACTCCTTTTGTTTCAACCAAAATAATGCTTTGTATGCTGGAGGAGGAATAGAATAATAGAATCATTTAGGTTGGAAAAGACCTTTAATGCTTTACATCCTCTTTTGAAGATTTGCTCATAAGTAAAATAAGATATTTCTATAATTAATTGGAAGGGAATAAATCTACAAAAGTAGCATTCGTAGGAGCACTGAAAAAAGTGAGGAAGCTGCCTTTCTATTTTGAAGTCATGCTTAAATTTTAAACATTTTCTTCTATGATTTGAAGGCTAGCTCAGGTGTGAATTATTATGAAGATAAACTTCTAAGGTGCATTTCAAAACTGGTCTTGAGTAAGCCATTTGACCTGCTTTATCTCTTACCATCCCTTTATGTAACAAGAAGAATGTATTTTCTCGTTTCCATAGGAAGTAGATAGAATTTAATAAGCATTGTATAAATAATAAATATTCAGAGGTAGAAATAATGTTGCTGATAGGATTTAGATAAACAACATCTTAATCTACTGCTTTGAATATGTGGCATTACTAAAATAATTTTAAAACATTTTTAGTTCAGACCATCTTGGGTAGCTTTCATTACCAGTTACTTCATCCTACCCAGATGCAATTAGCTTGAAACAGAATCAAAATCAAAACCAAATCATTAATAAAATTGACATTATTATTATTCTTTATGTTCAAAGGCAGATATATTTATGTCGATATCTTGCATAGATGTTATTTCTTGCTTTTATGATTTCTCGTAATTTTTTTTCTCACTGAAAGGTAACTGCAAGTTCTGGGTTTTTTTCAACAGCTATCAGTTATTGAGTGGATATAAGCCAGCACCCATGGATCTGAGTTTTATCAAACTGACCCCCTCTCAGGAAGCTATGGTGGATAAACTAGCAGAGAATGCTCACAATGTTTGGGCGAGGGACCGTATAAGGCAAGGCTGGACATACGGCATCCAGCAGGTAAGTAATGGTGACACACAGTCAGGAAGAAACAGGTGGTGAATGCAAGTTTGTCAGTCAAAGAAAACAAAACACATAATTTAAAGCACTCCTTCTAAATGGCAGTATGACACTCTTTTACAAGCAGTATTAAAAAACTTGGTAGTATATTCTTGTACGCTATCTAGATCTCAGGGTGAGAAAATTGCATGCAGGAAGCTAATGTTCTCCAGTATTTTAGGAAATGTAAATATTGACTTTCACTAGGGGAATCATTTAAATGTTTGCAGTTCCAGGAATTGAATAATTTTGTTTATACAGGAAAATCATAATGTAAACTTCTGGTAATAAATTTGCTAATATGTTATATTTCTCACAGAAGCTGTGTTTAACTGCAGGTAGTTAAGTCAATCTCAGAGTTCCAGTCCTACTTTAGTTGTTCTGCTCCAGTGAATAGAAATATTATTTAGTACTTATGCCAATGTGTTACAAGGTAGGAGAGTAAGAATAAAGCATGGTGGATTATCAAAAGCAAAACTCAGGTTCTTTGGTTTCTTTAAAAAAATCCCAAAACCAGTCAACTGGGTATACCATTAGCTTAAGTTAGTATTTTTCAAGGCAGCTTCTACATCAGTTTCCCCTTTATATTTCCTATTCTTTTTGTGATTGATTGTGAATGTTATGTACAGAAAGGTCTCTTCACTTGCATTAATAAATGTGTGATAGCATTTCAGAGTGAAATATTAGGACAATTTACCCCTTGGGGAAAAAAGAGTTTTCATGGTTTTGTGCTGAATATAAAAAATCATTATTTTTGCAAAAATGAGAAACAGCTCTTTTGTTTTCTTCTTACAAACAGTGGTTTTGTTTTTGACAAAAATTTGAATTACACATTTCAGTGCCAGATTTTGTTCTTCTACGGGACTATTTGCAAAAGTTTTGTGTAGAATGATAAAATAATCTGGGCTTTTATACATTAAGCACTTCACCTCATCACATAAAGATATGTTTATGTGACAAAATATATGCTGCATATCTGCATTTCAGTATTTTCATTATTGTATCTTAATATGACACTTATTTTGTTACTTTGGAAGCTATTTAGGAAATCTATGTTGTGTATGTGGGTCTAGACAGACAGTGAGTCAATTTTTTTGTTTGTAGACTGGAATAGATGTATATTCTCTACTAGAAAAACACTGAAGATAGTTCAGTGTTTGTACAACTCCCCTGCTTTCCCCAGGATCAAACTTTTCCATAGTACCTTTAAGTAAGAGGTGGCCTTTTGAAGCGCTGTTAGCATTTCTGATGTAATATGAATTATGAGAAGTGTTGGAAGTGATGATTTTCTGTTGTCAGGTAGGGGGAGGAGATTAATTAGTTTTGAACTCACTATTTTAATCCTGTGTTTATGGAATCACTGCACAATTCATTTCTAGAATGAAAAACTGTATGCTCAAAAGAAATATTTCTGATATATTTAAGAATGCACTCAAGAATTTATACCATGTCTCCCAAATTTTTTATTTTTCCAGAAGTTAATAATTTTCAATACAGGACCTTGCCAACTGGGAGCTATGAAATTAATGGAAGTTGGGAAATAGTACAACTTTGATAGAAATTTGACATAGCCCAAAATTAAATTCAGTTTTGCAACAGAATTTATTGGTTAAGATAAAGTTAAGAAGCTTCTAGAATGCATCTCTTAGCTAATTATATTTCTAAGTAGCTTTGGGAAAATTTAATCTTATGACTCACACATTTCAAATAAATTTTATTAGATCTTGAAGAAAATTTAACTTGCCATTTTTATTGGTGTATCTTTGAAAAAACACCACAGATAATTTTAGCGTATTTGTTGCAGTGAATTTGCAGCTAAATTGCAAGTTTTCTGAATTAGTGAGGTTTTAAGTAGGAAAGTCAGTTAAATGGTGATGTCAAAGACTTTCCCAGTGTTAATGGTTTGAGAATGTTATGGAAAAAATGTAATGGGAGTGAGTGGCAAGAAAAAATTTCTCCTTTACATCTTCAAAATATTTTTATTATACAGTGTCATTATGTATATTTTAGTGTGCCTGTATTTGAAGAGATGTGATGTGATAGTCATAAATCATTCGTTTTATTATTGTTCCCAAAAGGCAGTGGAATTGCTCAAGGCCACAAGTTGGGTTTTAAAAAACACCCCAACCCCCCTCCCTTTAAAAAAAAAATCAATCAGACAAATCTAGAATGGGATATAACCTAAAATTAAAGACTTCAGAAGAATCAGGAAGTCTATCTTATGTTCTCAGTGCTGTGCTCAGGGAAACATACTAATCTGACTGTTTAACCTTAAATGTTGTAGCGTACGAGGAGACATTTTTGAGCCTCACCAGGAGAGAGCAGAGGGGGAAAAGGAGGACTCTGGTCTCCTCACTGAACAGCTCTCTGTGTTTCATCTACTGACTCTTAAAGTAGTTTTCTGAGGGAAACTCTTGGAACTTTGGCCTTCCCTAGGCTCCCTTTCTAATAAATGTCCTACTCACTGGATGACAAAGTTTGACATGAAAATTAAATCTCTGCTCACTTATTAAAAATTATAATCTGATGAGGGAAAACTCATGGCAACTAGAGGTTTTGTTTAAAACCCTTTAGCCTTGTAATTACTGAGTGGTGCATTAGACATTTTTCAAGAGTTTTAAAAGACTGACTCAATAGCCTCAAGGTATCTAACTAGACAAGTAAGATTAGCTATATCCATTCTGATGGCCAGGAGCAAGATTTTGTATAAAAATGTTGTTGGAATGGTAGCCCCTAGTTATGTTTTCAGATATTTTTTAAGCAGTTGGTGTGAATCAGCTCTGATTTTGACTACCGCATTATGCTGTGAAACAGTCTTAGACAAATGCTTCTGCTCTAAATCTTGACCGGGCTTAGGTATATATGATAAATATTTAACTGTTCTTCCTTTGCAAGACAAAGACAGCTATGGGCATGCAGAGAAGAGTCTGGAGTATTTAAAACTAAAAAGCTTAAGTGCCTATGAAACTGATCACATTTGGAGTTGGGAAGACAATTAATTAGGGTTTTGCAGTACTGAGTGCTTATGCTTTAAACACACAGTATTTTTTTACTGACTAAAGACTTTCGTGTGCTGAGTTGTGCACTGTTATTGGAATGCAGTGTAGTGGTACAGAGAACAGTGTCATAGTTATGCTTTCAGCAGAGTACGATTGTTAAATGTGGAAAAGAGCTCAGAAATATTCATGATCTTCAAGAAGCAGATTTACAAGATAAACAGTATACTTTACTCCTTTATTCCTGGCAGACAATTTACCACAGTCTCATGGATAGTTAAACTGGTAAATTATGCCCTTCTTCAACAATAATACATCTTGCAGAAACTGCCATGCCTTGGATGTTGATGTCGATTTACTCTTAATTCCATAATCTTTTTTCAAATTTTTTTTTCTTCTGGAGAAAAGACCAACAGCTGAGTTTCAGGAGTGCTTGCAATATACAGTTATCAAATACCAGTTATTAAAATCCATAAGAAGAGAGCAGAATAGTAAGGTGCTCCTTTCTGAGTGCAGTGCACTTTCATTTAGCTGGCACACATATCAAGTGGCAAGCTGCTAGCTCCAGCTGTTGTCCCCACTGCTACGTGCTTCTGTTTGACTCCAGTGGGTTTATTTTGTGGGCTACATTTTGTCATCCCATCATATTACTGTGACATGTTACAGTACTGGAATAAAGTGACATGATATTATGCTGTATAATCCTATAAACTGATCTTGCAGAGCTGTGAAATGGTTTCCTAAGGGAAAGATGTTTGAAAGTAATCGCTAGCAAATATATTGTGAACACCAATTGTGCTGAGGCTTTAGGATGAATTAAATAATCTAGTAGGTCTGTTCTGTATGAGAGCCTCAGCATTTTGGGATTATATAAAATGAAAAAAATTAAAGTGATACTGTCAAGTAGTTAATGAACAAATCATTTATTTCTTTAAAAACTATTGGGGAAAATACCTTCCAACTTCCAGACTTCTTTTCTTCTAAATCCATCACTGCTTGTCAGGCTTTTTTCTTAACAAGATACAAGAAGCTACATTTTATACCTGACTATATACAATGTTTTTGTTCTGCTGCTGCAGAGCCAGCCAGCCAGCCAGGAGACGGAGCACAAGTTAGCTAATAAATCCTGTTCCTGTAACTGTCCTGACAGCTGTGATGACACTGATCACAAACAAATATTTTTTCATGGTACAGACTCACAGTTGCTTATTGCTACTTTAAGGGAGAAAGCAGAAGGAGCAAAACAGGTAGGAAAAAATATGTGTTTATGCTTAAAAGAGCATATTAAGTAGCAAGTGTAAGTGGAAAAACAATCACAAAAATCAGTATGAAAATACTTGACAATGTCCCTTTAAGCGAGAACATGATTACCTGCAAGGTGGTGGTCTTGCAGCAGGGGAAATGGTAAATGAGCAATGACAGATGCAGGAGTTAGATCCAGGAAAAGAAGCAATATACCCTTGCTGTAAGTGAATTAAAATCATTACATTTGTACTATGAAAGAAGGCTTTTTTTTTTACCTTTATGAATTTTGATATTAAGTTCTGTCATAATTACATGAGGTTTATTGTTTGGTTACTTTTGAGAAATTTTTCATAACAAGGTAATGGAAAAATAGCATTGAAATATAAAAGCATGTGTTTGTGACTGAACCCTCACAATCTAATGGAAAATATTCAGAACTGATATAAATTTATCCATGAACTTAGGGTATTTTTTGACATTCATAAAACTGTGATTTTATGTATACAGGAGAATCCCAACATCCGTATGAATACAGAGAAGAGAAAAGGGTTGAGCTTAGAAATCAGAAAGCAAATGAAAAGAATTTAAAGGGCATTATTTGCCTCATCCCTCTTCCTGAATACCTAAGTTCTAGGTCTCACCACTGTAGAGATCACAGGCAAAGCTTCTTTCACATTTTGCTTATATACACTGTCACACATCCAGATAGCTTAGTCAAAGGCTACCTTACTTTTTCTTCATGATTCGTTCTGTTCTGTTTAGAGAAGCTAACAATCAGAAACTGCATTTGTACTGAAGAAATGAAAAGTATTAAAAATCTCACAGCTTTTACAATTGTTTATAAATATTGGCAACCTAAAGTTTTCCTTACACTGTGAAAAATCTCTTAAAAAAGATAGTCTTTACTTCCTGTCCTAGAATAGTCAATTGGTATTGCTAAGCAATTATATGCAATCTTTGGCCCAAAAGTGCAAGACATTTTGGTCTTTTAAAGTTAGGATCTCATTTTTTTTCAGATTTATAGAGAGTTTATGGCATCATTAATTGATCAGGAGTTGATCTCCTTCTCAGACTGCCTAAGGCTGCAATGCAAGAGAGGCATTGGTCTGGAAAGTCAGGCTGGGTGAAATATGCATGTGTCAGAAAAATCAAATTGTTGCTTATTTTTCCATTAATTATATATAAAACCAGCATTTGTCCTTGTAAAAACCACTTATGTTACCTCAATTTGACATTTTACATGATCTATACCGATATATTAGTTCCTTCCATTTATAGTCAAGGCACATTCTGCCAGGCATTCCATATGGCTGTGGTTCTCAGTGAAGATGGCAGAAGCTGTACACATATAACTGAAGATAAACTTACTTCCAAGGTTAGAACTCAGCTGCTAGTACTCCAGGTGAGGAATACAACCTCTTCTTTGGTTGGGTACATCTGGTTTACTACTGTTGCTAAGAATACAGCTTTGTGAGGATTTTATCATGCTTTCGGGTTCTAATGCTCTGGACTTTGAAAATGTCTTTTAGTAAATACCAGTTTGGAATTGTATTTTTCCTTTTCCCTTATAAGATGATTTGTAATTTTCATGGTTTCTGATTAAACATGAGCAGCTGGATAGGTGTGGAAAAGCTAGCCCTCTGGACAGCAAGGCATGAGAGGTGTGGTGTAGGTAAATGCTGACAGTGTCTGTGCTGCACACACACATGGCGGCTCACTGGTTTTCTGGCAGCACTGCTGGCAAGCTTGCCCTGTAGCATTTGTTCAGGCAATTGCTCAGAAATCTTTGTGATAGTGAGAGGTGTGGACCTTGCATGTCAGTGGAGATAGGACATCAAGCAGAATCAATTCACAGCTGTGGAATGAGGGCTTGATAATGATGTGAAGGGTGCTAAGAAAACAACAGCACATCTGTCTCACTGGATGTGTGCTGAAATACATTTCACAGAATCACAGAATCACTAGTTTGGAAGAGACCTTCAAGATCATCGAGTCCAACCCATGCCCTAATATCTCAACTAAAGCATGGGACTGAGTGCTCATCCACTCTTTTTTTAGACACATCCAGGGATGGTGACTCCACCACCTCCTTGGGCATGCCATTCCTGTACTCGATCACTCATTCTGTAAAAAACTTCTTTCTAATATCTA
>VWYI01044295.1:6520-26348 GCA_013399455.1 Anthoscopus minutus
GGAAGGGAAGGGAAGGGAAGGGAAGGGAAAGGCTCTTAGAATGATATTAGATACATGGTAAAAGGAAAAAAAATCTTTTTATTTTATGCATATCTTCCTGAAAGATACTTGGATAGTTCTCAGAGGTTATTTTTAGTATATTTAATGCAAAGCAAGAAAATAAGGAAGGAAGACATTTAATTTTGTTGTTATGCTTTTTATAAATTTCTGTCTGGACACATGGGATATGAACTTTATATTACTATCATGATGATAGCTGAATTAATATAATAGGTCTTCACTCTGCATTTCAAAAAAATTATTTTGGAGAACTGCATTAACATAGTACATTATCTGTTCTTATTGTACTGAAACTATTACTGACATACTCAACAAATCTCTCGTCATATATTTATCTGCTTTACTTACATTACTGCAGCTATTTTTGTTCTTCTCCCTCTTTCTTTTATTGTTAATGATTCAAGGGGTTTTTACTTTTTGCTTACATTTTTAGAACTACCTCACCTACAGCTTCAAGGGACACTATGCTGGCAATTTAAATGAAAGTTAGGATCACAAGAGAAAATACACAAAACTTCTCATAAATGTACTCTTGATACAAAAGGAAACTTCATAATATGGTAGAATGTTATTGATTATATTTGTATTTCAGACAAATTAATACAAAATATCCATTTCAGATCATGTTCTTTCAGGTCTGAAAAACTGTCCAAATTTAAGGTTAAATAGTAATTAACTCCATTCCTCTGTATCATAAAGAAAATTCAAAAGTTTAAAATATTTTGCTTATCTATGTTTCTGTTCTTCAGGTTTTATATTAATAAGCCATGATAGTTTCCCAGATGCTAAGGATTTTGTTCCAGTATCAGCCATTGCCAGATCCTGAAAGGTATCTCACTGTCATAGATCATACATTAAAATTTTGAGAAGTGGATAATTTCTGTCTTTCTTGGAAAACTAAAAATGGTGTCATCTTCAAACCTACCCACTCTGGATCAGACAGCAAAAAAAAAGTAACCCTCAAACAGCTCTACTCTTATTTGTGGTTTATTGTACTGCCCTGCTGATGTTTCAGTGCTACCCTCATCTGCAGGCCATCTTGTCTTCCTCTCAAATTATGGAAATTTCTACAAGGATTTTCAGGTTCTTTTCAACCAGATGAATATTCTCTTTTATCTTGGTTTAGCAGTAGGTAAATAATATGAATTGTTGTAGACAGAGGAAGAAAAATATTGTTTTAATATTCACCAAGAATCACCAGACACTAAATTTGACTTGTACGTCAACTGTATGCCAAGCTGAGAAGTTAAATAACTTTTAATAATCTCTTAAAGCACTCAAAGAAAGCTTTCTAAAGTATTTGTACGTAGAATAATTCTGATTTGCTGGTGTTGGTCCTCTTGTCAATACCAAAAATGTTAAAGGTATGTCTCCTTACACTAATCACAAAGAAATACGCATTTCAAACTGTTCTCCAAAAAATTCAGTCAGAGGAAAAAGGCTGCCCTCAGGATGGTATTCAAATAATGGGATCATTTGGAGATAATTTCTACAGAAATAAAAAATAAAAGAGAAAAAACAGTCTTCACATTTTGAGATTTCCTTTCCACCTCCTCTCTGCTTTACAGGGCCCCAGAACTTCCACACCAAGCAGAGGAAGGTTCACAATGATTCTCTGAAGAACTGGCATAATAAAATTCTGTTTTATCCTGTACATCTGAACAACAGAATTTTTTCAAAGGGTACCGTCTGGTTTTACGAACTGGAGCAGAAACTCCAGTTAACCAGTGCTCTGGTTAATATCTGACACAGTATGTTACCTGTATACCATCTCTCTGAACTTCATAGGGTATTCCTCTGCTAGCTCACAGGATCTAAACAGTATCTATACTTTTAAGATACTAAAGTCTCAATGATTTTAATTTGCAGCATCCAGTGATTCTTAGGTTTGTTCATCTGTTTGTTTGGTTTTCATCTGACCTCGGTCAGGTTATGATCTTTAGCTCTAGATTCCTGAGAATTCCAACCATAAAGACTTATCTGTATACTAGTGTAGTCTATGAGTTCTAAATTAAGCAAAGTTTGTGAAAGATACTCAATAGGTTTTTTTCTGTTTTCTCAACATCTTTTCATTTCCTTAGTGGACAAAAGCTTTGAAAATGATGTTTTTGTAATAGTACTGGTGTTTCTATTAGATAACCGAATGAATGTTTTTGTTCTAAGTTTTGAATTTGTATACTTTTAAACTTCTAAAATTCATTTTCCTGTTAAATTTGCCTTGAGATTAATTTGGTTTTTCATGTTTTATTTCATTTCAGCTGTTTTATTCTCAGTGATCTTTCAACAAATCAAGATCAGCTGACCCACAGGTATGATGTGTATTCTTGGAGGTGTCAAAAGCAAACAAATGCAAGCAACCTGTTTCTAAAACCTGCTGGAGAAAGACTGGAGTTGCAACTGGCAATACTCAGTAAGAATGAGACACAATTGGCTAAGTAAAGATAACAAAGAGATAGAAAAGAAAGTAATATAATAAAGGTTATATAACTGGCAAACATGTCAGGAAACACCATAGAAGCCAAATAAAAATAAAGAAATTCCGTTTCAAAGCCATATTTGCAGCGCTGAGTGCTCTGCACCTACGTCTGAGAGAGCGAAGAGGTTGTGTATCATGCCAAAATAATATGCTGTAACAGAGAGAAGGAAAATTGTGTAGTCACAAAACATGCAAATATGTATCACTTTAACTACACATTTCAAGCTTTTCCAAGAGTTAGGTAAGTAGTCGGAAATTCCTCTAATATTTGTGGGATTTTTTTATCTTTCATAGATTTTTATATTCTTCACAGCTGATATTGTTTTAGAAATAAAATTAACATTAAACTAGCTTTCCATAATTTTTGGAGAAAAAATTCTTTTTCTCTTTATGAATAGAACCTCTACAACTTATACTCAAAGCTTATACTGCTAGCTGCTGTTTCTAGTAATTGTTATTTAGATATCTAAAATATTTAGGAGTGGCCATTCATGAGCTGAAATACTCTGAATCTGGTGGGCCAACAAATAACAGTGGCATGGGTAAGAATTTATGTGGTAATTTGAACTGCTGCTAGCTTCAACACAGGCAAAGGACAGGAAGTTTTTTACTTCACATTCTCATGCAGTACTTTTACTTGGTTCTAGCAATCATATAAAAACATCATCACATTTTCTGGGAATAGGACATCACTGAAATATCTCTGACCTCCTCACACTTTATATAAAGGGGGAAAGGTGATATATCTTCCCCATGGAAGAGATATTTATATTTCCCCAAAAGCCTATCCAACTCATCCATTTCAATCATAAGTGTAACTCCACCAATGAAATTCTGAGTATCACACATGCCTGGGTAATACTCTTTTTGTAGTCCTTTATCACCAAGGTCAAAGCAGCCCACTATCTCTAATTTCTTACTGATAAACTCTGATGTTCGACCAAACTCTGTCTCCTCAGGCAGTTAATCAAACAAATAACAAAACACATCAGCTGCCATGATTTCATAGGGAAACAATTCCTTCATGAACATGACCAGGTGACTGGTCACAACTACACAATGTCAGGTGGCACAGCTCGTTTTTAATCAGGCTTTCATATTGTTAAGGGATGCTTATGAAAATGAAGGGAGCAAATGATTGTCTAGCTCAAATAATTTTGCTTTCCTGGTTCTAATCAACAGGCAGTGAATGTAATAGTATTACAGCTAGTTATTTATGTCCGCCTCGTATTTTCCAATAGCTCACAACTGTGAGACTTGTTAGTATATACTCAAAATTTCTATCAAGATTCTATGGATGTTTTATGAAAAACACTTCTTTACATATGTTTCTACAACATCACTAGAGAAACTTAGACTTACCAAATAAATAATCCAGAGAACTTTCAGTATGTAGAGCATCTTGCACCTATTTCCATCATGCAAACATTCAAAATTCTGTTAGAGAAACTTCATAAGAAAGCTCATACAAGCATGTCCTTGCTGCTGAAACTGTGGGCTTTCTATTAAAAAGAATACTCAGAGATAGGTGCTACAGATTTTTTTTTCTAGTTGTCCTGGTTTAGGGCAAATTTGGGAGAAAACCTCCAAATGGGGTCCCTCCAGAAAACAAATTCAAGCAGCCCCTCCATCAATTGGTTCAGGAAAATTTTTCCTTGGAGAAAAGTAGAAAAACCCTGTTTATTTAACAGAAATTGAATAATATTAAACAATAAAACCTCTTGCTGTTCGAAGAGATGGCAAATCCAGAAAAGTCCTTTCCATGGGGTGTATCTGGGCTCACTCAGACTCTTTTCAGTCCCTCCGGTGCTGGAAAATGCCAAGGCCCAGGCCCCAGTGGTCACAGGGGTGAGCTCCCTGTGTTTGTCTGGGTTTTCAGTCCAGATCAGGTTTGAACAGATCCAAGGAAAAAGGAGAAACAAAGACGGTCTGGGGAACTTCCCTGCCTCAGCTAGCTGACTAACTAACAAAAAAGGAGAGTTCTGGCCTGCTGTCTGTCCGTGCTGCAGACAGTGCAGTCCTGAGAGGCATGAGGAGCAGTGAGCACTGTTTCTGAACACAAACTGCAGCTTCTTCTTCCCCCTGCTTTGATCTTGAAACCTGTGTTAAAGGTACAGGACTTCACATCCAGCACATACAGAACACACAGCTGGGGAAAAAAGCATCATAAAGTCACCCCAGGACATTCCACTCCTTATCCCCATACCAAAACTAATATATATTCTAACTCTACAAACACATTGTATTATACCTACATATAGACAAGGGCAGTGACATTCAGGACACTAGCATAAACAATTGTTCATATAAATGCAATAAAATTGCATTGCTTTACAAATTCTTTCGTTCATATTCAATCACTTTCATCTGTATTTATGAAGATTGTGCACATATGATAATTATAACCAAAAGAACAAGTTAAAACATAGTTTACAATAGGATTTACCTCCCTGAAAATTTGTTTTCCACTGTTAACAAACAGTTTACTGCTATGACAGCTGATAAACCAGATGGTATACCCTAATTTCAGAGGATTACTGCTTAAATGGATTTCAGAGAGGTAGCACTATATTTCGTCATTTTTATCGCCTTTTTTTCCTCAGCAGAAGGTGATTCTCACTGAGAATGTGACTCTCCGTGAAAGCTCCAATTTGATGCAACATGGCTTAAAAGTATTCTGTTCAATGTGCAAGAACACCTGATCTGTTAGCACAAACCCAGAGCATTTCTGCCAGCATTTCAGGGTAAAGAATGAGAAACATAAAGAATGTCTAAATTAGCATAACTGTAACCTTTAATTCACTGAATAAATAATGCTAAAGGAAATTATGAGAACAACTCTTAATTTTCAAGGTGTCTGCATTCACAACCTCACTTATGTTTTAGGAAATTAGTTTACTTGGTTCTAGATGACCACAATCAAAAGAGGAGATTGTTCTCACCAAGCACATATCCTGAAAACTACTTTAAAATTTTCTTATTTATCATCTTATTTTTTCATACACTAGTTTTATCTGCTCAGGTAATTTGAACTGGTTGAATGAGATGGGTAGTCTTCAATTTATTGTGCATCAACTTATTTGCTTATTTTTTTTGGAATAAATCAAAGGGATTTTTTTTCACAGTTTTATACAATAAATTTAATAACAAGATAAATTTAATAACAAGATAAATTATTTTAAAATTCAAACACATGGCCACATTGTAAGTAGAATAGTACATGTATGTTTGGGATATTATTATCTTCTTTTTATGCATTAACAAACCTTTTCAATACAAAAAACCCCGCCTGAATACTGCCTGAATATTTTGAAGAGGACAAAACAGCCTAAATAAATTTAACATCTTTGTCAAATAACCAGTTGGAGATTTCACTGAAATGATGGACATTTTTACTTGCAATTTGCTTGTGAGTTGGTCCTTTTGAGCTTCAGGAGACAAAAATGAAGGAGACTGTTAATCTATACAAGGCTGAATATGTTACTCTGCTTATCAAAAGAAACAGAAAATAGTTTTAAAGTACTTTGGTTTCCCTCAAGTTAGAACAGGTAAAGACCATACCTAGGGATCAAGGTAAAATAATTACACATATTTGAAACAAGTATCTTCTGGTATCCATATCTCCATGCTGGAAAATTAAAAAATTTATCAGAGGCATTCTTCCAGAGGCAATATTCTTTTAATAACAGGAAAAAGTCAACAATGAATATGTATTTGTGATGTACATCTGTTTCTATGTTATTTTTGACTTCTGCTATTTTCCTTGGGTTTTTTATTTTGTTATGTTTTTTTTTGTTGTTTTGTTTTTGTCACTGCTGTGGTTTCTCTGAATCAGCTATCTTGAAATAATTGTATGGAATGGAAAACCTCAAGATTCTGATCTTCCTCTATCCTATGGACTTTTTCTTTCACATGTTAGGACTTGAAACTGAAAAAGACAGTTTTTGATTTCTCCCTATTTAAAAAGGAGCTAGAGTACCCAAAGTATCTTTGGAGGCAGGGTACCCAAAAAACATGCAGCTGTCCAGGTTTCAGGCTGGAGGGGATGACTAAGCCTTTCACTGGATCATAGCAGAGACAGAAATCTCATCAGATATTACCAGGTGAATCACCTGCTCAGCCTGGTAGCAGAACTATGGGATGCTGTAAGAAAGGTTATGGAGTATTAGAGGTTCAGATAAGGGCACGGACTCAAGGAACTAAGAGGTTGCTGGAGTAGCCAGGTAGCCACCAAAACAAATTTCAAGAACAAGGGATTCCTCTGTCTATCCCCCAGCAAGGAGTAGGTACAGGAGCAGTTTGTGAAGAAAGAAGGAAATGGAGACTAGTCTATGCTTGAAGTGGCAAACAAAATCCTTCTTTGTCCACCCCACAAGATACCTCTCCACAATAGGTAGGATGCTTTGTACTTGGGAGACTAGCCTAAAGAAGATGAAGGTACAGCTACATCAGAGGTGTCATTCTAATCAGAAAGATCAATCCCCTGTATCAAATATGCTTCTGAGAGGAAGTAGAGATGGGTTATAGACATAAATTACTCCTTTCTATATGGAACAGAGAGCCAAATATGACAAACAGGCCCTACCTACAAGGACGCTTGCTGCTTCCCCTAGACCTGGAATAGGAAAATCACCAGAAGCTAGGAAGTTTTTAATACATGGCTCTACAGTTTGTGTCACCACCAAAATTTACTGGTTTTGACAATGGAATGGCCTTCAATGGCACCAGGAATCCTGATATCAGACAGGCCTCTGCTTGCTCATTGAGAGTCTGTACAGAAACTAGCAGAGCTCATTTAAACTGGACATAAGCCATGGGCACTCCCAGCCCAGAAAGCCAAGGGTGTCCTGGGCTGCACCCAGAGCCCTGTGAGCAGCAGGGGAAGGAGGGGATTCTGCCCCTCTGCCCTGCTCAGGTGAGACCCCACCTGCAGAGCTGCCTCCAGCCCTGGGGTCCCAGCACAGGAAGGACATGGAGCTGTTGGAGAGAGTGCAGAGGAGGGACACCAAGGTGATCAGAGGGATGAGGCTCCTCTCCTATGAAATACTGAGAGACTTGGGGTTGTTCAGCCTGGAGAAAAAAAGGCTTTTTTGGGTGACCTAATTGTGGCCTTCCAGTATCTAAAGAAAGCCCACAAGAAATATGGCAAGAGACTATTAACGAGAGCATGTAGTGACAGAACAAAAGGGTATGGATTAAAAATGAAAAAGAGTAGTTTAGATTAGATATTAAGAAGAAATTGTTTACTCTGATGGTGGTGAGGCACTGGATTGGTTGTTTTTTAGGTTTCTTAAGGCAAATATATTTTTCACATTCTTATATAAAGTTTCTTTCTGATTGATTTCAGTTTGTCTCCTACTATTTTTAGCACATATGATTCTAAATTGTCTTGAAAGCCAAGCACTATATCCCTCTTTCTCAAAAGTAAATCCAAGCAAGTGCCCTGTGCTGAAACAAAATGCTCCCCCGTAAAAAACAAAAATGAATAAAGCATTAAGTTTTGAACAAGTGAACATTATTATTCTCACAAAGGTAACAACCTCAGCTGAATAAAGAATAAAAAGCAAAACTGTTAACTGATGGTCTGATTGATATGTTTTATCAATTTTCCTTTTGCAGCTTTGGAGAGTCAATATTTTTAATCTATGACTCCTCAGTACAGTCAGGTTACGAACACAATAATAATGTTGACGGTTAAAGAATTCTGAGGCAACTGTCAGGGAGACTGAAATTATATTAGTTTCAAGATACAGCTCTATACTCTGTCGAGATTTCTGTCAGCATGACTTTCAGACAGATTTCCTTTAGAAAACTCAAAGGACTGAGTTCAACAAAAGACTTACAGAATCATAGCATGGTTTGGTTTGGAAGGCACTTTAAAGATTTGATATACCCTCATAGAATTGTGTTTAGCATCATCTAAAAAGAGGATAACTCTGTTGCTTTATCTTTATGCAACAAGAAACATAAGTATTTGAAGATGACTATTCTATGCTTAAACCTAAGCATATGCAGTTTGTTGTATACAAAGGAATGTTTCCTGAAAAGACCCCAGCTCCTCTAGGCAAGAGCAATATAAAAAAAACCTATTCTGGCATCAGAGTCTGGTTGATTAATATAAATATTAAGATAGAGTACTTATGTGTGCATGTATGTATGTATACATATGCCTCCACATGGGAAAATTCTGTAATCTTTAACGAATTGTAGTATCAATAAATGATCAGGGCTGGAAGGGACCTTACAGATCATCCCGTTCCAACTCCTCTACCATCTTGCACTAGAGCAGGGGGTTCAAAATCCCATCCAATATGACCTTGAATGCTTCCAGGGATGGGGTACTCACAGTTTCTCTGGTCAGTCTGTTCCAGTACCTCACTAGCCTCAGATTAAAGAATTTATTCCCGATATCCTAATCTACCTTATTTCAGTTTGAAGCCATTTCCCTTTGCCCTGTCACTGCATGCCCTTGCAAAAAGTCTCCTCTACACCTTTCTTGCAGGCCACTTTTGGTACTAGAAGACTTCTTTAACTTTTTATAGTCAGAGAAATTCTTCATTTTTCCCTACCTTTTTGCTTTTAGGATCAAGATCTACATCATTCACATGTATAAGTTCTTGAATTATTACCACCTATAAAAGTAAGTAAGGCAAAATTGTATGACAATTTTGAGTGTGTTAGGGAGCAGTTAAAAAGAAGTGCTTCTACCATGTAGCTAATTATGCAGTAATGTGTTTTCTTTGAAGTGGAAGTTTTCTTTGATTTTATTGTTACTATAAAAGCTCTGAAGTTAAAATAGCAATGCAAGAACAAAATCTAGAAAAAACTGCCAGTTATTTCTCATATTTCTGTTATTTTGACTTAGCTTGAAGCAAAAAAAGCATGAAGGTAACATTGTGATGACAAATCACACTTTTAATTAGTATTTTACAAGGAATAATTATATTGTGATATGTAAGGGACTGAGGCTGAACCGGATCCTGAGAAATAATAAAATAAGCTTTAATGTGACAGAAAGGAATGAGAGAACTTGTAAAGAAAGTAGTGGAAACATAAACAGAAAATTATTTCAATGTTTTGGTTTTGCTTCTAAGACACTCTCTGAATCCTCATATTTAATGTGCTGCAACTCCAGCTACAAACTTTAATTCTGAGCTTCCTAAGAGACTCTCTGTACTGATAACTATCTTTTGAGGTTAGATATAACCAGAAAGGTTATTTCAGACACACACAGAACTCTGTCTTGATTTCTATTTGGCTTTAAACTTCTTACTATTTAATGCAGATAGGTTTTATTGCAGATAGGTTCTAAATAAATAACTTAAAAATCCCCGATTTTCTATCTTGACTTTAAGCCTTGACTCTCAGGATAAACTCTGAAACACAACGTGCATATAGATGTGTGGAAGCACACACAGGTAGGCTGTTTCCTGCCTGAAACTTCCCTTGCACTGAAAGAGTAACTCCAAGTTTGTGAGACCAAGCTTAAGTTTGAGTTTCACTCCTCCATGCATACCTTTAAGCTGATCTATCTTCAGAGACAGTGCTATCACCATGAAAAATGTCTTATATGCATACACTGGCATTTGTAGTAGTGACAGCTTCTATGTAAAAGTAGAAGATTTTTTTCCCAGCTTGTTCATTTCACTAGAAAAAAAATAATCCTATTTATCTTTTAGCAACACAGCTTTTCACTCATAGAGCTTCTATGTACCTGACACAAAACCAGATAGAAGCCTTCCTTTAAAGACCATTCAGAAACTAATTTCAATCCTTAATGTTTTAAAGAATGAAAAAAAATACAGATTTTTGTTGCTCCCATTTAGTAGTGGCTGGGACTAAAATTATTAGTACCATATAATTCTGTACCCACTCACATATGTGTGTGTGTGTGTGTGTGTGTGTGCGTGTGTATGTATATATATGTATATATATACACACATACACATAGAAGAATGTTACATTGACAGCCAGTGGAAAAAAGTTGGTTAAGCAATCACAGAATAATCTGATTTCATGCTATTTTTCTTACAGTCTTTTAGTCTGTATTGATTATGCTATATATGTGTTCTTAAGAACCAGTAAATTCAGCCCATCAAGTACTTTGAGCCCAAGAAGGCCACTGAAGTAAAGCAGAATGCTGAGTTTCTACCTAGTCCTGTAAAAATTCTCTGAAAGCAAGCACTACCCATTTGATCCATATCCACCTCCTTGCCCTGTTAGCTCTTTCCAGGAGTATTTTTCACTTTGACCTACAGTGGGTGTATGTTGGAGCAGTGCATGCAACTTCTTTCCACTGTTTTAATATTTTATCCTCTTGGATGTGTGCTTCACAAAGTAACTTTAAGTCAACAGACAGGCAGACAGTCTTACATTTTTGAAATAGGTATATTTGTGAGGAAGACTTGCCCAGTCTCATCTCACTTATCCAACCTACTTGCTGTCTTCCTACATGTACATATTATACAAAAAATTAAGAAAATATAATTTTGTCTGTGATAGCAAGACAACTGTCCTAGGTTTTACAATAAACATTCCCAAAAATTAAAAATGTATAAAAATAGCTTGGCTCAACTTTAAATAGCTTGCTCTTCAGCCTTCAGTATATTTATTTTTAATTGGTTTCTAAACTAGATTACTGAATTACATTATGAAATGTATTTTGGACCAGAAAGAAATATATAATTTGTTATGTGTTAAATGTTTTACATATGAAAGAAATGTAAACCTACCATAATATAAAGGGGAGTGAAGATGTGACTGCTGGACACAATATGACAATAAGTGACTAATTTCCCAATGTATAATGAAGAAAAAAACCTCTTACATGTACTACCTAAAAAAATTACAACATTATTAATATAGAAAGCTCTTGAAACATGAAGTGTTTGAAATTGCAGATAAATAGAGAAAAAAATGTCAAATGTGAAGAAATTAAAGCAACACATTAAAAAATCATTGTTTTTCCATTCACAGGAGCTGTAAAATTATATACAGAGACAGGAAAACAACAACCTTAATAGAAGCCTTCAACCTTATCTAAGATTGCCACTGAAAAGATAATTCAATATAAAATGAGTAATTCTATTCACGGCAGGGGTCTACATAAAAACTCCAACAAATCTTCCATCTCAGTGGTTCAGTTTGACATCTGAAATATACAGGTTTTGGATGGTAGCTGGTATGAATGACATTTTGGTACCAAGCCATAGTCATGGTCTTAGAATTTGAATAAATTTCTAATCTTTCTAACAACCTAAAATATTTGCTCTTCAGCTACTGGCATTTTAGCCAGTAGTTATTATTTCTGGTTTTCCATAATATGCATGAAAAAAATACTCTTTTCATAATTTCTACAATGAATAGTAAGTTGATTCTGTTGTGAAAAAAAGCAAGTTTCCCAGTCCATTGATTTGGATATCCTCTGACTTCAAGTTATAAAGTGTGCCTATTGTACTTAAATTTCTAAAAAAATTGTAAAACATGCTAATGCAATTTTTAAAAAGCCTTTATCAAATTTATTATTCTATATACAGAAACAGCTGTATTAATTGTACGAACAAAATTCTTATAAAAAGTTCAGACTCATAGCTTGTATTAACTCATAATTTAAAATATCTGTGATGAAAAAAATTTTTATGCAAAAATCCATGAGCATAAGTCACCCCAGAAAATGAGAATGGCATGAAAAAGGCGTGAAATAAGTTATTATCTTTAGAAATCAAAAATTTCTTTTTGATCCAGAGGTCTGGTACCACACTTAAAATTTGCATGTCTGTAGAAAGCCATTTTTAATTTGAAGGGATTAAATTTCGATTCTACCTAATATAGTATCTGCAATAATTTGTTTAAATATACTCTTAACGGGTAATTATTCAGACTAAAATCCAACATTAAACTTGTTGAGCTAATGTCTAATATTTTCTAGGGTATCTTCAAAAGGAATGTGGATTCCATTTTCCCACAGTTTAGAAATGAAAAACAAGACCACTTTAATCAGATAAGTGTGAGTGAACAGGAAAAAAACATGTATAATTTTTTTTCAATGATGCTTCTTTAAAGTGTAATTTATTTTTAAAAAATTAGCAAATTAGGGATGAAATAAACTTTTTTTTTCCATTTTGAATCTTCTCAGAAATGTCATTGACACTGAGACCTCAAACTTTAAAAATCTTTGTTGCTCATAAATATTTCTAATTTTCTTAAAATTGTGTGAACACACACACACACACACAGATAAATGTATGTAAATCAAAATCAAGACTGAAAAAACCTCCCTTGTATGGCAAAAAAAGTCTGTTCACTCTCAGGATATCACTGCATATGTTATGCTTATCTGCTCTATTCATGCTTTTCTACAGAGCAAGCTCTATTAATCCATCAAATTAATAAAGGAAAAAAACACTTAGTCTGCCATTATGACAGAACCAATTATAGTAAGACTGGGAAATATATGAAAGGCATCAGTGCAGTAATTAAAACTTCATTCTTTCTAATTAGTTTTGGTCAACCAGTAAGATGTGGAAGTAGACTATTAAAGAAGGGTTAAAATATCCTGAAAGAATTTAGTAATTATAGATATTGATTACTTTTAGACTTTGTTGAGCCAACAGGATAAGAAAAGCACAGTTGTCTGTTTGGTCTTTTTATTTCTCACAAGATTGATGAGTAAACAAACAGAGAGGAAGCATTCACATAAATTCAACATCTGTAATATTTTTCACCCTGAATTACTTGGTTGAGAAGAACACCTTTTATGTGAAGTCACCAGAGAGGAGCCAGCAGACTTGATTTGCAACCTGTACTCTTCCCTGTGATTAATGAAATTTTGATGTTTAAAGAGGCAGCATCATTAGGCAAAAACTTAGCAAAAAGAAATTATGTTCCTTCAAGTGGGATCTCCTGCCACACTGTGGTGTTTTCCCCTGTTTGTAAAATGCATCTTCTTCACATATTAGTCTGTCATTTTCTGCAAATGCTATCTTAAATAGTCCGCCCACATGCAATGCTTCCTAATGTAACTTACTGTTTTTCTTGTGTCTTTTAAAAAAATAAAATTAATAAAGAAAAAAAAATTTTTAGCTAGTTATAAAATTAATCAAAAACTTGAAAATAGCCATGAATTTAGAAATCTTTGACAATACCTTTACATACAAAACCCTTTACACCAAAAAATGCTTTTGGATAAACTGTGCTCTAAAGTAGACTAAAACGTAAATATGAAAGATCATTTAGGATGAGTTTCATTTATAGGAGTGCTGTGAATCAGTTAGCATAGAAACAAACCACCAAAGGATAGAAATTCTCATGTAAGGAAGACAACTTTTTATGGCATTCAGATGAAGCCAATGCTAATAAAGGATGGAATATGAGTGAAGTCACATAAGCACTCTCACATTTTCTTTAAAATATACTAGTTAGTACACATACATCACTTAGAGCCTTTTGTGGCCCCAAGTTAGATTACATTGCAATGCTTCTGGGTTCTTTCAGTTTTCTTCTTTCTGTGTTTTTGCTGAATTTTATTCCTCTGATCTTCTACCAAATTTAATTGTGTGAATCCTTGCAGAAATATACTCTCTGTATCTTCCTTCTTTTCTACATTCATTCCAATTCAGACAAGCACACTGTATTGTCTATTCTTTTTTAATTCTAGACAGCAAATAAATTTAAATATAAAAATTTTCACTACAAATTACTCTTTTTTGTGTTGATTTTTTCGTTCATTGGTATTGCTTCAAATTTTTTCTAGTAGAGGCTCTTTTCTCATCTATTGTTCTCAACATGAGGTCAGATTTGCCATTTGTTAAAATGCCATTTTAAAAATGGTTATGGCCTTTTAAATGTCACAATGACAATGAAGTGAATCTACTCTCAGAGAAAAATGTCGGTCCCTTATTTTGTCAGGAAGCAGAGAGCACAGAGACAAGGCAGCTGTAGATCTTAGTCCAAATGAGCAGAATCTTTCTCAAGTTGCCATTTTTCTTAATGATAGTCCATAACCTTAATTCCATTGACCTTTATGGAACATAGAGATGTTTTCAAAGATGCTGGAGTTTTGCTGGATTTTATTTGACTGAGAAAACTATTGCAAAAAAATCAAAGTACTTGTTTCCCACATGTTAAAAAATAACCAATACATTTCCAATCTGAGAATATTTTGTATAAAGTTTTAAATGAACAATACATTTCTTTTAAATATTTTCAAAACAGAAACACCAGCAGTCAAAACAAACAAAATAGAATCACGTCTTATTTTTAAATGCATATTTCATATCCTAAAGAAGTAGAATACCAACAAACAAACAAAACCAAATACCCAAAGAAAATATATCTCCACTCTTAAAACCACAAACTCAAACAAACAACAAAACAAAACAAACCATCAACCCCCAAAACAAACAAAATCTAAGGAGATTAAATGTAAGGAAAACACAAGAATGCAATAGAAATGCTTTTTTACTGGAAATTATTATGTTTTTTATAGAACAAATATGTTTTATGTCCACTGGATTCGAGAAAACATATGAGTCTTCCCTGAAATTTAGGGCAACACATAATTGTTTATACCACCCTACTCCACAAATACTAGTTTCCAGACAAAAGTTAATATATATACATAAAGCACAAAAAATTATTTTCAAGACTACTTAGTTTTAAAATTTAATTTTAATGACATAAAAATATCAGTCAATTAATGTGAATTTCTGACATTTATTTCTGTATTTAGAGGAATATCTCGCACATTTTAGGGCTTGAAAAATTCTATTCTGTAGATGATGAAAATAAGAAAAGGATTCAATACTAGGATTGAATAAGAAAGGATTTTCTTGTTCCAATTTGTCTTGTGTTTAAAATAACAATCTAAAAATTCCTAGATGTATTAAATAATCTGTCATTTTATGACACACTTTCTTCTGCCACAGAGATCTTATAGGCTATTCTAACAAGGCTATATTAGACACAGGTTAAAAAAACCCTCCATCATACATTCCTCTTTCTAAAGTATCAGAATATTGATTTTTCTAACTGCTTAATTACTTGATAAATAGTACCTTCTCTACATATTGGGATCTTGTTTCAAATGTTCAGTCAAACTCTGTAAATTGTAGGCAGAGCAAATCCCATGAAATTGTATTTAGTGCTGGGCCCTGACACAGGGTTAACACTTCAGAGTTTCTTACCTAGAAGACCAGCATGATCTTCTACAGGTCTACAGAGCTGTTAGCTCTGCATCTTGGTTTTTTCCCCATTTAATTCACAGATCCTTCCCCAGATTTCTGCACAAACCAATTCTTTGACAAATTTTATCTAGATTACCATTCTCACAAACAACTATCCAGAAATATTTCAGCAAAGCAGCAGGCCTTGAATTACATTGATCCCTGGTCATCAGTAGGTTATTTGTATTGTCCTTTGATTATCATCCTTGATCTTTTTTCTGAAGCTTGACACTAAACTTCATGGTCTTCTTTGTATCATGCTATAAAATCTTGTCATAAAATTGACAGAACAGAAAAAGTATTCTTTATAGAAAAAGAAACTATAGACAAGAAAATAACAATTCTGATTAATCCTCAATTCCATCAACAATATTTAAGGACTAAAGGGAGAACAGGAATCCTCATGTTGTGACACTGCTTAAGTAAGATACCTGCAAAACAGAAGAGCCTAAACTAGCATGTTCTTGCCACAGTGGTCCCTCTACTGCTACCACCAGAATGAAATCTTCCCTGAGCTTCTCCAAAACATTTTGTGATGCAACTTAGTCGGAGTTTTCTTATTAGGCAATATATCTCTATTTTCATTTCATGAAGAAAAAACAAAAAGTCTTGTATATAAAGGAAATATATAAAAAAGAAACGTGTATCATAAAAATCAGTTAGTTTTATGATATCAGCCCCACAGAGATACAACATTGAATTTTCTTTGGTTACCACTTATGAATTTCTTAAGCTCTCCATCTCCCCCTGACATTATGAAGTGCTTAACTGTCTGATGTTATGTTGACACTTGATTTTCTGGACATGGGGTTGTGAAAGGGGAATACAGAAGTCAACAGAAACCTGACAATGTAATCATTCAACAGTGTGTTTTGTCAGCAAGTTTCCAGGTGGCAAGTCAAATATGTCAAAATATTTGTTTACAAGTGTGAATGAAAAGTACTTAGCTGTATGGTTTCAGGCCTTTTCACTTATATTGAGTATGCCATGTATGATCTATGAGTAGGTGGAAGCTTTTACACTTCAGAGTACTACTTAGAAACCTTTTTGAAAATATTAATCTGATCCCATTTCAAGAAGTGATATTCCAGCTCTAGCTACAACTCAATATGCTTACCTCTTCTTGTTGAGGAAGTATTACCACTGAGTATGGTAACAGACTTACCACTGAGTACCTGCCTAGAGAGAGAGAGAGATCTGGATGTACTTTAATTATACTAAAATTTTGTTTTCTGTCTTTAACTCAACACACAAAATCATCTTATATTCCAAAAGAGGAGGTTGAACTAGAAATGTTAATTATTATCAATAGGATCAACCAATCAGTGTGATAACTTATTAGGATATCTGGGGCATTTTTAATACCCCTAAATCAAGATTGTCTATCATCATAAATTTCATTCAATCACAAGGCAAAGGGTATTACAGAACTACTTACTAAACTGTATGACTACTATCATAAGGCTGATAGAGAACGGTTTGTGATTCCAGTGTAAGCTAATAAAGAGTGGAAAAGGCTGCTAGGTTTAGGAGAGAGTCTTGTTTAATTTTTAAATATGCTCACATTTAATAAACCAGCCACCTGTCTTTTCTTATCAATTCCATATACAGAGCTCTTTTTTCAATGATTCTGGATAAAAGTTGGTGCTTTTAAATTATCTGCTGGATGCTTCTTCAAAATGCAGTTTAGCCTAAAAATGTCTTCCCAGCTAAAACTGCAGACAACATCCAATAGCTCATGTTATGTTTTTCATCTGCTTATTCAGTTAAATGCTCATTCTGCTGTTTCTTCAAAAGTCTTTGAATGTTGCAATAGAATATACAAAGAACAATGAGAGTTATATCAACTGTTAAATGCACTTGTGGTAAAAAACTGTCTGTAATCTTTCTGGGTCATTGCTGAGGGTTAGGTATCCTTCTTTTGATGCTTCTCATCTAGTGGAATCTTTCCCCATTTAGCTGAGAGAAAACCTGATGGCTGGTACTTCTTGGGTGCTCAAAAAAGACAAAGAATTGGCTGGGCCCAGGGGGCAGATGGAAGGGAGCCGGACTTCTTTTGTCTTTCTGCAGGAGAGCGGGACAGACACTGTCTTGGAGCTGTTTCTGCTGGGGAGAGGAGAATTTTGCCATCATCCAGACAGAGCAGCTGCTTCTTCTTCTTCTCCATTTGTGGCCCTCACACACCCTCTCCTGCCGGACGTGCTGCAGCCCCAGCTGCCACCACGGAGCTGCTGATCCATCTCATCCACCAGCCCGGGATTCCTGCTCATCCCTGTTGTTTCCAGTGAGGTATTCCTCAGAGCCCTGCAGGAGCTCCAGGACTGACTGCCTGCAGAGGGTTTGTGAAACACCTCTCCTCCACCTTTGCTGTCTTGGCCAAGACAGGGTCCCTGTTCTTTTCTGTTGTTAATACTGTGGTTGTTGTTGTTGGTTTACCTTATTATACATATTAGTAAAGAACTGTTATTCCTATTCCTATATCTCTACCTTGGAGTCCCCTTTTTTTTCAAAATATAATAATTCAGAGGGAAAGGGAGAGGCTTACACTTTTGTTCTTTTTTTTTTCTCTTCAAGGGAGGTTCCTGTGAAACATGAGGTTAGCACTAGAAGATATTAATCATAGAAATTAGAAGGTATTGAATAGTAATAGGCATATAAAATAATGGATATTGCTTAGGGCCACATCCTCAGGTTACGTGAGAATATACCGTATCCTGGCCTATGGGAAAGGAAGAGACTACCTGCCAGACAGCAAGAAGAGGCCTGATAAGGATGTATGGAAAACAGGATACAGGGTGTAAAGATAACTAAAAAAATAGAGCTCCTTCTGTTCTGAGAACAAATGGATCCTGACCCCTGGCTTGGACCGTGGCCAAGGAATCAATGGGCATGTGCAAAGCAGCGGGGTCGAAAAGTCAGCCCGAAGAAGACCATTCTTACTTCATCCCTTTTACGACCCCCAAGGCCTAGGATGACTGCCAGAGACAGCTGCACAGGCACAGAGGACTGATAAGCTGATTAGCATAGAGAGCGGAGAGGGAGGGGAGCCAGGAAATGACCCATGGTGAAACTTAATGCATATGTAACATTCCAGGAGATAAAAGAACACATGTGTAAGCAAGGGACACGCATGTATTTGTGGAAATGTCCCACATGCGTCTGGCCGAATAAACATACCTACTTTAAAACTCACTCTGTCTTTGAGTTTTAGAGTCTTGTCTCTGCGTGTCACCTGCCTTCCTTAACAGATACCTGTCTTACAAACTGAGACAGATTTTTGGTGCCCAACCGTGGGGCCTGAGGACACTGAGAGAAAAGGGGTGAAAAAAGGAATAACAGTTCTTAAATAACCTAATTTTTGTGTGCTAGATATAGAAACCTTGCTAGGTGTAACCATGCAGTCCAGCTTACCCAGGTTTGGATGACACGTAGTCTCAGCTATACTTTGCGATTTTCTGCACCTTACCTAAACATGGGTCCAATAACTAATGCTACTGTGGCTGTTATCCAGTTTGTTTTGTGGGTTGATAAGGTGAGGAATCCATGGATTTTTAACCTCCTCTGTAAGGCGGGCACATGGATTCAGAGCTATCACACACTAACTTCATGCTTTTGGGGTTACTTTAATAATGGTACCTATTGTGAGGAAATGACAGCAGGGAAAAACTTTTTCCCAACTGTTCACCCAGCTCTCTGGGCCTACCCCACCAGTTTTTGATGGGTTAAGATCTTCTCTAAATGATATCATACAGATGGTGTTGCTGGTAGGCCTGTTCTATTTAGCATTCAAAATAACCACCCTGACACCTACCAGAGAGGCTGGGGATGCTGCCCCAGAACCTGACACTGCCCTGGGGACTAGGGATGCTGCCCCAGAGCCTGACACTGCCCTAGAGGCTAGGAATGCTGACCCAGAACCTGAAACTGCCCCAGAGACTAGAGATACTGCCCCAGAGCCTGACCCTGCCCCACAGTCCACCTCAGAAACAAGCCACCCAGAGTGGATGGGGGTTCTTGTGAAGGAGATATATGAGATGGGGCAGAGGCTGGAGTGCATTTCCCCAGCTGT
>VWYI01044296.1:0-26354 GCA_013399455.1 Anthoscopus minutus
CAGGCGTCCCACAATTTCTCCCCCAGACTCCCTTCCACTCTTACTGCCCTCCTCCTGCAGTTCTCCAGCTTGCTCATCTCCCCTCCCCAAGGAGCTCCCATTACCTCTGCTGCCTGCAAGACTCCCAGCATAGGAAATGCCCTGCTTGCAGACTTGTGGGTGGGTGGGATCTTCCTCTTCTACTGAAACCACCTGCTCCTGCCTCCAGTCTCTGATCTTTGCACAGAAAGTCCTCATCCTTCTGTCCTGCCCTGTGGCCAAAACTTTTTCTACCATTTTTCTAACGCAGCTTGCCTCCTGCACTTCCCACATATGGGATATGCACTTCTCCCTCTGTGCTTTATTCACTTCCCTGTTCAACTCTCCTGGGCCCTAACAGTAGAAGAACAGAGATTTGAGAGCAAAATTCAAAAATTAATAAATATTATTAACTAGCAGTGGGTTCAGTACTTGGCCAGCTCTCCTTAACTGGGAAACATGAAGAGAGGAATATATGGTTCAAGTAACAAGTCAGTGCCACATGCCAAATTTCAAGTCCATCCTCCAAAATATGAATATATTTGGGTTTCTCTATAGAAAAGTTAAAGAAGTATTTTAGACAGAAAAACATATCCATGTTTGCAAGCATGGAGCAACTCTGGTCACCCTAGTTAAAATAAATAATTTAAATTAAAGCAGTATTGAAAACAAAGTATTAAAAATATTTTGTACCCAAAATAATAAAATACAGATGTATTAATGTAAATAAATTATAATTTGAGAACACAACAAAGAATATTTCAGCTCAGACAAGGTTTGGCAAAGTCATAAGTAAACGAAAAGATTTTTGTTGTAATTATTACACCAAGAGACTCCTAGAGAAGAAAGCACTACCACAACGCTTTATAATTTTAATCATTTCTATCCAGGTTTGAGAAAGGACTGTAAGAGTTGAAATTTAAAAATTAGTTGACCATTGGTATCATCTGGTAAAATCTGTAGTTTTGACAGCTGAGTTGTAACCTCAAATATCAATCAAGAGAGCAAATCAATAAAATGAAGAAAGGTGATTACTCAGGGCTATAATTCCTCAAAAACATGAATGCATAAAATACTATACCAGGAAAATTTAGTGGTAATTCCACTTTGGCTGAAAACTGGCTGACTTCATTATTCTCATAGATACTTGCTATGAGCTTATTAATTTTGAAGCCAATAACTTTAATGACTTCTTCTGTTGACAGGGAGCATTCATTTCCAGACATCTCATAGACGGAGCCTGAAAAGAAATACAAAAGGAATGAAAAGCATTATTTAGCTTTTTCTCTCTTTGTCAAGTGTCTTTACCTCTTTCAGTGAAAACAAAAATAATAGTTAAACAATATGAAATAATAATTAACCTAATTTTATTTTACTTCCTCAGAGTTATGAGAAAAAGCATGTTGTGACTTCAGCTCTATGTATACATGTTTCTTAATTTCATGCAAGGAGAACAAGGAGGATCTACATTTCCAAATTATTAGACCAAAATAGGTAGAGGTAGAGCATAGGATTACCTGGGTTATCAGGAGCTGCCTCCTGAAACCAGCAAGCCTTGGAGCTCAGGCACTGAAGGTGCCTCTGCACAGCACAGGGCATAGCGTATCCCATAGGAAACAACAGACTACAGCAAGAGACAGAAACCCACAGACCCCTGAAGATGCCCAGGGAGATGACAGGAGATATCCAAGTGCAGCCAGCATTTGAGCTTCCTGTGGTAACAGAAGACCTGAAGAAAGTATGAGAAATTGGAAAACTGGAAAATTAACAATGGCAATCCCTGTCCCAGGTTGAAATGAGCATACTGATTCTGATCTGGCAGCAAAAAATTCCTTTTCTGCTTGCCATGCTCAGAACTTTGAGAAAAGGAACAAAGCAACCCAGCCAAGTATTTTAGCACTTCCTCAGCCAAACCTGGAACTGTATCTTGTCCTGCCAAAAGCAGTCCTCCCTTCTCCATTCTAGTTGTGGTCAGCCTTTACTGTTTCAGAAGCAGGTTTCAGCAGAGGAAGAAGAAAAAAGCAAAAAAAACCCTCAAATCCAAGTTGTTCAGAAGAAATAAAATTCCTCCTGGTCTCTGCAGGAGATTGGCAGAAGTTTTGGAGCATGGGATCAATTAAATATAGGTAAAGGCAATGCAGTGGACACATGGTGTTCCATTTGTAGGTAGCATTTCATTAAACACAGAACATCAGAAATGTTGACTTTAACACTAGCTTCCATTCTTCTGTGCATTTCCTCCCCAATAACAAATCAAGTTCTGTCCTGAAGTGATATGGATGTGCCCTTTCTGAAATCTCACCTCAAAGTTTCATTTCCCTTGTGGTAAGAAACATTGTTCCCAGTTCCATTTCCAATTCTCCCAATGCATTTGCGAGCGTATTTATTTGCTCTCCTACTAATATGGTTCAGCTACTTAAAATACTTTCTCATTTCCATTTTTCTCTTCCCAAAAGGGGTCTCAGGGTTGATTTTGCCCTTTGATTTATCTCCTCTAAGAAAGATTTTCCTTCACAAAATTGCTCTAAGCCCTTACTTACATCTTGTTCAGTTTAAAGTCTTTTTTTCCCCCTAATCTAGGTAAGTAGAATGGTATCAGGCATGAGAAATATTTAAAACCTGACCTCTGGATACATAGTTGCAACTAATAATTAAGAAGGCCTGTACTGAAATATCATCAGTGTTGGCAGAACTCCCTTCCCTTGAAGAGCAACACTCTTTATAGCTCTCCTTGTAGTTGGTGGGGGTGGTGGGTGGGGCGGAAAGAAAAAAACAACCAGCTTGGCTTTTTTTTTTCCACCCAGGTGTCACCTAAACAAAACCAAACAACTGTTAGCTGACTGATCTTCCTAGTGTTCACTCAATAACAATTTCAGTCCTGAATGTAGCCTGGGCTGATAAGCATCTCTTACTGAGTCTGTGATCTATTTATTAACTCTGCTTCAGCACTTGCAAGCGACAAGCACTTTATTATCTCCTAGACCTCTAGAGAAGTCACTGGGAGCCCAACCTGAGCATAACTTATTCTTGTTTTAGCCTAAACCTACCCAAAGCTTCAACAGAGCACCACAAAACAACAGGAGAATGATGGGCAGTAACACAGAGCAACTGGTTAAGTGTACTCTGCTGTGAATACGTGCCCAGACAAAGCTATTGGCTGCTTGTGCAATGCTCTCAACAACTGAGATGGACACCGGAAAATTCTCAGCTTCCCTGAAGAAGATGTAAGTTTTTAACTCTCTAGAGAAGGAATCTTGGCTGAAAAAATAAAGTCAAAAACCATCTGGAAGATTCTTTTCACAGGCTGGATGAGATAACATTCTCTGATTTCCCTCGCTGAGGACCCTATCTTGGCTTAGGGTACTACACCGTAACAGGCTTAAGGGCTCTGCTCTACTGAGACTCAAACTTATCCAGCAGGCTTTCTTCTGCACACCAAGATGATGACTAACTCAGAGATATTCTGGATTATAGTGCCACTCGAATATCAGTCAGTGCCAGGTGAAGAAACATACTGTTTAAGCACATTTCCACAATTCTGGTACTGAGCAGAAGACCAAAGACTCCGCTCTAACAAAAAACAATTTGGTTTTCATACTGTAAAAATAGTGCTTGCTTTCTCTCTTCAGTGCCTTAGCAATTCTACACAGCCTATTTTCTCCAGGCTAAAATTCCCCACCTCCCTCAGCTGCTCTTGATAGGATTTATGTTCAATCCCCTTCACCAGCACTGTTTTACTTCTCTTGGCATGCTCCAGCACCTCAATGTCTTTCTTGCCATTCTTTCACCACCACACTGTGGGCTTGGCCATCCAGCCAGTTTTATATCCAGTGATGAGTACACTTGTCCAAGCCGTGGCTGCCAACAAGAGAATGTTGTGGAAGACTGTGCTAAAGGCTTTTCTGAAGTCTGAGAAGGCAACATTCAGAGCCTTTCCCTCACCTACTAAATGGTGCAGTTAAGGGGCTAAAGTTCTCAAAAAACTGTCATTGAAGAATATTTAATGACTATTTCAGTCTATATCTGCAAGATAGTGATACCACAAAACCCCACAAGAAAATTAAAATCAAGGGAGCTCATTGTCCTACCATCAAAGAAATGAACATGGGTACGTAACCCACTGGCAAAAAAAACACTTTGCAATGCTTCACCAGTGAACGCCATTGGATAGTACTTTTCATTTCCAGAAGAGAAGTTGGATAGATAGATCATATAACCATGGAATAATGGAGGTGTGCCACCATATTTTCCATCCAGTTAAAGACATCAGAGACCAACTTTCAACAACTTTTCAATAGTAAAATATATATTATCAGATTTATTTGAAATAGACCAAGAGGTTGAAAGATTATGAGGATGAGAGGTTGGGTGGATGATTGCTGGCTGATTGAGACCATGATTGCAAAAGCCTCATTTTTATCAATACTAGGATTTAAAAAAAAATTAAAACAAAAATCTGCCAGCTACATTTTTGGGGGTACAAATGCACATACAGTATTGATTTTAATTACATATTTGTCTGCAGCTAGATTGCTTTGGTTCTGATTTTAGCCCTTACTTGGCAGTTTGCCTGGAATAATACAATGAAGATTACATTCAGACAAGAAAAATGTTACCTAGGCACTCGCAGCAAATATTTGTGCTGGTAAAAGGGAGCCAGGGAAACTGCACAGCTTTCAAAAAGGATAATAAAAGTTCTTTTTCCTTTAGAAGCCATAATAATTAATCTTAAAACATTTTGAAAATTCCCACTTTGTGGCAATGTGACCCTGAGAGATTTTAATTCAGCTGTGTAATGTGAACTCCCTCACACAATAGATTGAAAAATAAAATTAAAATTAAAATGCACTTTTTAAACATTTATTTGTTGTTGCACAACAATAACTTTGTTTTTCCCACTCAAGTCACAAAGAAAATGTAACTCTTTGAAAATGCAAATCAAGTAACCTTGAGAACAAAATCTTTTGATTTGAAGAAATGCCTCTGAAGGCTGGAATTAAAGAATTTGTTACCTTTGAAAGAACCTTTTCTGGAATGTTACTTTGTTCAATAAAAAACACATTTATATCCTTTCATAAGCTCATCTCTAGTTTGACAATCTGTGTTATCAACCACCATGATCAGATCAAAGCAAGCACCACAATTGGTTCAATATCTTTTCCCTCCATCTTTCCTAAAATTTTAAGCAGCCATACCACCATCCTGCCTAACATAAGCCTTTGATTTATTTCTCGTTATGGGTACAACAAGAGAACTTCTGTATTAAAAACAGCAATATAAAATATAAATACAGTGAATGCCTGAGATGGAGGATATCATTTCTCATCTCAGGGCATCTGACAGTACCACTGAAATAAATATTTTATAATACAAGGTGAAACAATAAAATATTCCAGTAATAAGTCCCTTTTCCTTCCTAGCAGCTTGGAGTTCCACTGGGTGACTGCACAGGGAGTGAATACTTCACTGATGCTGACAGAAAGCTCGGCTCACAATCAGGCCCGTGAGTTAGCAGCAGGAATACATCACTGGGACGGAATTCCCTTTTGCTGAAAGCCTCCGGGCAGTTTAGCATGGAGGGCCAGGGAGAGAGATGCAAACGAGACAAAAGACTAAGGTGACACAGAGGATTATTCAGTAGGGGTGAAGCTCAAACCCAGGCTGGCTGACTCCCAGTCTCCACAGGCTGCTGCTAAGGGATACTTCCAAGTATCCCCTACTCTTATTTTTTTCTTTTTTTTCTTCTTTTTTTTTAACAAAGACCAAGCTTTTTTTCCTAACAAAATCAAATTACTTTGGAGGCCAAACACCAGGCATTGACTCCCTAGTCCCACGAGTTTGAATCCTTGAAGGAAAATATTCTCTCTTTCGTGTCTCAGTAACACTTGCTGAATTCATTGCAGCTGGCAGGCTGAGCAGTCTTTGAAAGAAGATCCAAAGAACCAGGAACCTGGCTGCTTAGCAGGGAGATGAAAGATCTCCCTACATCTCCTGAAAGAGTAGAACTTTGTCCCAATGTCCTTTTCCCAGTGCTCCTTTCTCCACTATTAAGTTGTCATCAGTTGCCGATATGGGTGCTGTCCTCACTATCAGAGGTGACTGTTTCAGGGCCTGGTGAAATGGTTTTGCTTTCACATAAAGTCTCCATCCCCTGGTGCAGCCATTCAGCCAGAATTACAATAGCCCATTCTCCCCTGCAACATAGCTCAGCTGAAACTGCAGTTTTATTAAGGCTGCAGCAGGCTCTCAAAGTAATATGAAGGGCATAATGGATCTATAATTAGTGTCAATAAAAAAAGATATCATTCTTTATGGGCATTATTTGAGGACTAGCCAATTGTTCTGAGTTTATACTCTTTGGCAAGAAAAGAGATCTATTTTAAAGTTTTAAGGAGGTGAGTTTTGCTTAATCATTTTAATCATTTTATACTCTGATTAAGCAGAAAGAAAAGCAAACAATTTCTGATGGGGAGGCATTAGGTGGCTTTTTTTCCAATCAAATACCTCCTGAGCACCAAAGACACTCAGCAGCCTGCTGGATTTCCTTCACTAAACTCAGATAATCTAATGTCTTGTAGGGAAGAGGTTGAAAATCATGCACAATGACAGGTAAAGAAGGAAGTATGCCCTAGATTCTCTCTAACCTCAGGCTGTGAGGGTGGCTGCAAACAGGATAGAACACCTGTGTGGCTTTTATCCACCCCTCCCTTCCTACCCCCAGATGGTGCCTCCACTGAGAGCAAGTGAGCCCAACTCTCCAGTGCCCACAGGGTGCTCCAGATGCCCGAGAATAGCAGTGGTCATGAAGGCAGCATGAATTTGAGTGGAAGATTCTTTGTCAACTGACAGAGCAACTTACTGGGCTTTCAAAAAGCTCTTCTCTCTTTAACATGTCCTAAGCAACTAAAATCTTTTGGTTTTATCAGTTTGGGATACAAATCTTCCAAAAGACTATGCAAAGATGCATCTTATCTAATTCATACCTACTTAGGCTGTGAAGGGTCTGATTTTTGCCAGCATGAAACCATCAAAAAACAAAAGCCATTAAGATTTATCTTTTGCCATATAAAGTCAAACTTTTAATGTCAAGTGCTTTAAGCCATTTCAATTGTAATGGACTTAAAAAAAAATTACTTCTGCGGTTTCTGATTTATTCCTTTCCTGATAAGTTTTATGGCCTTTTTTTTTTTTAATAAATGCATTCTTCTGATTCTCATCTATCCAGAGGCTCATACACTGCATGTGGCAGCAGAGTTTTATGCACACAGCACCCACAATAATGGAAAGAGCAAGTGAAATCCCAGCTCCCAATGAAACCCCTTTGACCTTTTATTTGGGTTTACCCAAATGAGTCAGAATTACTACAGCAGTGGAGATAATGCCTAAATGTGATTTTGAACAGCATTAGTCACTATTATAGCTGTTCATGATTTATTTAGTTTAATTCATTTTACTTACAGCATTAATTACTTTGAATTTAATTTGTTTATTCACATATATGTTCAATGTAAAAACTACATTTTGTTGGATGAGGCTTAGGAAAGTTGCTCAAATTGAGTTGCAGGATCAGGTCAGAGTGTTGAGCACTTCACAGGTGCAGTCCAGAACTGGAAACATATTTAAACATTTTTCCCTACTGAAACCAGAGCATGATGCCCCTTATGCCATTACTGTATGTCCAAGGGAGCTAACCAGAAACAGTGGATGTGGACAAATGCCATGTTCCTTCATGATCAGATCACAAGGTACTTGAAGTAAAATCTTTGTCTCAGAAGCAGTGTGTGGTCATGGGCTTGTGTATCATGAGACATTTATCCCAGGATCTTCCCTCCTCTGCAATTTAATATAGTTGTCCCTCCATCTCTCCAGAGCCTGCGTTTGTGAAAAGTACCTTAGTACTTTTATAAGTTTTTTATAGGTTCATAGGAAGGGAAACTCTCCTGCTGCAGACCTCCTCTCCATATCTCTGAAGCCCAAGTGCAATGACAGCTGGGGAGCTCTCTGCTACAGGACACCAGCATGCTGAGGGAGCTTCAGCAAGCCAAGACAAGGAGTTGACCCCTGTATTGAGACAAACCAGGCAAATTGGGTATTCTGTGCCATCCATGGGGAGGCCCAAAACTAAATGTCACAGAAAGAAAATCCCCTCAAAGGAGATCCTCAAATCAGCTTCACTCTGAGTGCCAGCTACCAAGGGTCAGATTTTTCTCACTGTGTCTAGACGAGTCATTCCACCGAGGTCAGCAGTAGAACAAAATGAGCAATATTTGGCCCATAAAAGACAGGGTTTCTCACACCCACTGAAGAACACTTTCTTTGTTGTTTAGAATAGAACAGGCATTTGAAGCAGCTTGAGCAAGGGGAGGAGAGTTTCAGTGGTTTGTGTTAATAGAGAAAATTTACCAATATGCTCCAACTACTGACCACAAAAGAGAATCCAGACTATCTGCTACTCTGGCTGTACTTAAGGCTCTTGCTCCTACTTGCTCAGTCAAGAGGAACAGAAACAGCTGTATTCAGAGGAAACCACCCTCCAACTTTTTGATAGGTTTGGCTTCCCTATCTTTAAAAAAGAGACAAAAATTAGTAAGAGAAAGCACTGTACCACAAGTTTCACCAATTTCATATGTAGTTCTCCTTGGCATGCACTCCACTGAGAATCTGCCCAGTAAATGAAGAGAACATTTGAAATGATATTTCACCTCTAGAAATACAGCCATAATTATCTTTATCAAAACTGTCTATTCTCAGCCTCTGTTTAAATTACTTTTTTCTTTTTGTAAGAAAAAGTAGCTTTATTTATCCTGAAGAGGCAGTTTGTTTGTTTTATTCATACATATTACAGACTGCATATCCTAGCCTTCATCAATTCATTGGCTTATCACACTTGATAAGGGAGCCAGATTTGTTCTCTCTAGGTTGGCTTAGAAACAGTAAAAAATTCTACCCTATGTGATCATCTTTGAACTGTTACTGTTGAGAGATATTTCTTGTCTAAATTAGGACTTGGAACAGCTGAGATTGGATAGATACAGATTCCTTTTGTGTTCAGTTTGCATAGCTACAGTAACAGGGTTAACAAGACCTTTTGAACTCTGTTGATGGTTAGCAGACCCCATTACTTCCCTAAAATGCTTGCAGAAATGTATGCTGGAAAGATGCCATTTCCCAGTCACAGAAGCAGAGAGAGAAACTGAAACTGTAGAGACAGTGAGCGAATGTGGACATGCATGGAACCATGAGTCATGTTATTTGTAGTTCACCAAATGAGTTTTGAAATGGAACTGTTCACTCAAAGGGTTTTGTTTGGCATTGCTTCTCATGCAGCTGTCAGAGAGCACCAAACATCTCCTCAGAAGAGGAATCACAACCAATTCTAGGAATCTTTAAGTCCCTTAGGTCTGGAAGGATATTAACCAAGGTTATACGTGTGACCCCAGAGTTGCCTCTTCCCAATATTTTCTCCCTGCACAGATCTGGCACTTTTCTGAGTGCCACAGACTGGAGTACCACAGCTACAGCATGCTACTTCACTGCATACCCAGCCTGCAGAGGTGGAGACTGCTGGCTTAGAGTTCTCTTCTCCTCAGAGAAGGAGCACTGAGTTTTCTCATGTGTTTGTTAAAGTGGGTATGTCCTGGAACTGCAATTTACACAACACACATGCTGTTTTCAAATAACTGCACTGAAGAGCAGAGTTACAAACTCCCCCCACACTCTGGCAAGTCCCAGCCCCTGAAGGAATAGGGGAATACCATTATTGATGCATGTGTTTAGGTGGGGCAAGAATGAGAAGACAGTGGGTAGGCTAATAACAACAAACACCAACAGAAGAGGTGCCTTGAGCGGTTCTTCATTTTTCACACTTAAAGTTGGCACTTTTTATTTTTCTGCCACTGGTTAAATTAAGCCTGCAAAATATTAAATTCAATTACCCATAAAATAATTATTTCAGTATTAAAACAGACATAATTTTTGCAACATAAAGATGAAAGCCTACACTTGCATGCTATCTGTAAAAATCAGTGGTCAGACAGCACTAGCCTCACTAAGTATCAATATTTACTAAAATGCTCAAAGAAAGATATTTGATCAATCAAATCAATTCCCAATGGAGTTTCAGCAATTTAATTTTTTAATAATGTATTTTAATGAACTATTAAATTGTCATGTACTTTGGTCTGCACTGTAGTTCCTTTCCAATCAGTGCTGATTAGCAAGTTATTTGTATCTGGAAGACTTGATTTCATTTTATAATCATCCTTCCTATTCCCTTCAGAGGTTCAACAGTACAGTCCAGTTTCTGTAGCAGAAGTCCAAAGTAACTGCCCTGAGAGGCATTCCTGGCATCTGCAGAGCTATCATCTCCTTTCACCTGTGTTTCAAATCAGGGATGACAGTAATTTGTCTGCTTCTGTCTGGACTTTTGAATATGATGATGAAAAGTGTTTTGGAAGAATCCAGGGCTCTTACTAACACCCCATGTTTCTGACTCTGCAAAATGTCAGACCATAGTAGGTGATGGTTCAGGATGGGTCTCTGACTATGTGGCCCCACACAGCTGAAGCCAAAGTGGAATAGGAACATGTGAGTGTGAACAAGTACAACAACCCCTGACTATTTTGCCTAGAGGCAAACTGGTAAGAGGCAAAGTCCAGGTGTAGCATGAAAATCAGTTATATTATTCAAGGAAAATGCTTTCCTCTTCTTAATGCCAGGAACTGAGAGGTAAACAGGAACAGAACTTCTTGAGAAAGGTGTCTAAATCAGAATATTCACTACCAAGAGCAAAGGTTCAATTGCCCATAGCTTTTCTAGCTGAAAGTATTCCTTATGGAAGCAGGGTCTATAAAGTCACGTCCATTTGCAGTTTGGGGAACTACAGTTAAACACATCACATTCCATTAATATCAGCAGGAACATAATTTTTTTTATAGGCCAGTAGAGAGACTAATGGTAAAATGAGTGCACACAGCATATGTTTTCTACTTGCTCTCCACTGGGAACAGTAGCAGACAGGCTTGGGTCTGAAAGGAGAGACCTAGATTGTATTTGGTGCAACATGAATATAAGGCAGAATGGATTCTTTCAGAGATGTTACCTTGCCAAAGGCAAGTAAATTCCCATTCTCTCCCTGGAGCTTGACTTTGCAGTTTCTAATAAAAATACCTCATCACATGGAAGGCATCCATCCTCACAAAGCACTATGCTTTCCTTATGCTTCCAGAGGTACTGAAAATCTGTCTGGAACTGTAAGGCTAGTTTGTAAGTCCTATATTTGTAAAATCATTAGACATAAGTGCAGTGTGTGGAAAATTCTGCCTCCAAGAGAGTAAACAGAGAGTTTCATCCCCACAGCACACAAAGTACCAGAGAAGAGAATCAATTACACTGTGTTGTCTTTTTGTCATGTATCTTGCTGTAGCCTTCTTTGGTTGGCTGCTACAGCTTTGATGTGACAGCTCTAATGGATGTAGTAGACCACTATTTATGCTGTTAGCTATTCTACATACCTGGCTAAGCTATGCTAAGAAACCTTGCCCTTTTTTTTGGGGTGGGGGGAGTGGGGGTTGTGAAGAGGGGAATATACATTAACATTTACATATACAAAAATTCTTCCTATTTTAAATTCTTACACAGGAGAATGGTGATTGATCTGTTTCAAACGATCACATGTAATGCTTTAACAATCGATCTTCTCCCTCACTGTCTGCAGGTTGTGCTGAGAATGGTTACAGATTCCTATGAAATCCCATTCCACAAAACCACTTACAGCTGACTGGGCTGGCTGTGAAGCCATTTGGGGGCTATTACAATCAGTGCACAAACGCTCCCATTTGGTCCCAGCAGCCACAGCAATAAACCCACATTCCCTGCCGATAGACCTGCCATTATCCACACTGTGATTGCTGGTGTACTGCATGGGGTAAGAGAGATCAAAAAGGTTGTTGCAAAGGCAGAGGGATCTGCTTGAGGAAGGACTAAAATGTGGTTGTCCTAATGGAAGCTTGAAGTGCTCAAAGTGGCCCGTTCTCCTGTTTAGCAATATAACAGGAGTTACTTCAGACTCTCTTTGAAGCACTAGTCTTGCAACAGAAAATGTAACATAAATCATAATGCAATCACAGAACAATGTGCTCACCCCAGCTGCCAGGTACAGAAGGGAGGAAAATATTCAGGAAAGATCTGACACAGACAGGGAAGGATGGAGAGAAAGAGAGAGAGGGCCTGGCCTGAGAAGACCTTTTGTAGCCGTAAATCCTGCATACTTATCAGGCACCAAGTGTCTTGAGCCACTCAATCTTCCTCTGAAGCAAGGAAGAGGAACCCACAGAAGCCTGCTACAGGACATCAGTGTTTCTAGCTACTTGCAAGTATTTCTGGGATGTGCTGGCTGGGAGGGCAAGGAGCCAAGTAGGATATATCAGTCTTGTTTGTTGAATAAACAAGAGACTCATGCACAGCTGTCAGTGCTGCAGCTGCTGTGCTGGTGGAACATGTATGAGAACAGCTGAGAAGGCACCAAGAGCAGAGGACAGAAGAGGTGGTGCTGCTGGAGACCAAAAAAGCATCAGAGCAGCACGAGGACTGTCACTTTTCAAGGCTTATATTCTCAAGTCTCTAGAACACATACAACCCCCTTCCAGGGCTAGTCAACAGCTAATAGCTTTTTTCTTTCACATGTGAGGAATTGCTGCAGAATGGTGTGTGGGTTAACTCAGCAGTGTTCTTTTCCTCATGTGGAAGGGTTTAGACAGTAAATAGAATTACAAACTGAAATACTCTGGTTACAAAAATGTAGTAGTAAAAGTTTTACCATCCATGAGCAGCGGGATGCAGATTGTAGGAACTCAGAAACCTGCAGACAGCTGGGCTACCATCATTGTATCATAACATTTTGGATATACATATACATATATATTTATATACATCTCATAGTATTTTGTGTACACATATGTATACATATATATGTATATGTATGCATACCTATATGTACAAATGCATACAACTTGTTTTCATATCACTTCTGCTTCCATCTGTGTGAAAAGAGGTTAATACAGTGGCTTCTCCAGCTTAAAGAGGTGATCGTCCCTTTTTCAGTTTTAATTCTACTCTTCATCACTTAGGCTGTAATTTTCTTATCAAGAACTTATTTGTCACAGCTGCCAGACCAGTTTAAAAGATAAAACTTGAACAGGTCACAAAGCAAAGTTCAGAAAAAGAGTATTTTTAAAAGTTTCTGGTAATTTTAGCTAAATTTATCTCCCAGAACACTTTTTCTATACATCAGTATTATTCATAGATAGTTTCAGAGTAGCCAGGATGGGCAATCAGGAGCACATGGACAGTGCACTACCATCACAGATTCAGTATGACCTTTCCCATTTTCTTTCTGCCCAAAGAGGCTGTTGTCATGGAAGGAAAAATTGCCCACTCTGACTACAGCTACTAATTGCCAGTCAGACTTTGCATGGCCACCTTCTCTCTCCTTCTACTATGGTGCAGCATGGAAATATTCAGATTGATTTAAAGATAGATGTTGTGGATCCTGAAGTGGGTGTTTGGCTGAAGCTGAAGCAGACCAGCTCATTTCATGAAACCCTCTCTGTTTTACTAGCTGAACCCAAATTTTTCCCTTTCAGCAGCATGGAGGTCACTTTCTTTTGCTAGACTGATATATGGGCTTGATATATCTTTGCTATCACTAAACAAAGTCCTTGCCCAAACTAAGAGCAGATTTTTCCCTCTAATGCAAGCCTCTTCACCACCTTTTGAAAACAGTAAAATATTACCCCTGTGTTGCTCCTGTTCAGCTCATACCAACCCCTTTGCTTAGATGTGCACTTGAAGTGCCCTAAATACAGGACAAAATTTCAGGGAAATCTAACGGTCCTTCATGGTCACTTTCCAGAGTCCCTGGTTCTTTACTTCTGAGACAGAAAGCACTCCCAGAAGTCCAAGATGAGTTAAATCAATTAACCTCTGTGAGGTGATTTGCAGTTGTGCTGGATCGATGGCTCTGTGTAAGTGCAAAGCAAATTCATGTCTTATTCCAGTACTCTTTCCAGGATATGATGAGGACTAACTACAGTTTCTTTTTCACTGTCAGTGAGAAGACTAAATGCACACTACAACAAAGACATTTCCAAAGCCATTGATAAAACACTCATTCTTCAGCTGGTGGGAAACTGCTGGGAGACAGCTCCATGAGCACCCTTCCTATGCCTCCCCCACATTCCACATTTCAGTCTGAAAGGGGGACCTGATGTCAAACACAGGCTTGCAAAGTCCTGCCAGAAAACACTCAATGCTCACCTTGACAATAGATGCCTGACTGGATTTGGAGGACCCTGGGAAGGGCTCTGAGGTCCAGAGAATGAATGAACTTCTCCAAGGTAGAGGCCATGGTCTGCAGCACTGTAGCACGTGGGTTTGGCACGTAGAGACCAGAGAACAGCTCTCAAGGCAGCAACACTCTCAGCCTGGTCCATGCTGTGCTCGGGAGCTCCTCAGTAGAGGGGAGGAGTGGCATGGGGAGGTTCTTCTGCTTCCTTCTCTCTGTGGCTGCTTCCTCCCATGGGGGCAGCTGGAGCGGGGCGAGGCAGCTAGCTGGCAGCTACATCAGCTGGTTCTGGCACCCACACCCTCCAAGGGTCTGTGCCAGGCTAGGAGGTTCCTGTGGGTACTGGGCTCCAAAGGAGGAAGGGATCTGCTACAAAACTCCATTTTATCAGCGATAGTTATTGACCCTGTGAAAAGAAGGTACTGAATATCAGCCCTGCCTAGAGTGGGAAAAAACCCACCATATCTGGGTGGGGTGTTGTTTGTCTCTTGGTTTTTTTCCCTCTTGGAACACAGCAAAATAGTTTGGTGTTTGTTCACTTCAAAACCATAAATAGCCTTTGAAGAAAAGAAATGAAGCACTTTGCTGTCTCAAATATTTTATCCAGATGTAATATATACAAATAGAATACAAATTACTTCATCCTCTAAACAGACATTCAAATACAATATTGTTATGCAAAGTAGTCAACATTTTCTTATGCCACTAATGATTTGTGGGAATCTGATTTTGAGGTGCTTCAGCTAGGAAGGAATTCTAAGAGACAGTACCAGGTGAAAATCAGACTGCACTGGTGACAAACCTCCAGCACTGATCCCAGCTTTACCATTCTGAGCTTGATCAAGCACTGTTGTTTCAACAGGACTCTTGTGAAGAACAAGGCCATAGCAAATAAACAGCAGACTCAGATCATGTGATGTTTATTTATACTACTCTCCTGTCTCCCTGAGGGGTCAGGGAAAATAGAAAGCATGACATTATGACAAAACAGTGAGCAAGATAATCAACCACTTATTTTCAAAATAGTGGTTTCAAAATTGATAGCTTAATTTCCTTTATATGTAATATTTTGCAAGAGATAATATTACTTGCATAATAAAAACTTTACTACTAAACCTCAAATTCTTAGAGTGGGTGCAATGGCCATTGTGCTATTGGGATACCTATAGAGTTTGAAAAGTTTGTTAACTTGGTCTTAACAAATATTTCTCCAGAGAACGTGAAATATGTTTTATAAGTGGGGAGTCTCCAGATGCAGAAGTTGCTATTGCCAGTTGTTAATGCTGCAGGTGCTGCAGGGAAGAGGAGTAGCTGGACTTGGGATCTAGGAATCACAGTTATTAGTAAAAGCCATACTAGAAAACATGCAAAGCCAACAACTCATCAATTATTTTAATGCAATATATTACTTATTCTCCCCTCTCAAGAAAAAATATTTGAAATTACACAAATGTAGTTGATTTGAGAGAGAGTTAGGGAAATCACATGTATTCAGTGGCAATCAAAAGACCCATATGGTAAAATCTGGTTCTTACAAGCACAAAGCAGTGAAAAGGATGAGTGGCTTCGGTTATTTCAGTGGGACATCTTTGTATTTTTTAAGATTTTGTATGCAGGTCTAACAATTCAAAGCCAATTTTCTTGGTATCTGCTCCCAAGGCTGTCAGGTATTCTGCCAATGCCAGCAGCTGAGCTTTACCTTTATACATTGTTTTGATCAATGGATAAAGAGCCCCTAAGGCCATTTCTACAGTTCCTCAATTCACTTGTATTTGGCTCTTCACTTTGGTAAAATTGCCAGGAACACCACCACAAAAGAGCATTTAACATGAATGGCAAACACACACAAATTAATAAATGTTTTCAAAATTGCTTGAATCCAACAAAGGAAACGCACAAGCAGACATGGATTTCGCACCAGAAAAATTGAGAACAAAACCTGTTTCATGCTGCTGAATCCAGCAGCCCAGTGGCATGGAGAAGGCAGCTGCAACTCCATGCTCCCATGGCCAACAAACAGCATGTGTTTGTCAACAGACAAACAGATATAGACAGCACCCATACACAAAAATACACTGGCAGACACACAAAGCAACCTAGATAAAACCCAGCAAGCCCCAGTGGCCTCATCCTGTTACTGTGTTCTGGTTGATTGATGTATTAGGGGGAAATACACACATTTATGCAGTGGGAATCCCTCCAGCCACTGAATTTTGGTCCACCCAGTGGACCCAGTCCACCAGTGGCCTCTGATTCTGCTGCCACTGGGGCATGCAAGCAGCTCTGGAGGCCCAGAGCCTCTGTAATGTGCCTGGGAGCACTGGAAATACCTCTGGGATTCCCTTAGCCACTGTGATTCCTGTGTGCTTTGTGTGTGTGTGCAGAAACCAGCCTTTTATCACATAACCTAACAAAACCAACCATCGTAGCTGCAGTGAAGGAACTAGAAATGCCCTAGTCTGAAATTGCAATTCCAGTCAGGAATGGTACCCACTGGTCATATGTATGAGTCCCCAGATCTGCTAATGCATAGACTGGTAAATGAGAATCTCTGACCTGTTCTTCCAAATGCTCTGCAGGAGATTTTCCAGTTTGATATGTTAGGCCAAGTGCAGAGAAAAATAATTTGTCATCTCCAAGCCATCCTTGATCTCAGAGTCAGAGATCATCAGATTGTCATCATGGACTGCTGGTAATAAGGGACCCTTTGGGGAGGTTTCCATATTGCAGACTAAATTCTTAGGAGGATCTCGACTAAGAAAACTTCCTTTTGTTTTGTTCAAGTTTCAATATTGAAGATTAGTACAAGCTGATGAAAAAAAAAATATGTATGCTGTACTGCGAGGAGGCAATTTCTGACCCGGTTCCTCCCATGTGGAAAGAAGAGAGATCACAAACTTCCCCTTACTTCATCTTCACTTCTAAGTTATGGCATTCTTCACAAGCAGCCTGCCAGGACCTCTGTGTTACCTCTGCCCTGTGTGAACCTGCAGGTACAATCAGCTTGACCACTCCATCTCCACAGCCAGCCACGAGGTGAAGGTCACATTGCACAGCCAAATCTACAACAGCCGATGCAACCATGAGTCCTCATGCAGCTGCAGTGTTGGCAGCTCCAGCTGCTCTGGAAGGTGCACACAAACAGGGACCCACATCTCCCCAGGTGGAAAAGCCCTGCTTATTCCCCCACAGGGTGGACAAGAACCAGCTGCAGAGGAATGGGACTGAAAAATAGTGGTCACCTAATTCAGAAGGATGGACGCATAGGCAAAACACAGAATTTTGAAAACTATATCCAGGAATATTTTTCTACCTTGCTGATGGGTTTAATTATTGTTTTTCAGAAAGTCAGTAAAATGTTCCAAGTTTCCAAAGAAAATCAGTTCTAAACCTGCGAAGGTTTGCAATATTTTTTGAGTTCAGATCATTTGTTAGATAAATGAGGCCATTAGTTGAGCTGGTTGAAGAGAAACTCTAAAACAAACCTGTAAATATTCATATTTACTAGGCATTAGATCTACAGGAATATATGCACCATTTATTGAACTTAAAAACATAAGGGAAATATATTTGATATAGCTGGCAGAACAGTAATTCCAAAGAGGAAAATGTTTTAGGGAAACAGAAAAGTCAGGACCTGAGAGACAGGAGTGAATGAGGCTCATATGAAACAGTTGCACTGTCTTTTGAATCAAATGCAAGATACAGGAGTAAGTTCAATACACTTGCATATTTTTTCCAGTGTAAGATTGTCATGGTTTAGGAATTATATTCTCCAATTTAGTACTCCCACTAAAAAAAGCATGCAATGCTTCCCTTCCCCTCCAATTGGAGGCACAAAAAGTTCACAGGCTGAGGTAAGTACAATATGCTGAAAACAGCAATGAGATAAGAAGATGAAGAGTAACAACAACAAAACAATAAAAGCACACAAAAGAGAGAGTGATTCACATGTAAAAATGCTCACCACAGAGTCTGCAACAATAAACAATACCAGATGGCTCCCCTGCCATGATTTGTTTAACCACTTCTCCTTGGAAGCAGAGGTCCCTTTTCCCCTCCCCTGACAATGATGTGAGGTGATATAGAATAACCCTAGTGTCCCAGCTATGGCCCTTACTGACTACTTACTGACTAAAAAAATGAACTCTGTCCTGACCAAAACCAGGAAAAAGGTGGAAACTCCACCTGCCATTAAAAATAGTCAGACTAAGCTGTAAGGAATCCTCCCTGCTGTGAAATAATCTCCCAAGGGAACAGTGGACTCCTGGAATGTTTAAGCCTTGACTAAAAAAAGGACTCTATGACACCATCAAAAAACAATTCTGATGAAGAAAGGGAGAGAGGTCATCTATTCCTGTGGGTGGTTAGCTGTATTGCCACCCTTCATTTATCGGAATCTACTGTCTCAATACCTTAATCAGGTGAACAGTATTATATTTAACTGTTCCAGAGGTGAACTGAGCTTTAAAAGAACCTGCAGAGACTTTCAGGAGCTGTGGTATTCCTCTGCTAACCTACACTGGTTCTGGAAATATCAGTCAGGTTTCATACAACACACCCAAGAAGCACAACACTGAACTGACAGATGTGCCCTACCAATGGCCCTTGTGATGCAAAATGATGTTCTCATCTTGAACAAACTGGCCCCAGCATGAGAAAAAGTCTAATCCCTACAATGGCACACATAGATCATTCAAACAGAGACACAGTCTGAATTGGCTGAAACATGAACTGTTGTAACACGAGTTACAACATGATAGGTAAAAGCTTTGTGTAAAAGCTTTTTCTACCACTTCAGTATGTATAGGTGAAAAGGATTTATTGCCCAGTAAAGCCAAAAGTGATCAGCTTATAAGCACTGCAATCATTCCATCCAAAGAAATCTAACTTTTTTAGCCTAATATTTAGGTTACTTCTCCTCAACACCTGTAAAAATTGCTTCTAACTTTACCTGAAAATATAAAACACTCATTGCTCAGAATGTTTCACTAACCCCAGAAAGCTGTTTTGTTTTGTTTTGTTTTTTGGCTATTTTTTAACATTCTTCTATGGAGAGCTGCTGCTCACACTCCCCCTAGGATGAGTCAATTTGGGTAGAGGACTTTTCAAACCTGCAGATGGAAGCAGATTTTGCTGGAAATTAAAATTAAGAGCCATGTTAAAAAGCAAGGATCATTACCCACAGAACCTTACCTTGCATCACCATCAGTTGAAGTCCACAGATAAAATCTGCCTTTCTAAAAATATAATCTTTCTCTGCTTCAAGTTTTAGCATTTGGTATAAAAATGACTGTGTTGAAAATCCTAACACCTTCACAAAGCAGGTGGTCACCCTTATGAATTGTGGTGGCTCTTGGCTCTAAAATCTCAGAAAGCTTTAGTGCCCTGTGATTTTATTATGAGCTTTCCTTTACATTTTCAGGAGCTACATTTTGGATTCTTTGACATTTCCTTACAGTTTGACAGAGAGATCTTAGACATGCTCTTGGTATGGAATTTAAATGGCTTAGCAGGTATGAACAAAAGGCTGTTAGCAAAAGCTCTTGAGCCCACAGGGTTACTTGCCAGTGTTTGACTCCAGTGAACAGTCTGTTGAAGAACTAGGATCCCCCAGTGCTTTTAAAAGAATTGAAGCAGATGTACACACATTACATTGTGAAAAATAGAAAGTTTTTGACTGACTTTTTATGGACTGAACAATAATAACCTGTGGGTATTTTCAACATTTTATTGAGCAATTCTGTACCTGCCAGAGTCAGAAAGATATTTTAATTGATTTTAATAGAAGTTGGAGTAGATTCTTAATAAGGAAGACTTATGGCTTTCAGCTGGTTGTGGCTTCACACAGAAACACCTTGCTTATCACAGCATTTCAAGTTACAGTCTTGCAAAGAATATTGACGTGAAGTTTTCCAAAGTTTCTTCAATAAATAATAATAGCTCTGTATACACCAGTAAATTATAGAAAATATATCTCCAGAAATCTCTCCCCACCTGTTGGTAAGTGTGATAAGAGTCATGGTCTTAATGAATGCATTTAAAGTGTTAGCACCATGGATGTATTGAACACTGAACCCCCCCTGAAAGGTTCGAGTGCTGCAAAGGCTCTGACAATGCTTTGTTCAGCTGCAGAGAAAAAGGACACTATTTGAGATTTCTAAGCTCTGTGCTAGTATAGACTCAAAGCTAAAAATAGTCTTGAGAGTATAGAGTCTCAAGCTAAAAATTCCTCCATCTACTGACAGGTATTAATGGGACTTGTCTTTATAAATGTATTAAGATGATTGATACTGAAGTGTTTATAAAGCATTTTGAAGATAAAGCAGAATGCAAATGTTTAATACAGTAGGAGTTCCAATACAAATAGGCACCTGCCAAAATGACTGTTTATACAAAATGAGCCATCCAGGCAATCCTTAGCCAGTGTTACCACTTTTTATATGACAGCACAGAACATTAACTCACTCTTCCAATGGAAATATTTATTGATCTGTACATTGCATCAAACTGCAATATCCATTCAGGCAGCCTCAGTGCTCCAATGGCTAAACAGATATTAAATATATTTGGGTTTTATCTTCCATACTCAGTGTAGGGGTACCATTTTGCTTGAGTAGACTCAGAGAAGAGAACTTACAGCATAACCAGGGCTACATGGAAAATCTATGGCAAAGCCATGGTCTTGGGTCCTGATCCCTAAAGCCCAGTCTAAATCCTCTCACTACAGTAAGAATTTTCACTCTTTCTAAAAGATAAAAAATTTTACACTGTAAAAAAAAGAAGCATGGGTCCATTAAAGATGGAGAAAAGATTTTGGCATTAAAAATTACTTGAGATATCTTCAAATTACAGAAAGTATTTTGAAATATGTTTGGCACACTTTCAATGTATTTTTGACAGCTGGAAACATGCTGGAGAAATTTTTGAATTAATTTCAAATATCACTCTCTCCCTTTGTGATTTCTTGAGTGGAGTAGGCAGTAATTTATTTTTAAAGAGAAATTGTAAGTTTCTAGATGCTGTTTAAGGAATCCAAAATAATCTTTTTGCACCCTGTCACTATTCAAACAAAAGGACACTGTATTAATTTAAATATATTTGTGAAAGACTGACTCCCCCAATGGAGTTTATATAGCTACTTCCATTAATTATTCCTGAAGTTTCATCTATCAGCTGTCAATTTTACACAGAAAGGAAGCTAAACAGTTTGACTGTTCCTGACAGCAAAGAGCTTTAACAGAACTATAATGAAAACTGGCATCTCACACTCCTTACCTCCCCAATGTCTATACTACCAGAAGAAAGAGCACTAATGGGATGTTTAATGCTCCCTCTTTATGGGAACATTAAAAAACACAGTTTAGCCTAAACAGCTGGTAAAAGAAATCAACAAAACATTTAGTTTAATAATGGTTACCTTGAATGTTTTTTCATCCTCAATATTTATCTCAAATGACAGTCTTGTCTAACTTTCAAGTTAATGATGAATTGGTGGTACTGAATGTATTTGCTGATTTTAATTGAAACTGAAATACTAGCTGTCATTTTAAAATGCATAAAACTCAAGCTTGCTCCTTTCCTTTCCTTTCCTTTCCTTTCCTTTCCTTCTTTTTTACTTTTTTTTATTTTTTCTCATCATTAGTGAGAGCCTTTCTAAAAGGTCCACAGAAAGAAAGTCTGTTGAGCACAGAGTTTTATTTGCCCAGTTTTAGAAATAGCTTTAGAAAGCTGAAGAACAACCTTAAATGTAATTACTTCCATTCTGTGTATGAAGTTGAATCTAAGAGCAAATTGTTTCTGCAAGAAAAATGTGTTACATGAAAAAAATAAAGGCTTCATATAAAATGCAGTTAACACTTGCTAACATATCAGTGAAATTGGTTATAATTTCCTACCTTTTCCAAGCTCTTGATATTACCCTGCTGCTAGACATTTTGGTTGCCATTATAATTCACCATATGAAAACTCAAGATATATTTGCTGCATCAGTGTTCTGTATCTATGCTCTTGTTCCAAGTGTCCCTAGCTCTTTCTTAGTGAGAAGCAGTACAAAGGTATCAGTTACTGGTGGACCTTTTTCCTGGAGGCATTTTTTGGGTTTTCTTTTTATTTGTTTGTTTGGGGGTTTTTTTGTTTAGTTTGTTACTGTGTTTTTGTGTTGTTGTTTTTTTATTCTTTTTTGTTTGGTTTGGTTTGGTTTTTAATTAAATACACAGGCAAATTGAACATAGATGTAGGAATTTGCAAAAATCTAAGAAAGCTGTGGGAAAAGTAAGATCTAACATAAAGAGTTTAAAGGTTCATTTTATTTTAATAGAGATCCAGATTCTTGAGCTTGCACCTGCCAGAGTTTAAGCCCGTGGGAGAAGAGTGTCCAGGGAGTTCTCAGTTTGTCCTCATGACTCCTTATCCCTAGGGATGGTGGAATGAAGGCTGTACTTGGTCCAGCTGAGATGAAGTTTGTCAGAATTTCATTACAAGCACAGATAAAAGTTCTTTATTTCATGTTTGTGTCATAAGATTTTGTTTACTCAGCCATAAAGGCTTTTTTGGTTTCAGGGAAGGGTCTCATTATAATTGACAGAGATTACTTTCTAAATTAATGCAGAATCCAGTACATTTGGTCACCAAAAAAAATCTGAGAGTACCACAATCAATTACATTTACTTCATAACATGCAAACATAAATATCCCCTTCTTTTTCTCTTTCAGTCCTTTTTCTCCCTGTCCAAGAGCAGAATGCTGCTTTTTCTGCCCTTCCTGGTATCATTAACATAAATAAAGTTGCCAGAACCCCTGTAATGCCCTCAGTGGTGGCACAGCTTCCATTCTGTACCTCACCCAAGGGATGACTGCTGGCCATCATCTTTTCCAGTCCTAGAGTCATCATTCTTGTGATGACAAGCCTGTGTCGTAGCCTGTGACAAACACGTCACACACACTGTGAGAAGCTAACCCTTATGAGAGACACCTTTGGGAAAACTGCTGGAACACAAATGTGTTCCCTTATCAAATTGGTCAATAAGACTGTCTTCCCACCTGGGGAGGAGGAAAGAGCACAGGGGTTCTTCTCCAAAACAACCTATAAAAAGATCACAGAAAGCTTTTTTTTTTTCTTGAAGAACCCATAGGTAGCATTTATTTTAACTTTTTTTGGTGTGTATTTCAGCCCCGTCCTATTAAAATACTCAGTCCAAAAGGTTCACCAACCTAAATGAATCTCATTACTTCTTTAAAATAATAACTTACTGGGTAGAACACCCTGCTTCCACTTCTTCTTGTAGGCAGCTTTGCTTTGCAGTACATGTTGTGGTGCAGCCAAGGCACTTCCACCTTGCCCTTCTCCACAAACTTCAAGTAAATTATCTAAGATTTCAACTGGTCTGTAAGGAAACATCCTGGGGCTCTCAGTTTGGAGTATAAGTCCTTCTGCCAGCCTTTCACTTTGATTTCAGTTTGCTGTGTGTACATTTATTTGACATCCAAGAGCATTTGTGACCCTTGGGCATCTCCTTCAATGTGTTCCTAGCACATGTTCTCTGCAGTTGGACCCTTCTCCTCTCCTCCTTTCTTCCCTTCACCACACTGCCAGAGAACCCTGAGCCAGGGGATGCTGAGAGCCTGTGGGGCACCACAGCATCCTGCACCTTTTGGTGCTGAGCATGATGTGAGATTTAACACTCAGCTAGCATGAATAGATAGATACATTTTGAAAAATTAAAGTCTGCATCTCCCTCCACATCTCTCTGAGCAAAGTATCCATAAGTGTTCTTGTAGAATTATGTCAACAAATTAATTCAGGCTTGCTAAGGCTAGAGGATAAAATTGACAAAAGTCTTCCCACTAAAGTCCATTTTATAAACAATATATTTTGCTAATTTCTTTTTTCTGAATTCTGCTCTCCGCTCGCCTACAAAATACGCCTATAAAATATGGCTGAAGATGAGCTTGCCAAGGAAGATTTAATATATCATTTGAGAGAAGGTACTTTAAAAACGGGGAAAAAACATCCAATCCAAACACTTAAATTCTTCCTAGAACAGAAATTAACATGAAATCAAAGTAAGCAGAGTCACAGCAAAAACAAACAAACAAACAAAAAACCAACAGCCCCCCAAAACCAAACCAAACCAAAAAACAATAACAAAGCCCAAAACAAGCCAGCCCCAAGACTGAAAAAAAAATGCCAAAGAAACTTTTCTGATTTCAGTTTTAACACATCCACACAAGCTGAGGATGCTTCCTAAATCTAGCAGGTAACCAGAGCCCCTTGCCCATCCAAGCCTGCCCTATGATAGGTACTTATCATGAGCTATTCCCTGGGGCTGTCCTCTCTCCTGGCTTGGATAGGAGCAAAAAGAGAAATCAGTTCAAAAGATGCTTTTAACTTGGGGTGCATCATCCTGTTTTGAACAGCTATGGTTTTCCCAGAACACTGTATGTCTGAATACTGAAATAAATTTGAATACCTAAAAAAGTTATTTTCTGTCCCCAGACTGTGTTCTAACCCAGTCCTGAGGCAAAGAGACAGGAGCATGTCTCCCAGCTTCCATGTGGACATCACCAGCAGTAATGTTATTGGAAGGTGGATGTGGCAAAGTTATTTTTGCCTTACACCTTTGACTAGTTAATTTTAAAGTTTCCTTTAAAAATCACTTCACAGTAGCACATTTAAGGAGCTGCCATGACAGAAAGTCAGCTACACATACACGGAAGAGTGTATGTGTACAGATATTCCTGTTTCCTTTCCCTTAAGACCTAGGATCTTCTGTGGAGTTAACCAACCTGCTCCTATATATTGCTGGGTGAGTCTTTTAAATTAAACACACCAAAAAATATCACTTATTAAAGTTCTTCCTGCATTGTTTTTTGTTGTTTTAAAGCCTACTGACCTTTAAAGACTCGGAGTCACCTTTAAAGAATTGGAAGGGAGCAGGCTTTTTCACATCCTCCCCACCTTAGAGAAGCACTGGAAGGAACAAAAGATCAGTTTCAGTTGCTTCACTTTGGAATTAAATCGTTGTAATTCTGCCTAAAGCACTCAGCAGCTTTTGAATCATAACCAGTAAGAAGCCTGTTTTCAGAGGTACCAGCTGACCTCAGATGAAGGTGGGAGGTTATGGTTTAGTATAAATTTGGAACTACCTGTTGCAATTGTTTCTGCTGAAAAGTTGAAATTCCTTATAGAGATAATACTATGTTCCATCCATGCTTGATTTGCTTCAGCCTGTGCAGAGTAAAAAAATATCTGTGAAAACAAGGATTAAAAGAAGCCTAACCAAAACAACAAAACTGAGCAAGGTATACAATGTCCTGATGCTGGATCCCAGTCAGTTTGCAAAAGCCACTGGAAGAAGAGGAAAAATGATCAAATAAGAATGTGAAACCTAGCCCAAAAAGCACACAGACTTGAAAAGAGATGAGTGTCTGTCTTCCTTTAACATTTGTGTGCCTGTGACAAGTTCAGAATAGGCACCTCCAGGCAAACTCAAAGTAATGAGCAAGATAGGACATCATGGTACCGTGAGGATTCTTTGCACGACCATGCAGGTATGTTACTCAAAACCTAAAAAGTGAAGGCATGGAAAATGCAGACCTGTATGTGTATATCAACAAAATAATTGTCACATTTTAGTCTGTTTATCCCAGGATTATCTTATGATTCAATTTTTGTTTTGCCATGCTGGACTGTAAACTCAGATCAACTTTCAGGGCATGTGCCCCTCCCCAGTCCAATTCCTGTAATTTTTCCCAAATGCCAAATCATGTAGGACACTGAAGGTATTCATTTATCATGTTGACTTCTGTTTTCAGGACACTCAGAATTCTTCTCACTCTCTGGATTCTTCCTTCTCTGCGGCTCCCTGGAGGACACAGTAAAGCACTTGTCTCTCAGAGTGCTCTCCCAAAAAATACTCTCCCGTCTCAACCCAGATCTTTGGTATTGCTTGTCTCAGTAAACATTTTCTTCTTCTAAGAAATGAATATT
>VWYI01044297.1:0-24238 GCA_013399455.1 Anthoscopus minutus
ATTTCTAACTTTTTTCTTCTACTTGTATTTTACAGTGTAACTAGGACGTACATTTTACAAATATTTGAACTCCTGGTATATCACAGTTTCAAAAATGAATTATTCTTAAAGACATAGCTATGTCAAGGTCCAAAAGCCTATGTCCAAACAAAATACAACTGGATTTGTTCCTGCTTTCTTCCTGTTGCTTTCAACAGTTTACGCTTTCATCCTACAACTCCTGTTCTCTTTTGTCTTATCATAACACACCATTTACAAGTTCAGTGTCAAACTAGCATGCATGTCAGACATGTCAGCATAGTGTCTGAATCAAAAGTTGTGAGTACACTGTGAAGTTTAAGTTATGAAACATTATCTCAGAATGACATTTCTCCTGTGATGGAGGCGTACTGCTAATGAAGTCATAGAAAGGACACAGGCACATGAAATAATTCAACGCATCCAGCTAGGAGCCAACACTTAGCAGAAGCTACATATATGACAAGGAAAAGAGGTAGGAAAGAAAGAGTAGAGAGAGAGAAGGATGTGTGTTAAGGGATTGAAGCAGTGAAAGATGGGGGGTGAATGCACGTTCAAAGCAGAGAGACGTAATTTTATACGAATTCTTTCTTGCTGGTTCACAGTAACCAATAAAATGACTACTAATTATAAGGTGTCTGTCTCCAGTTTCCAGGAGGAACAAATTAGCTCAAGTATCTTATGGAAACAAATCCTCAAAATCCTTCACTTTTCTAAGTCCCAAGCTTGTCTGTCTCCCTTATGACAGATACTTATAAATTCTGAAGTTGCCACATTCTATTATGTGAATGTACAAATACCTAGCTTTGGTAATAAATGCAAATGAATAGGAAATATGATATGGGCAGGAAAGGTAAGAAATATGTTGGATCTTCAGCATTTAAAAACAAACCCATGTGAAACATCAGGGCCAAAAGTACAACCCAGTATGCAAACATCATACCAGCGTTCACAAAAGATGGAGATTAAGAGCTCCAACTAGCAAAGAGTTTTATAAAGAAAACTAGATTTTTGATGAAAAGACCACTTTCAAAGAGATTGACTTTCCTCAGAAGCTGTGATGTTTTGCTGTTTTCTACGTCTCTGGAAAGGAGATGCCTTTGAGAAAATTGCCTTTGAATCCCTTTGTATGTGGGAAAGCCAACTGCTTCTAATGGAACTTACCACTCAACCATGGTTACTAAATATTTAATATTTCCTTCTCAATTTCTAGTGCTCTCAAGGCCTGCCTTTATATGACTCAAGGGATGTGACAAATTCCATACCCTTATCTTGATCCTTCTGCTCACAAAATCTGAGACTGCCTGTCCCTGAGATGACTGCCTCGAATAACACCTGATAACCTGAAAGAGGGTAGGAATATCAAGGGAAAAAACAGAGCACAGTTAGATCTGACGAACTCAGAGGTTTTACTAGACAGGACAGATTATATTAGAAAATCTGTTAAGTATGTTGCTTGTGAAAGCCCGAATTTATCTCAAGTAATTCAGGCTACTAAAAACAAATAAGAACAGAGAAGAAGGGTGAAATGACAAGACAAAGGATTTAATAAACACATTAACATCAGTGTGAAATTTTTTGAAGCAATTCCTTACTTTTAATAATAAAGACTATCCCTAAATGCATTCTTAATACCAGCACAATATGCACTTTTTGTGTGCGTATGTGCACCAGTGTTGAAGATTACAGACTAGGGCTGGTGGGGGAGGTTCAAATAGATGCAGGGCACTTGAAAGCAAATCAGAATTGTCTCTAAAGAGCCACTTCCTGCTGGTGACTAAACCTTCACCAAACAGTCAAGAGGAAGGGGCATAAGCAAAGCATTGCAAATGACCATTCTGATTGTATCGGACTGGAGACAACTAAGACAAACAAACTCAGGAAGTGGCAGAGGGTTAGGAACCGAGAGGAAACCTATGGCACAGAGAGGAAAGTGAAGAGATTGCTCCGATCTGCAGAAAGGTCACCTCTGGGTCACACTGTGCCAAGCTTTTTCAAACCCACTTTATTTGGACTAGAACACAAAACTGGCACACACAGCTGGCGACTGCTGCAGAGGCTATTCAAATGTTAACATTCTCAACGATAAACAGCCAAAAAAAAGTTCTGTGTAAGCAAATTGGAACAAACAACTAATCTAAAACTGGTTGCTAAGAGATGGAGGATTTCAGCCAAAACCATCCCAAAGCCCCAAGAATACTTTATTTTTGATCAGAAAAAGTACCTGTAGATGACGCCATGTTGGTGAAGAAACATGAGTGCTGATGTGACCTCTGCAGCATAGAAGCGGGATCGAGGTTCATCAAATTTGCGAGAGCGTTGNATTAAACAACACACACTCATAAACCTCCACACAACAACAAATACATATGCAATTATAACCAAGTTCATGTAATAACAGAGATACTTAATATGTAATTTCATTTATAATCCAGCCATGAAAACCATAGTTTTAGAAAATTTAGTCATAATAACCCATGAAAAGATAAGCCAATTTTGTCAACTACTAACAGGCTGCTGAGAAAATTTCAGTCTTCTTTCGTCACTTCTCTCTTACCATTATTTTGTCTGCAAAGCATCTTCCCCAAATAATGTAAAAATGATTCAGAATTCTTAAGCTATAGAAACCAGTACTGCCAATCTCAAATACTTACATATGTTTTTTTAAACTACCTCAAATCTTCATAATGAAATAGGATTGCATTATTAAAATATGTATCAGGCTCTTTCTATTTTCTTCTAATGCTTACCACTTCCGTGTTCAAGCTTTCAGGACTAGAAATGAATGTTCCTTGAGAACAGAATAGCAACTGAGATTCCCAGGCAATCACACTATTAACCCAAAATTTACACACATGTTGAAATAGTCAGAACTGAAAATATCAGTAAATTAAACACGTGCTTGGCATCTTGAACCATTTATTATCTAAACTGGTAATGCAGGTAAAGCTGTAAGGAAAGAAAGGACACACATCTACTTGATAAAATTTAGATCAAGGTGTTTTAGTGTTTCTTAAAAAATTTCATATTTTTCCCCAGCCTGTACTAATACCCCTAAATCTTCTATTTCCTTACTGTTAATTATCTACAGCTATATGCACATGAGTTTAGTTAGAGGCTGAGGTAATCCTGATGTGATGTGACACAGACATTTCTTTCCCTGGTCACATGATTCACAGGTGTGTGAGCTTGGGACTTCACTCCTCTGCAGCTCTGATGTCACACTGCAGTTTGGCTCCAGTTCCTAGTGTTTGGTGTGCTGGGTTGAAGAAAAGGAGACAAGATGTGACATTGCTTTGGACAAGAAAAAACAAAAGAACATCAAAGTTAATTAACCTCCTCCAAGTGAATCCAAGCCTGCAGACTACATAGTTTATGCATATGAATCCAGAAATTCATAAATGTTTGTAGTTTGTCTTTTATCATCTACTCTACAACTCAGACTAGGAGCACAGCACTTAAAAATATCCTTAAACTTAAGCGTGTGCATTAATGCTGCTCATTAAGTGCCTAAATGTTGTACTTATCAGGGGTGCTTCCTGGAGGAGGCTAGAAATGTTTGTCTGACTTTTTGCTGATTATAGAAAGAGGATGCAGAAAAAAACTTTGTGCCTTTCCTCCTGTATCTTGGGAACACAAAAACTGCTGGATTGGATGAAATTTGGAAAGCCAGGTGAACTGGCATTCTTGTTAAAACACTGGTATTGACTTTGGTACATTTTCCAATATTTTTCTTACCATTCCCTAGGAAGGAAAACCTCCTAAAGAATAGCATCAAAGCTTCTGGCTGCATCATACACTAAAGAGAGCATGGATTCAGAGCCATGCCTTTGCTCTTTTTGTAACGCTTAGTACTGCTGATATGAAATGTTCAAAATCATAGTGCAGACTTTCTGACATTACTGTAGGCTTTAACTATCATCCTCTTTGCTCCTTTAAGCAAAAGTACGGGTCCTTGTGCTGTCTGTCTGATTTATCTTTGGAACCAGTAAGAATTATAGCCTTGCTTTTGAAAGAAAATCTGTTCTCAGATAGTCTTAAGGATTTCAGAAGCTAGAGCTTAAGGATAACACCAGTACAGTCAGGTCTGTGATGAAGTCAGTCAAAAGCATAGCTGTACTGTTACTGGATCATAATGTAAGAGGATACAACACCCCTGCAAAGATGTGGGCATTGTCCTCTGTTAGGCTTCTCACTGCTGTATCACAGACTATCTCTGAAGAGCATTTTCAAGTGTCCCTTTGCAAGTCTGTCCCTAAGATTATCTCACATGGATACAGTCCAGTTTCAAGCACAAAATCTGTTGGACTGCATGCTGAGGAGAGCACAACTAACACTTGGCTAAAGTAACTTCTCTGAACACTTATTGAAATGGAACTTCCTTACACTGCTATTTCAACCTTTATTAAATTTGAGTGGGATCAACAAGGAAAACGAAACGGCAATTCCCATTCTCCTGACCAGCCATACTCATTCCCAATGTTTCCATCATTTTGCTGCGCCTATGAAAAATAGAAAACAAAGAATGCTGATGTGAAGGGATAGTGCTATGCCTTACAGCTGTGATTCCTAAATGGTGACTTTCAACTTGTTATTGAACTGGGAACTGCTGCTCCCAATAGTGGTAACACCAGGAAAATACTGAGTTACACAACTGTGTATAGATGGGGTTCCTAATATGTCTGGATAGACTGTTTTATTCCCATATTAAATACTGTGTTTGATCCAAAATGCTTTTTATGACATTCACTAAATGCCTAATTGCCGATTATTAATGACAGAAATTGTGTTTAGTTAAAACTTCAAGTTCTTTTATTTTAGTACCGTCTTTTTATGTCACTAACAGTTTAGCTAAATGAAAATTAACATGGACTCTTTAGAAGAGTATGCTGTCATCAGACAGTCTGAACAAAAGATTTAGCAGTATTCTCTGAGCTGCACACTGATACCTATCAATCATCTCTCTCTCTCTATTTCTCTCTTCTCTCTCTCTTTTATGCATATCCTTTTCATGCATATCCCATTCATAATTTGAAAGAGTATTTCCAACAGATTCTGCAGCTTACTTGACAATCTCATCAAAAGTATACCTACTAAAAGCAGAATTAACGGCTCAGTAATTTATTTTGTTCTGCTACTGAATTTTTCTGCTATATATCTATATTTCAAATCACATTTCCAGCTTTTCCCAGTAAACACCTCAGTTTTCTACTGCGAATTCACAGAAAAAAAATAGTTTTAAAGTTGTGTTCTCTGTTTACAGTGAGTCTGGGAAAGCCACTAGCATGGAGTAAACAGTAAGATGCACAACATGCACAAGCACAGCAGACCACAATTTCAACATTAGAATGTAATATCTTTTTTTGATTAAATATATTCAGTCCCTATGGAAACTACTTTCTTAAAAGCATTCTCTGGTCATTCTTTTTGGTCAGGACAATGATGTGATCAGCTGAGACTCACATTTACTTGAAAAGAAGATGCAAGAGAAGACAGAATATTTTACGAATAGGAGCTGATATTGACAAGTCCATTTTTTTTGCATTTCCATGACCCCAACGAAAACAGACACATTATTTTGATTTTTGCACTCAAACTTTTTTCTATATCTTTCATAAAGGGTTAATGTTCAAAATAAAGGCTCCCAACCCTCTGACTCCTTGCTTTCTGTCATAATGTAAGCACACACACACAGAACGACCCAATGAGACCTCTGAGTTCAATGCAGAGAGGATGAAATCCTCCCACTAGTAGTGAAATAACTGCATTATTCCTGATTATATGTATCTTGCTACATATACCACATATACATGTACCACCAGGAGTTATTCAAACATTGAAGTATGAGAATATAAAGTGAACACCTTTAAGAATTATACATTAAGGGACAGTGCAGTGTTTACTCAGTTAAAAATGAGATACAAGGTATGACTTTATTATCAACTGTGTTCCAAGAGAAAACTGAATGGGTTTGGTTTGGACTGCATTATTTATGAACTTTGTTTTCAAAACATTTGGGAAGTATGTTTTGATGAATAAAACACATGTAAAGCAGTCCTGGGAACTCTTTAATTATATAAACTGAAATAAAAGGCAAAATCACAGACCAAGACATTACAGATTAATCCTCTCCTGGTATCTATAAATCAAAAAAATGTACTGCAAAGTAAGCTATTTTGTTTTCTGAAGTAAACAAATAAGTTTTCTGAAGTAATTTTCTTCTTTTTCAGGGTTTATTTTAGCCCTTAATCATACTGCTTTTCCTTGAATTTCTCAGAATATACGGTTGAATGAGAATACTTAACAAATGAAAACAAAAGCAGAACACAGTGGACGAAAAAGATATTTTAAAAGAAAACTGGATATGAAATAAACAGGCTAGAAGTAAAAAAAAAAAAGTATCCTCAACTGTGTATTTCTGCAATATTTTCTGACCATAAATGTAACTCTGGAATGCATAACAGCTGTCTCAGTATCTCTGTGATTTGAGTCTCAACCTTCCTAATTAAGAGTCTTCTACATGCTTTGCGTCATCAAAAATGGACACCAAAAGCAACCTTTTTTCTAGTCTTTGTCCTTTTCACTAAATGGAGGAATACACTTACTAGTTAAACTGGAAATCTTGTTTCATCTCTCTCATTACACTCCTTTAATTTTGTTCCAATTTAATTTTTCATCTTCTTGACATTCAAAATAGCCATCCCCTGCTCTACAGTAAATCCTTATAATACTTCACACTTTATTACAATTATTTCTATTCTCTAACTTTTAATTTTATTTATATATCTTTTTGTTTATATCTGACTATGTATTATGTGCACTCTCTGCAATTTTATATTTGCTTGGGCTTAGATGTTATGAGTTTCACTGGATAGAGGTTCTACCTTTTTCTTCTGGAATATCGTACATGTAATTGGGAAAAGGAGGGGATATTTCCAGAAACATCAATAGCAATAAAATCCAAGGGCATAACAGATTCAATCCAGCTCCTCTTTGTAGAGGTGTGATTAATGACCAAGACCTTCCTACTAGTAAGACTAGATAATCTTGCCAATCAGTTCTGATTTAACAGATGACACTATACAGTATATTAGTTGTTTAGATGTGGAAAAATACTATTGTTAAGGGACAAGCTTCTACGTAAACCCTGTATGAAAGGTTAGACATGGAAAGACTTTGATGTACTGTTTACATTAATTATTGTCTAGCTCTTAAAGGACTTCAAAAAATTGTGATCAGTCATTAACCTGTCTGCCCTTTGTTTGTTTTCCAATTAAAATCTCATAAATTGTAGTCTAAAGACAATACAAAAATAGACATGTACAATTATCACCTGAATCTGAAGAATACAAATTTTTTTTGTCTTTCAAACAAGTCCTAATAGCTGGGGGACCCAGTATACAGTTCAACACAGTCTCATTACTGAAACATTACAAAACAAAAATAAATTATGCGATTTGTCTCCCAGTTTCAAAACTGAGATGTGCATCCATGGCACAAGTCTGAGAACAAATCTTTTCACTACTGTTTTTTGTTTCCCTGTACAACTCTTATAATACTTCAGATCATTGAGGGAAGGCAGTGAACATGGACTCAAGCAAAATTCACAATTGATAGATCCTAGCAGCCTACTCCAACAATCATTTTTTCCTTCATTTCATTTCCTTCATTTGGCTGGAAATAAATTCTTCCTGATTCTCACTAGTTCCCTAAACTAAGTTCTTTGTATGAAAACAGATTTTTCTTCCAATTTCATAAAGTTGCATTTGGATTAGATTTCTTCAGAGGTCCCTGAAAGTATCAAGGAAACCAATATGTATATCAGCTACTGGTAAATGTAAATGCAAAATAGTTAATATTCTCGTAGAGTACTATTGCATAATGGAATATGTTTAGCAACTAAACTTGTTGCAAAACAAAAGTCAAACACACAACTTTTATTGCTCAAGCAGTCAGGTACCTTGGTATGCTCTGTAAGATGATATTTTATTCATGTCTTGCATGTATGGAATTCTTCTTCAACCAATACAAAACTGTGATTACTTAGCTCTATTTAAACAGGATGCTCAGTTTGTTTAAAATTACCTAAAACTACAGAAACTGCCCCACCCCTCAGAACTTAAATAAACATTTCCTGCTTCTGATGGAAATTGCACTGGCATACTGTACACAAAACTATGTGCAAACCTTCATCACCCTGAGGCAAAGACTAACAAGGACAGCAGATTCATTTTCTACAATCTCAGCATTAGGAGGGACAAATATAAATTCAAGAGACAAACCAGGTACAACACGAAAGAAAACAACAAGAAGCTCTCTCCTGTTCTTGTGATTATTTTTTGAAGTTCACAGTAACAATCTCCAACAGGACACTATGACATGTTATCTGTCTCTGATTTCAGTGTTTATACTTGGGGCTAATTGTGTTGTTTTTCCTGTTTTGTACCACGGCTTTCAATGAGTTCCAAATAAGAAGGGAACAATTTCTACAAATCCCATATTTCTTTGAATAAATGACCTGCGCATAGGAACTGTTATCTTAAACATTTTGCACATGAGATTTCTGCATCTTTCACTTAACACAAAATACACATGTTCAGATTTTGTATCAGAGGATTTTTTTGTCAGCCTGGCACTCCAAATTTCCCTCAAGCTGATGAGTATTATTAGTTAGGGCTTGTTGATCAGTTTTACTCAGATTTGTCCAGTAATTTCAAATTCTTTTTTTCTTGCCCTTGAAAGAATTACCTCAACGTTAAAACATAGACCAGAGAGAATCAGAGAACCACACAAAACTGGATATGGAAGTCTCTCAAGGTCATCTAGATTATCGCACAGCTGACAAACAGGATCAGCTGTACCTAAGCTAAGGGGAACTAACCTTTTCAATGCTGCAAGTCAGTCTCTGGACACTATAAGCCAGAAATCTAAAATTGTGAACCTGAACAACCCTGCTGAATGGACTCAATTTGGGCCACAAAAACCTAGAAGCAAGAGCCTCTGCTAATCTGGTCTGCCAGAGCGCAAATGGGTTTGTCTGCATTCCACTGCATGGGAGTCTCATTTCTGCCAGAAATGCCCTGTTCCCTTCTCAGTCCCCTTGTCACCAGCAAAAGCCAGTACTGAATGATATTCCTTGAACACACACTGCCTTGCACGTCAAAAAATTGTATCAGTTGCTGAAAATAAACTCCTAAAAATCACCATGGATAAGCATTCCTTCACATCCTCTAGCAGTCTGTTTCAGTAGTTGCAGAACATACCAGTGGGAACCCTTTCATGGGTGCAAATCATTTGTGTTACTTCTTATTCTAGCCTTACTCAAAGTAACAATTCCTGGCTGTGCTGGAAGTTATATAATACCTCTAGATAAACAATGCTATGCTTTCCACCTTTGGTTCTTATAAAAAGAACTGATTACTTGTTTTTCTTGATTTTACAAAATTGATTACTGAATATTTCTATTCTGTTTGTAGAGACCTCAGATATTATGTTAGTTGAGAGACTGTGGGATAAAAAACACTTCTAAAACCTTGAGAATGGTTTCAAGAGTAGACTGCCTTTCTTGAGGCACTCAAAAATCCCTCTGTGCCCTATCATACCATACCATGTGAATGGCCAGAGAAAGCTACAAACCAAATGCAGTTAGTTTTCAAGCAGTGCTTTCAGAATCAGTATGGAGATTCTCAAATCCTTTACAGTGTATTACTGTAAAGGCCTGCCTTGCAGCATTTTACTCAGCTAAAATGTGAGTTACTGGAAAAGGATTTCTAAGCAAGATGTTTGTCTGAGATCTCTGTACGCCATAAAGCAGTTCTGGTATGTCACCTTTGTCATGGGAGATTCATGTTGTCTCCTTATGGAGTATGCATAGATACTGGAACAAAATGGGGTTCTTAAGATGTTTTTCATGTCCATAACACATCCCATAGTACTATTCAACAAGGAAAACGTGGCTATGGTTATGTACCTTGAGATAAATTGGCTGGCTTGGGTAAGTGACTTACTATGTGCAAGCAGTAGGTCACAGAACCATGGAAGTAACAAGTTAATGATTCAAAGCAGGAAATATTGTCCAGGACCTCACCTATCTGAAAAAAGTTCAAGAGACCATTAAATTTAATGTAGATCAGCACTCAAGAAGAAAGTTTTATTTATGGCAGTTCCAAAGACATATCCAGCAATACTGTAAAAGTGCTCAGAGTGAAGAGAAGCCAGCCTGCCCTGAATTCACTGAGAGTGAAAAAATGTTTATCACCCAGCACTAATACTTCCAGAAAAGTTTAGTTGAGTATTTAAATTATTGAAAGACTCTAATCCCATATTACTGTGGCAAGCAAAATTCACCGACATTGGCATCACTTTTGAAACATACATGTCTTCAACTGTACCATAAATGCTGGAATATGAGAAAGCATGGTTATGAATCAAATCTACACCCTAGATTCTGAACTGGCAATCAATATAGCTCAGAATCACAGATGAGCATTACCTCCCTCACACAGACCTTTTTCCTGTACAATTTATGAACACCTGATCTTGAATACAGTCTTCCTAATGTTTTCTCAGATAATGAATTTTGCCAGATTACTATCTGGACCAAATTTACTATGCATTGGATTAGCTGGTGTAACAGGCTCATACTAGGTCTACTAAAAAGAAAATATCATCCAAAATTTAATTAATTCTGTTTTTTAAAAAAGATGAAATTTAGAGTAATTCAATGTCGCACAGAAACAGCCCATGCATGGAGAGTTGTCAGCCTGCTCTTCTCCATAGAGCTCTCATTTTACTCACTGAGAATATGGCACAAAATTCTAGCTCTGAGTTGCTTGAATAGACAAAATTTCATATTAAGACCCTAAAATACTATCATATGACAGCAAAAATGCTTGGTTTTTTACTTCCTTCCTCCTTTGAATTAAGAATTACAATTTTGGTTTTTGTTCTTCTTGGTCACTGATGGATATTATACCTCCTCCCCACATGAATGTTTTCTATATGGCACCTATAATATAATACCTCATTTCCTGATATATTACAGAGCTTAGTGGTGAGACTCTCTTTAGCTCAAATGGGGTTGAGATCAGGATTAAATGTTTAATACTGTAATATGTGGAATTAATTAGACAGGGCATGGAATGAAAATGCTGAAAAATTATATGCAGTTATATTTCATCAGTTCAATCCCCTTCCTTCTAACCTTAGAAATCAAGAAAAAGACTTCTAAATCTGGGAAAATCTTCAACCCCAAATTATCCTGGATGGATATGTGCTGTGTTGTTACTAGATATTTCTGGGAGCTGGGGCAAACCTTTCAGTGCGCGCCCATCTGCAGTGCTGGTAGCCATGAGCTCAGGGAATGGCCACTCCCTGGGTAGCAATCCTACTCCCTGCCTGCCCCCTGAAAACCCAAGCAAGCTCCAAGACCAAGGACCCCAGAAGGGTCCCAGTTGGAATAATATGGTTCTTGTGCTCTTCCTCTCATATAAGGGAGAAACACAACTGGAATCCTCTGCAGAAATGGCATGTTTTGTAGTTCTAGTCACTTCAAAAGGGGTATCAAGTAGGAAAAGCTTCTCAGGCCATTTCCCTAATACCTTCATTTGATGACAGATAAGCCGTGAAAAGCGCCTTTTATGAAATTCTTTGATCTCATCTTCTTTTGGTGTTGTTTGGAAAAAAGAACCGTTCTGGTGAGATAATTTTAAAGACCTCTCATTTAATGGCCTGATACACACAGCAGAAAATTATATCAAGCCTGTAAAATGTAATTATGCAGAAAATGTTACAATGTCCAGGCAGCTACTAATATTCTTTTGTTCTGATTCTTATACGAAAAATATAAATGCTGTCTTCCAAAAGGAATTAACTCTAAAGTTTTTGAAGCCACCTCAGAACTTCTAAGAACAACTTTTAACCTTTTTATATTCTACCAAGGAGCTTAGAGATAGCACATGTCCTAGGTGTCTCCTCAGCTCCTAGCCTGGCTCTGATACTTGCCTTATCTTTGTAATTTCTGTTTGCTTATGCTGTTTGGGCATCTAGTTTATGTCTTTGAGCAGACAGGGAAACAGATGCTACAAAACGAATAGAGAACACTCTGGGGAATGCAGCCAGTTGGTCCAGCAGCAGTGCTATCAGAAGGAAAAGGAACCCAGTTAAGGAAGATAATGAGAATGACAGGACACTGTGCTCTTTGTTTCTAGGAATGCAATCAGTTGAATGAAGGGCAGAAGTTGTCTTCTCAGATTTATACAACTGCCAGTTGTGATTCTGGAGAAATCTACAATAACTTCAGCAATGAGTTACTTGTATACAAGGAATCAAAAGTTGTCTGTTGAGCAATGACTTCTAGTCACACATATCAGGACCAGGCATACTGAACCAAAATGGGCAGACTACAGCAGAAATACATGAGGACATTTTGTATTTAAGTTTCTCAGTTTAAATTTTCAGAATTTGTTAGAAAAGAAATCACAGACGTATAGGTATTTCCTCTCTCCCCATGCAAGAACAAATTCTTGCCATTGCATCACTGTGAAAGAAGAGTTTTCTTGCATTACAAAGTTTAGCACTGGGAAAACCTGCTCCTTTTCCCAGCTCAGAGTTCTACTTGCCCATGAACAGAGTATTGGGCAATTCAGAGGGAAAGAAGGCAAAGTAAACAGGTGCAAAAAGTTATTCAAACATTTGTTATGCTATCCTGTAAGTTAACTTGCCTAATAGGAGCTTGATATGAACACTAGTACATTCATTAAGAAAGGAGTACACCAGAATTCTCCAGCAGCTTTCAAACTTCTTTCCCTGTAATGTAGGAACAAGTATTTGAAAAACTGTGCTGCAGCAGAGCCAGCTTCTTCACATACTGCCTAGATATTCCACTTATGATGCTCTATGTGTTACAGACATTTGCTACCAGATATTCTTTACTGTTTTTAAATTGTTACTTGTACCTAAGTAAAAAAAGAGGGACAGTGAAGACTGGTACTTCGTCAACAAATAAATTTTTTTGTCTGAAAAAGAACAACAAAATGAAACTAGGAAAATTAAGTATAAGCATTAGAGAGGGTTTCTAACAATTTCACAGTATAAGCTTCTTATTCTGATAATTTCACAGTCTGTATGTCACTAATAAATAATGTTTTCATCAGAGTGTTCCTTTGCATGTTCCTCATACCTCCTTACTCTTACAACCAACTCAATCACTTTGCACTAAGGAAAAAAACTCCATGATGATTCACAGATGAACCTAGAAAAACACCGTATTTTGTATTGAGCAATTTTGCACAAGTCAGAACACAACCAAACATTCTCTGGCCTTGTTTTAGGACTTGATTTTCTGACTCTCGTACATTACACCAGGCCACTGACTCCTACAGGATCCTTCGAGAGATTAAGTGTTAAGGAATTGACTTACACTTTTAGAAAGTTTGTGATGGGGGAGGACAGGGAATCCTGCACTCCTTTCAAAAGAAGGAGATGAATGAAGTCTTTGTCAACATAAAGATACTCAGTACAGGGAAACAGCTCTTCTGTATTATGTGAAGTGTTTCAGTAATGTTCCCACGTACTTAAAAATGAAGGTCAGCCAGTGACAACAGTTGGTTCTAGCTTGACAACACAACAAGAAACTTGTATTGCACTGTGATCATCCAGATGGAAAATTTATATGAGATACTGTCATATCAGTTCACAAACTATGCTCTGGATGCCAGAAATAACTAAAAGCCTAGAGCTTACTTGAACATGATGTTCTGAATAGAAAAAGTAGCTTCATTTGTACTAACAAAACATTCCTTAGAATTTTAAGTTTCTTAAAATGAGACATTAGCATTGAGTAACTGTGTCTCTGCTCACATGAAAAAAAACCTAGCAGAATTTTTTTTGTTGTTTTTACCAAACACACTTTCTTTTTGGGAACTTGGCTAAGCCAAAACAAAATAATTATGGCAGCAAAAATAAAGCTGTTGCTTTTCTGATGTAAGTTAAGAGAATTTTCCATTCAGAAATGTCTAATTCCAGTTTTTTATTCAGGACCCCTCTTTTCTTACAGTACTCATAGTACTCTGACAGGCACATTATCATGCTGATGCTTATTTCCTCAAACTCAAGCTCGGTCCTTTACACTGGACATATTTTAAAAAAACATATCTCAAACACATATTATTATTAATTATTATAAAATGCTATAAGAAGACCAAATGAAAGACCAACTTTCTGCTGATGCTCCACTTAGTAACACAGACTGAAAGCTTCCCTGCAGCAGTACTTGGTTTATGCCAAAAAGGTGTAGAATTAGGACGCACAGGGAGAAATACCCGCAGACCGCAGGAGCTCAAGCACCCCGGCTGTGCACCATGGGTGGGATACCCCCTGTGAGTGGGGAGTGGGGAGGATCCAAAGGTGTGGCTATAGCAGGCAATTGCTCTATGGCTTTTTTAGCTGGTTATTCTGTGCTCTGAGGAGGCAAGGAGAAGAGGGAGGCCTTTGTTACAAAGTGGCTTTATTTCTTGGATGGAACCCACAGGAACAGCAAAAGGAAGCTACAGGGCTTGCAGCAACTTAAGAATGCAGGAGGTATAAAGGTGGTGCCCAATCTCTTACCAATTAAGGATACCCTAGGGTGGGGTGAAAGTGGGGTACAGTCCAATGGGGAGAGAAGAGGGATGGGAATAGGTCACATGGGCTAATAGGAGGTGGAGTTTTAGGGTATTTCCAAAGGACATTTCCAGGCAGAGGATTGGCACAAAGGAAGATTGACAAGGAACTTACTAGAATAAGGGGCAGTCATCAGATAGATTAACAGTGGGATAGTAGGAAGGTACAGGCTAGGACTAAACCATTAACCTGGGAAATACTATTAAGAAGAAACCTCACCACAGCAGAAATTATATGGCAAATCGACAAAGAAACATTTGAAAAAGTGTTTGCAGGGTATGTGCCTGAGAGAGTTGCCGCCTTTGTTAAATGCTGGAGCCACTGATGAAGCCTCAGGAAGCAACTCCCTTTACTAAGCTCCAGGGATTGCACATTATACCCAACCTTTTACAGATGCCCAGCTTGCTTCCCATTGAGCAAACTTCAGCACATTGACTGCATCAATAGGAGAAGAGATATTCATCCACACTTTGGAAAGTGTAACCTTCATTGAGACAGGATAATACAAAGCTAACACTGAATCAGGCCATTTAGGAAGAGAGACGCTAGAAGTTCCTAACTCCATGGCTAGTGCAAGGCCAGAAACAAAACTATCCTCTCTGTCTCCTCATGCATCACCTTTTTTATTCCTAGGGTGTCCTAGGTAACTGTTAACAGAAGTTTCATTAAATTATGATGATAATATACCATTGTTTCTCAAGTTTTTTAGTGCTCTTCCTGAAACTTTCCTGTGGGAAAATGACAACATCAAAATTCTCTTGTCATGGCAAGATGGAGGTCAGTGTGAAGAACAGCTCACAGATAGAGCTTCTGCCCTGGGTAAATGTTCTGAGCAAATCCCTGTACAGCCTTTGTCGCTAAGCAGAAACCAGATAACTTTCTCTGCTAGAGAGCAGCTGCCAGAGAGGGAAACTTAACCTTCATATGCTCTCTCCTGTACCTCTTGCACACACCACTATTCTACCTACAGACACGATGTTGCATGCTCAGATTTGATCTTATGCAGGAGAAAACCACACAACAAAAAGGGAGAATGAAATTATGAAAATGAGTAAAGGCTAACAAAGTTAACATTTAACATGATTCATACAAATTCAAACAGATCTGTCTACTTCAAAGTATGGCCAGCTTCTCTTATTCATCCTGAAAATGGTAAGAGATCAAAATATAGAATGTTACCACATGAACTGGTACAAAATGATGAGGACCATGACGAAAGTACCCTCAGCTAAGCTGAGCCCTGTCATCTTCTGCAGCCTCCAATGTAGCATTTATATCCTTCTTGCACTTATAGAACTGCTAATGATAGAGTTCAGGGCCCTAAGGGCACTGCCAGGCCCCAGTGACTCTGCCCAATCAGCCCTGGGGAAGGACATTTCCTTAACACTGCATTTTGGACCAGCCCTGTGCTGTAGGCGTGCACCTCTGGCCCTGACTTTCAAGTGAACCCTAGCCCTGTTTCATCCTCAAACCCTGCTGAGTGTTGTCAGTGGACACCCTGACCAACAGACAGCTCTGCTCATCACATTGGACCCTGTAGCTAGGTCTGCACTAGGTGGTGAGAGTGGCCTGTGCTGGGTCACTCTCAGCCACCAGTGCTTAGGTTAGGCCTTACTTTCACTGACAGTCTGTTGTTATTTCCAAAGGTATGAACAAGTTTAAACTAAGGGTGATTAAATGTACACGCTCAAAAGAAGGTAATTAATGTGATGCCCAGGAATTTCAGGTACAGGAAGATTTTCTCTCTGAGGCATAGATGGTCCCCTGCATGACTTAATCACTAGTCAAGCTGATTCTGGGAAAGACAGTGGAGCGACAGATAGATTTCTGTGTAGATGGCAGGTCCCTTTGGTCTGGATTGAGTAAGGCTGATCTCCCACTAAGACTCAGTAAAATGTTAATAGCTTTTAAAAACAGATCAAGTTTCCCCTGAAGCAAGGAGCAGGGACACACACAGTAAGGGATACCATGAGGACATTACCAACAGTCACTGACCTCTGATTTGGGCAAAGCTATTGTGAGATCAGATTTGCACCTGCTGCTTGGATTAGTGTATGTATGGAGGCTCTGGGTTGCATATATTCACTGGGCAAATTCACTGCATACTGAAGCATGGTTAACTGAAAACATCAGTCCTGTAAATACCTGCTTGTATATGGAAATGATTGCACCTTTTGAATATACATTTGTTTTATTGATGAAAGTCCAAATTGAGTGAAGTTTATTAGCTGCTCAATGAATTTCTATCTTCCTTTGGAGAAAAAGTCTTTTGATACATAGCAAACACAGACTTCAACTTATCTACTGTGTCTATAGTATTTTTAAATTATCTAGAAAACTGCTTCTTTGATTTGTTCTTTAGCTGGTTAAAGGTTAAAAAGCTTTAAAGAACACAGCATTTATTGCAACATCAAAGATGATTACAGAATAGCCTGATAGTTTACTTCTCTGCAGAATGCCCATAAAAAAGAAAGATGTGTAAGGAATTTGAAGAATGTGTTGCACTATAAGATAAACTGAAAAAGGAATGTGTATGTGCATGAATGCAGTAAAGTTCCTATTTTGACATTTACTGAATAGCTTAAGTGATACCACTTCTTTTGTAAATCTAGAAGGAAAGATGTTTTTGAAAAATACTTAGAGAGGTGACAGAATGGATTCAAGTCAGAAAAGTTTCATTCCAGGTTAAACAGTAGATGTAACATGCTTCAAATCACAAGAGAGAGAAATTACAAGGTGAAAATATTCCGTTTACATTAGACTCTTGCTATTTCTACCATCACAAAATTTTCAACCATTTGGTGCCATTAGAAGCAGAGAATGCAATCAAACAGATGGGACAAGTTAACTTCAGAACCTGTCCGTGGTTCATGACGTTTACAAACATACCCTGCTCAACAATTTCAGTAGATGATAGAATTAAAGTACCCTCAAAATTACTTTTTATTTATTCATTCATCTCAAAGAAATGAAATGTAAACTTGTATAATGTAAACTCCAGTTCACTCTATAGGTAAGTTGCAGTAATATGTGCAGGATTCCTAGGGAAGAAAGTCCACCGCACAAAAGAGTGTAACAATATGAGTGAGATAAAAATCATCACAAAGATGGTGAGATGAATGTGGAACTATGGAATGTGGAATGTGGAGCTATTTATCAAATCCTGCAATATTAGAAGTGGAACATAGTTAAGCAGCAAAATGAGTAAAAAAATGTGTTTCTTCATAGGAGTTTGCTGCAGTAGGTGTGGAGGCAGACTATACCAGCTACACCAAATATGAATTAGAAACATTTATGGACAACCAATATGTAAGCAGATACTAAAAGGGATATGGTGGAATAGCCTATTTTAACATCCTTCTACAACTCTGCATGCTGCTGGAGTATGAAGGGAGTAGACTGCAGAGAGTGGCACTTACATGCCCCCTCTAAAAAACCTCTTTTATTGCATTGTATCAATAGCAAGAAAATACATTAGACAGACCACTGATCTTACATGGTAGGACACTTTTTATTCTAACAGGCTGCAAAAAACTTCACTGATTTATATACATATACAAAGACATTCAGAAAATGGAATTTTTTTAATGATCATTATCCTGGCAAAGGCAGGAATGTACCTCAAGAATAATGATATTAATATAATAATTGTTTTACCAGGATCTGAAGAAGGATTCAAATTATGATTGCAGCATCTTGAAAGAAGAATGACAGCCTAAAATGTAAGGGTCATGTTTATTCTGGAAAAAAGTCTAAAGATTACCTTGTTTTGGGCTGTCAGGCTCTGAACATCTTTCATTTAGGATTCATGAACTAATATCAATGTGTGAAAGTATTAAAAAGAAAAGAATGAACAGGAGTTGTGTGTATCAAGCCTTCAAACCCTGAAAAAGAACTTAAAAGCTTTTCCCTCTCTATCAAAGCACTGTGACATCTGCTAATGTGCAACAATTCAGATCAAATGTAAAAATGCAGTGAAAAAACTCCATTGATCAATCACATGCTTTCATTAAAAGCCTGCTCTTTCAAGAGTGTAGTGGGATAATAAAAAAGTCTCTTTTAGAATATCATGTTTTGAATAAAATTCATAATTGTTTCAAGCCTCCAATCAGATGGATTTATAGACTCTGCACTAGTTAAAATGACAATTTGAATAGATTCAACTGCACAATAAGATCTAATATTTTTATTGTCTCTTTTCCCTGTACATATTTTCTGATCACACTGGAATACTAGGATAAAAGCCAGGGATGTACACCTAGGTATAGATTGATTTCAATTGCAAGTTGAAACAAATTAACACCTCCTCCCCAAATCAAAACCAAACCCAACTAACAAAAAACCCCAAACCAAACAAAACCAATTAACATTTCAAAGTATAGGTATTTATGTCAATGGGAATTTTACACAGATTCATATGATGTATTGAAACATTAGGGTTGTACAAAATTATCCTCCTAAGATAATACTCAAAACTGATAATGACAGGAATATTCTAAAGTAATTTAAAAAAAAAAAACGCAAAACTACCTTTGTTTCAGAAGTATTTTTTGAAATACATGCATGTTTCTTTTCTAACATGCGATCACCTTTAGCTTCTTATTGTTCCATGAAAAAATAGTTGACACTGACTCATAAAAAAATGCTTCCATTCCCACATAAGGTGGGCTTTTGTTTTTTTCATTCTAATTTTAAAGCCAAACAAAATATATTTCTACATGCACAGGAATAAAGCAACAAAATTGTTTCAGCTGCCAGAGTTCAAGTAAAACAAAAACACAATTCCAGAGTAAGAAAGAAAACTCCTAACTTTCTTTTTTTTTCTCTCTCTATGCTTATTACCCTGCTGCTAGAAATAGCTGTTTCTAGCTATTACTTATCTAGGAACAGACCTTCGTTACTATTTAACAAGTTATTTTGTAGGATGATTTTGCTTCTCTAGCTTCAAAGTGCTTTCTGGTCCAATCTGGTCATGTTATTGGTGTGAAGCAAGTCTGGGAGCAAGCACACAGACAGCACTTAGGGATGTGCATTTTCTGAGGATATGTGCAGTGGTGTACATGTTGCATTAATGCTGGAATTCTACAGAATATGAAGAGATTTTAAAAGCACTTCAGGAGTACAGCAGCAGAGAAAGTCACCCCTGTCTGGCAAGTTCAGTCATAAGATGCCATTTGCAGCAAAGTTTTCATCAGAATGAGGATGGTCCCTCCACAAAAAGCAGGAAATAATTCCTTGATTTGAGTGTCATTTTAAGCACTGTTTTTACGTCTTGTCTAGCAAGAAGTTTAAAAAGCAATTTACTACTACTGTAGAAACTTTTTTAGACTTTTCATTTTCCAAATCCTTTTTGTTTTTGAAGTCAGTGCACCACTGGGGTGAATTTCCATTTAAGTGTAAGTTATCAAGGAATCAGAGTCAACATAAATAGCTTCTTTTGCACTTTACATATTCTCTTCATTGGTAAAACAGCAGTCTTACCAAGCCAATAGTGACAGAACAACTGCTCTTACTAAACATTTTAAACTTTAAATTCCACAAATGCCACATCAATTAACAATTAAAACTGCAAAGCAGTTTTTTTGACCACGTGTCAACAATATAATGCTCTGAAAGCGACTGAAAGCAGATGTCCTTCTCTTCTCTTCAGTTAAATCCACCCTGCCAGAAAAAGAGTCTAAGTGTAATATCAAAGGTTTCCCCAAGAGCTCTAAAGGCAGTCTGGCAAAAATCACTAAGGGTCCATTCACCATCTGGTGATTTGCAGGAGTGTGTTATTCTTCATCCTGCTCTTTCTAAGGCCTCAAAGCAGCCTCTTCACAGCAAGAAAAACACCTCCTCAGGTCTGCTACATGAGATTCTACTACAGCATGGAAATAAAACCAAGCCCAGGAAGATGATATTTAGGCTTACAGTTACAAAAAGATGAGGAAATAAAATTTTTTTAAAAAGCCACTTAATTTTAATTATAATTAACGAAAACTAGAGGATATGATGGTTAAACTGAATGAGACAGGTTGAACCTGATTTAAGTAACCATTTTTGCTAAACTCTGTGTCAGCCAGTGAAGCAACTCTTTTTCCCTGGTGAAGCTTAGAAGTTAGACCTTTTACTTTACTTAAATTTAGTCTTGTTTTATTGAAAAAATATTTAACATCCTGGGCAGTGAATTGGTTGCTTCCAAGTGTTTCTTTCAATCACAACACAATGAGCTGCTGGATTTTTGCCGGGGATCTTGGCTTATTGGAGGGACAAGGCGCTTAACCTCCCAAAAGGGGTGGCCATGGAAGTGTCCTGAGCTGCACTGTGCTCTCTTCAGCTTGTGTAGTGTTCCAGTGCTGGTTTATTTATGTCTTATTAGAGTAGAAAACATGCAAGTTTAAGTAAATTGAGGTCACAAGATGTAGTAAGCTTCTACAAATCTAACCGCAATGTGGTATTAAGTTCTTGGCAAGCTTTTAGTAATATGATCTCATATAAAAAAATAACCAATTCACTGGTATAAGCAAGTCAAAACTCTTTTGAATCAATGGATCTGAGATTACATGGACCTGACATGAAGCAGTTTAACAGCACTGGATAATGAAGAAGTGAACTGCTATAGTACTGTACTGCTACTTGATACTATTTTCTGTGTGCAAACATTGCTGAATAGGACATCATACTGACTCAAGCCTTTATACAATAAATAAATTGAAACTTCCTTTGAAGGTTAAGAAAATTATTTTTTCTGTTTTCATTACTCACTGCAATTTTATTACTTTGATGAGGACTGGCAGCAAAGCTGTTACACAAGATAAATATTTCTTTTTACTCTAACTAGACAGAGAAAATATTCTGACACGATTTGTTCTTCAGATGGAGAAAGAGAACATTTCTATTCTATACTAAATCAATCACGCCTTGTTTTTCCACCTGTTTAAAACTTTACAAAGCTCTAAAAGCCTTTCACCCTTGTTGAATCCAAAAGAGAAAGAAAACCTTTGCTCAAAAACCAAAATTACTAAAAAAGTGTAAACCTAGAGAGATTAGAAACAATAAGTTGAAACTAAGCATTCTGACAACACAGCATTTGTTTTCATTTTATTTCCTCATAGCATATTCAATTTCTCCAATGACAGTTTATTGAGATTCATATGACCAATCATAAAGTTATACCTACTTAGTATTTGCTCAGCTAAGAGAACACTAGATGATTCTTTTACTATAAATTCCTTTTCCTGGTACAAAAGGATAGTTCAGCTTCTGAAAGAATGATAACCTTGTGATGTTACTTATCTGGGGAGAGCTGCAGGAAGTAACAAGTTTACTCTCCAAGCAGTTACATTTTGAGGCAGACCCTTTGTTATCTCCTGGAATGATGGAGAGTGGGTGAAGGAGAGAAGTAGCTGAGGAATAAATTTGCAGTACAATATTTTCCAGACCCAAGAAATTTCACTAGTTATACTGTCAGACTTGGCACTATGAACAGAAAACAATTTCTGTGTAGCAGAGGAAAACTAATATATAAGGTTCAACAGATACTACACGTATTGGTGAGACTACACATCCTATCACCATCAGCTTAAACTGCAGAAATTAAAAAAGCACACAAATTTAAGTGTAATGTTATCCTGATTGCTGCTTTTCTTTCCAGTAGGCTTTAAGAATCACATATTTGGAGATCCAACCCCAAAGTGTCACATACTCTCTGAACAGTTCTCATTGAGCCACCAACTACTCTGCAACATTATGGCAAAGCGAACCAACATTTCTTCCCAATGGAAAATCAGGCAAATATTTTTCCTAATATGACATTCGTTCCTACTTGCAGACTATCTCACAGGTGAGAGCCAGAGGAGCTCACTATTAGATTTTCTGGGCTTAGTCCTCTTGCAGTTAGCACATTATTAACATTTGAACTATATTTCAATATTTCCAGCTCATGCTTTATACTGCATTCTGGAAATTGGAAACTATTTCCTTGATACCTTCTATTTATGAGTAGGTGTCCATCACTTAACTGAGCTGACTGAATTTCAAGTATGATTTTGGGTTTACATAGAAAATCATGATTTTTTTAAAAAGAAATTTTGCTTGCCAAGCCAACCTCTCTTATTCCTGGAAGTGTTCATGACACAGTCACTTGCTGTGCTGGCTCTCTTCCGGAGAGTTTAGTAGATACATTTTGAGAATGATTTATCTCTGAGATAATACCTCACAGCAAACTTTTTTTTTTTAAAAAAAAACCAATTTATTTCTCACTGAGTTTCACAGTTCTTATCTTCATAGATTCATTCCTTTTTTCCCCCCATTTGTGAAATAGTCTGTGGAATGGCTAAAAAAATAACATCAACACTTTCACCATCCACATATTTTAACACTGAGCACATCATCAAGGTGGTAGGTACTGATGAATTTGCACATGGATTTGCCTTGTTTGGACAACTGACTTCAAATTATCAATGCAATATTAATCTGTATTATACTGTATACAGTAACTGCCAGTTAGGTAAAATAATACTTAAATTTCTGTCATACTGGATTCAAACAGTGGAATCTTCATAACTTTTCAATCATTTGTGCATTTGCTTATCTATCTTTTAGGAACTTGGCTTTAAGAGACCAAGTTTTAAAAATCTTCAACTACAGGTCATATGTAGTTCCAGATTTTAAGAAAATCAGATCAGCTACATTCAAGCACAGTGATTTCAAAATTAACATATTGTTGGACAGGGCTTTTTTTTAGCCTTTGAGGAATATCAGAAAGACTTAATAAATGTAGATTCACTCCCCTCTCATTTCAATGACAGTGCAACAGAGATGCACATTAAATGGTAGCTCTGCACTCTATCTCCCATTGGCCAGGTAGAAACACCAGAGAGAAGTTTTTTGCTTTCTACAGATAAACTAACACTTTAGAGAGCATTCTCAGGATTCCATGGGAGATACAAAGGAGGTCTTGTTGTGATTCTCTAGGAGAGATGTGAATTTAGAAACAGTGTCCTCAGGAGAAGATAAAAACCCAAGACAGATGCCAGGACTGCAAACAATACTGTGAAGTATGCTACAAATTTATACCTAGCCCTGCTCCACTGAAGTTTCTCATGTTACATATTATTAGTTATGAAAACACACAGAATGATGTTTCTCTTGAAAACACACAAAATGGTGGATATAATAAAACATCACATGAATATTAAATAAAATATGTGTAACCATTCCATTATCCATTGGAAACAACCAATTAAAAGATCTAGGAAAAGCCTCTAATTTTACCTCTCAGTTCCCTTGTTTCTGAATAGATGTGATGATGTGACAAGGATGTGACAGTAATACTTAAATTCTTCTGTCATCAAATCATGAGCCATTAATCACACAACAGCACATACATTACTGAAATCACTCTGATAAAGAAACTTCTGGTAGGCTTCAGATATTGCTGTAGACTTCACTTTACTGTAGACTTACAAGAGACTTAGCCAATCCAGTCAAGGAAGGCCAGAGCTTACCTTGCTCTACCTGGAGAAAACAAACAGTGTATATATATATATATATGAAACTACTTAAAGACAAGAAG
>VWYI01044300.1:0-43014 GCA_013399455.1 Anthoscopus minutus
ATATTAACTAATGTCAAACCAGCGCAACAGGCTTTTTTATTGATCACATGTGACTATGGAAGTTGCTCCTGAACTTCCGTGACTATCTGTGAGTCTTCTTTAAAAGGTCTTAGCTGACTAATTATCTTAGCAACAATTCTCTTCCTCAGTGGTACTGGGGTGGAGCAGGTCCCCATGGGACAGGAGACAGAAGCTGAGCAGTCAGCAGGAGCAGGAGCCAGGCCAGCTCTGCAGCACTGGAGAGCAGGACACACCTACAGATGAGAGCCAGGGACAGCCAAGAGTCCAGATCAAAAGGGGATACACCAGTAATGAGTGACCCAGTGATGTCTGGGTATGCCCACAGTGACGAAGAAGGGCTGAGAGAAAGCCAGGCTGCAGATCTAGGAGCTCCATGGCTCGGCATAACCACATCTGTAACTGTGATGAACATCAGCTGACCTCCAACACAGCTCAGGTAAGAGCTAAACGCCCCTGAGCCTACACAGGGATGAACATCAGCTGGGATGAACATCAGCTGACCTCCAACACAGCTCAGGTAAGAGCTAAACGCCCCTGAGCCTACACAGGCCTCCTTGTCCATGGATGGATGCAGAGACTTCTGGTGAGTCTGGTTAAGCTCTTTAAGGCTTGCTAGTTCATGTAAGGACCTGAAAATTATTTTCCTTCCATACCACTTCTTTTCTTAATTTTTCAGTTGTTAACACATTATTTGAATATTCTTGGATATAATTTTGTGTTATGTGGATACTTGTATAGATCCAACATATGACTTCATTTCAGTGAGAAGTCTCTGAAGAAACATGTTTCAGCTTATGAGGTCTTAAAAAAGTGGTTCACAGTAGGTGATCCATACAGCAGATGGCTTTCTAAAGGGTGAGATAAATCCAAATAACTTTTATATCACTCAGTATTTTAACCAATGAGACCATAAAATGGAAATTGAAATCAACTTTTATGTTGTTAGCTAATTTTTCACTGATACCATGCTCTTCTGATTTCACACATCACTCAAAAAGACTGTTTCTAAATGTATGAACTGGATAGGCTTTAAAGCACTTTCAGAGATTTTAAAGTCTTCATTTTTAATTCATCTTTTATCTTAATGCAATTCAAAATTATATAAAACAAATCAGTGCATTTTAGAATTATCAGATCTAGTTTTCTTTAATTACACCTGTGCAAGCATTACTAAATGTAGCCAATGAATGTAAGTAAAAGTAAACTGTAATATCTTGTCACTCTTACAGTATCAGTCGTAACACATACGTGTTTTTAACCACTAGAAATGGTTAAAAATGTGCTCAGAGTGGAGGGATTTTATTTCAATTCCTTTTGAACTTCATTGCAACAAAACAAACAGAAAATCTTGAGAATATAACTGTCATCTTCACCTGTTTTGTGATCTATTTCCAGCTGGAATAACTCAAAACGTACACACCCTTATTGCATTTATTCCTGAATGTAAAACTATATACACATATGCAGTCTCACAAACACACACATACATGCATGCTCTGATTCATCAGGTTTAAAACCAAATTGCTCTTTACAAAATCTATTTTCTTAGCCTTCTTAGCTGTCTACCACCAAAATCCTGCACTATAAGGAAAATCCTTTGTGCCTACTCTACTCATGAGGATATTTTTATGCAGCTCATACAGCTACTTCTATGAGGATGTTATGCCTTTGTGTTCCTGCAAAGATCTGATATGCTGAGAATAAGCTGCATGATATTTCTGAAGTTCAGTCATAAATCCCCATCGGTTTCTTAAGAAATTTGGTTTAAAGGAATGGTGTGATGGATGGTACTCAAAGTGTGGTGCTCTCTTTTTTAGTTTACTTAAAGAATTGAGTATTTTTTCCTGCTTAAGGGCCTTTATTAGTTTGTTTGCTTCCCCATGTTGTCTGGGATATCTTTTCCCATATATTATTCAGACTTTTGGATATATAATGACTTAATATAAGACACAATATAAATGTTATCCAATGCAAAACACATTCAATAAGTCACAATTCATATATTCATAAGTGCAAATCTGTTGAATTTGTTAGCTAAATTACACAGAAAATGCAGCATGTGATGTCTTAATTAGATTCAGTCATTGTCAGGATAGGTATTTTCTTACCCTAAGAGAACTAAAATGACTCTAAGATTGTGGGATTAAATTACTATGTACACAGTATGACTGAGACAGAGAACGAAAATTCTCTTTAGTTTCTTACAGAGTAAGAAATACTTGAGAACTTTTTAGTTCCTAGTCCTTTTTGTATTTTAAAAACCAGTGCAATTTTGTGCATTGTTGCTTTGATATTTGGGTACTCCAGAACAAAGTACCTAGGAATACTCATGACTTGCTAATGTAAAGTATCAGCTGGAAAACATGAGAAATTATTGCAGGGCTTTGCTGCAGTTTGGAACTTATTAAACAAAACTTAAATAGGGAGAGTAGCATAAATTTGTCTATGTTATATTTCTTTCCTTTTTAATATGAGAAACCAACACACTGATATTCAGAGTTCCTGAATATGTAATTCTTATCAGGCTTGTTCAGGCACCTTGCCTTTGAAGACCAGACATTGTCTGTAGAAGGCAAAAAGACAGAATTACTGGAAGCTTGGAAGGCCTAGATGAACTTAGTGTCATATAAACAAATAAACATAGCAGTGTCACAGCAACAGTTGTCTGTCAGAGTTGCAAAAGGTATGAACATTTGAAAAACAAGTGGATTAATAAGTGATTTAAAGTTGAATTACTATACAATACAAAAAATAATTCTGGGTTTGATTATATAATCACTTCAGTCTTGATTAGATTTTTATATAGATTGTACTTTATTAATCAGAATGAGACTGTTTAAAAAAGAATTAGAGTTTGTTAATTTTACAAATTAGATATACTTCATAATTTAACATGCATAAGGATCATCACTATACTGAAATTCTTGCAAACAGAGGATTGCAGGATTAATCATTTTAAGAGTCTGTAGAAGATATTTGAGAGAGTTAATATAAAAGGAATGCATCATTTAAAAGGAGGAGAGAATAGAGTTTTGATGCATATGTGACTTTATACAAGACTATCCCAGCAGAATAGTAATACCTTAAAAACTCCAGTTTAATATAATTCTTAGTGGCATTATTGATTATTTACAACAACAATCTAACAAATACAACATCTATCAATTATAGGTGAGAGTACCACAATATGAAGAAAAATATCTTGTATACAAATGTCCAGACATAGTATGAAATTTTTTTCTGCTGTTCCAAAGCTATTCTCTTACTACAGGAAGAGCTCTCTTTGCAGTTTTTGTAATACTAACTATATTTGAATACTGGTATTTTCTGCCTTGCAAAAAAACCAAAAATATCATGTAGGTATAGTTAGTGAGATTTTTCTTGTAGGAGTTTACCCAGACTCTTATTATTGCCCATAAATCCCTATGCAAGGGGATCCACCCTTTGACAGTTTTATTTAAGTTTTTGCATAGTCTAAAACAATCAAAGATGCCTTTTGTTTTCCTTTGAAATGGAAAACTGGATATATAACTAGCTAGTAATCTTTGCAAACTGAAGACACTGTGGTTATTGCTGTTTATTTTCCTGTTCTTTTAGAAAGGAAAAGTGGTCTTAGGGTAATCATTCTCAGAGGAGCAGATTTATTGTCCTTCTGTTGAAAAAAAAATGTTTGTTGATTTATCGGGAAAAAAATGTCAATGTTTCTTAACAGATGAGGCTGCTGCCAGTTTTATGTAAAATCAAACTGCTGACATTAAAATGCATCTTGAGAAACTGATTGGAAGTAACCATTTTAGGCAAACATGGATCCAAAAAAACTGCTGTACTGGTTAGTTATATTAGAACTATTAGTAGAAAGACAACTGATAAAAGTGCTCACACCAGTCTCTGTTCATTTGTCCCAGATGGAGCATTCACTTGTGGCTGATCCAGTTCATAGATGAAATTCAAGTCATCTTCAAGACTGCACTGTCTTTTTGAATCTTTGAACACAATGTTTGGTACCATGAATGCTACTACAGGAGGGATGTGGATGCTCATCTTTCAGAAAAGGAGAAGAAGGTGATCAGAGGGATGGAGCAGCGCTGATATGAGGAAAGGCTGGGAGAATTGGAGTTGTTGAGTCTTGGAAAGAGAAGGCTCTGGGGTGACCTCATTGCAGTCTTCAAGTGCCCAAAGGGAGCCTAGAAGAAAGCTAGTGACAGGACAAGGGGGAAGAGCTTCAAACCAAAAGAGAGTAGGTTTAGATTAGAGATTAGGAAAACAATGTTTGCTTTGAGGATGGTGAAGCCCTGGTAAAGGTTGTTTGGAGAAGCTATGGATGCCCTATCCCTGAAAATTTTCAAGGCCAGGTTGGATGGCTCTCTGAGCAAGCTGGTCTAGTAGAAGGTGTCTCTGCCCATGGCACAGGGGTGGAACTGGGCGATCTTTAAGGTCCCTTCAAACTCAGGCCTTTCTGTGATTCTATGATATAGTAAAACAACAATGTAAAAACTGGTAGTCATAAAATAGAAGAGAGACTTCCATGTAAAATTTTTTTCATGGAAAAAACCCAAAATTGGAGCTAGAGGATAGAAAAAAGGCCAAGGTAAAAACAAATACAAAGTTTACTTTAATGAAAATTCAAGAGCTTCAGTTTTGATGAGGAAATTGCAGAGTGTAGTGAGAAGTGACAGCATATCTGGTGATTTTAGGATATGAACACATAATATTTTCTTTTTCTTGCATGCATACACAAAAAGGGAAAACAAATGAAAGAATCTTATCAGATACAAATTGTTATCAGCAAATCCTATGATATGACAAAACTTTAAAATAGTTTCAAAAGAAGAAAATGAACCGTGTTTGACACATTTACTGTGGGAAACACAACAGAAGTGAGTCTAAGGGCCAGGTAACATTAGCTAACTCATTAGAGCAAGCAGAGAAAGTTAACTGTACTGTTAATCTCTATTAAATGGCTGAGGTCCACTCACAAGATTATTTAGCCAGAAAAAGTTACCACTATCTTCTGTAGATATTTTATAAAAATATTAAAAGTACTTATAACATTGGACCTTGCACAGCTAAGGGAAAAATGGAAAGGAGGAGGGCTACAGATTAGCTACAGAAGTTTGCACTTAGAGTATGCAAGAGAATAAAAGTATCTTCACTATTAAAGTAGAAATACTCATATAATCCTACGAATATTTATAGCATCCACAGTATTAATTGCCTTGACCAAATAAGTAAAGTGGAATATGCCCCTGATTTGTGAGAGAACATTCCAGCAGATTGCCCTCATTTTCTGTAAAGCTTCATATCTTGAATAGCAATAATATTTCATTTCTGGCTGTTAATTTTCCCCATTGCCATTTTGTTGTTTGTTTGATATACAAGAGAATTTTAAAGAAACTTTCCTCCATTTCATTATGACTTACTTCTCTAGCCTATGTTTTAGTATGGTCACTCTGCTGTCCATTTCTTTTTCTTAATACTTTCAGAGCATTGCATGGAGGACTCTTTACAGTTGGAATCGGTTAATTGTTATGAACTACATTTTCTGACCTTATTTATACTATGACCCATTTTTTTAATGAAATGCTATTTAGTGCAGGTGTCGATATGCAGCCTAAATATGTTTTGAGGACAGATTTTTTAACTTATGTCAAATATTTTCTATCGTGTGTAACTTTGCAAGAACAAAGGGTATACAGTGCCTCTCAGAAGTTGTCCCTAATAATGTAAATGTATGGCTGTGTTTTGTAAAATAATGTGTGTGTGTGTGTGTGTATGTGTGTGTGTGTGTGTGTGTGTTTTTAGTCAGTACAAAGCTAATATCAAAAAAAAACCCCTGTTTTTACTGTCCCTCAAAGCTGTAATTTAGAAGTTATTCATCATCAAACAGATTTTTTCCTCTTGAACTCAGAAAGAAAAGATGATTCCAAGCATTTTTCAAAAGTCCTATAATTACTTTCACGTTATTTCTATACCATAACCATCATGAAACTCTCAAACTGATTTGCTGCCAGTTTTCTTTCATCCTTGATTCTTTAGATTGCTAAAGATTGCTATGTTATTCTGAGGAATTCTGTTTTGTTCTGGTTTATAACATGAAACATTCTTTGCCTGGACAATATTAAAATTAATTACTTTTTTAAAAATGAAATTATTTTAAATTAATTCAAAATTAATTGTGTGTTGTGCGCCACATTTGTAAAACGAATGAAAATCAGATATGATGATTCTAAGAGTGACATAAGAGTTTCTTTATTAATGATTTCAATTTTTATTAACAAGCAACAATAAAAATATAATTCTAATTTAAATCTTCTTTGCCCCTTAGGAAAATGAAAGGCATTATCCGGAATGAGAGGGATTCAGAACCTTTGGTCATATACAGAAGACATGACACAGAACAACAGCATGGAGCCTTGCTTGCAGACATATGAAACCAGAAAATACTAAAGTTAGAAAAAAAAAGTCTTTTTTGTAAAATTTCTTTCTAAATTGAATTATTGTAAAACACCAGAAAATTAATCTGTTATGTTTAGTTGGATGCATCTGTCATGGTTGTTATTCTTGCAGAGGTAAGTGGGCATTAATGAATTCTGTTCTTTTACAAAACACATGTTGTTCCTGGTGGGTCCCTATAATGAAAGGAGCAGTGTCTGTTTCCTCAGAGAGTACTTAAAATTGCTGTGGTGATGTTGAACTGGTTTGATGTCTGACTGTGGAAGATGAGGAAATACACCACAGCTGAACTGACTGGTCCTGTTGGGAACACCTCCATGTTTATCTTTTCTGTGCCATTAATTTCTTTTTCGGATCTCATTAAATTGCCTGCAATGAAGAATAGATGAACTTACATAGAAGAAGTGACTATGTTTCTATTAACAACAACTGAATAAAAGAGACCCAAACCCTCCCCAGGCTTTCTATATCTTTTTGCATTGGTATTTCTCTTCAATATAAAGCCAATGGAAACTAATGGAATTACTTGTGGACTTGTGAACTGAGATTTTAAATAAAACTCAGAAAAATAAGATGAGACTCCCTTGAATTGGAATCATTGTATAAAGAAATAAAAAAGTGGAAAAAGTAAGGTCTTAAAATGAAACATTCAAAAAAACCAAGCTATTATTTGAAAACTGATAAAATATGAAAGCATTTTTTTAAGTATAGGAAACAAAAAAATAATAAACCATAAAATTAATATTATAAAAATTATTAAAATGCAGTTAAATTATTCTCTATTATTTTCTTCAAATATTCTTATTTTTCAAATTACTGAAATTCTCCATTAAATTCACAACTAAATGAGTATTTGACAGAATTTAATTTTTCTTTTTCTTACCACCTCCTTCCAAGTTAAAGTCACATTTTATTTTTTGTTTTTCCTCATAAACTGTGGCTCCCTGGTCTTCTCTTGCTGCTCTCAGAATTTCATTTAATATGTTAGTTTTTTGCTTCATAACAATGACCACGCGTGGCTGCTGAGTTTTATACATGGCCTTTTTAAGAGACCACTGTGTCATTTCACAGTGTAGCTTGCCTAAAAAAGCAAATCACAGAAAAGCTGATCTTATCTCCAGCCTCCATCTTTTACCTCTATTTGCTATATTGCTTGGCAAAAATATTACATGCTGTTAACTACAAGTCATTTTTGCTCTTTTAAGAGTTGTGTTTTCATTGAATACTTGCAAGACAACTCAAAAAATGAGCAAATTAAAGTAATAATACCGTTGTTTAATTACATATCTAATTAAATAAGAAATTAATTTGCAGTTTTGAAATTGACTTGCAAGCCTTAAAAAAACCAAGCAACCTAAAATCAACAGAACAAAACAAACCCCTTGCCAAAACCCTTAATTAAAAAAAAAAAAGGCATAATAATAAACTTAGCTGTGACTGAAAAATTCTAATGCTTTTTCCTGGTTTACACAAAGTATAAGCAATACTTTATACTTGCAAACAAATACTGGGAGAAAGAAACCTACAAAACTACAACATCCTCATCAATGTTTCTTTGGTAGGTTTTTTGCTTCCTTTTCACCTTTTTCTTGGGAATTTCCTAGGAAATCAGCCTTACCTTTCTTACAGTGCAGGACAAAATGCTTTTCTGAACTAGACTGAATTACAGTGGTCACTTAGAAAAAGCCCTCTTGTTTCAGTTGAGCTGGAAGAAAAATACAACAGGTTTGTCTGAATAGGTGATTTTAAAGGTCACTTCCAAGCCAAACCTCTCTATGAATTTTATGTTTAGTGGAGAATCCAAAGGCAGAGAAATTGAAGATTTTTTTGTAGCTCTTGCTGAATGGAGATAATTTTCCCCATAGCAGCCCTCACAGTGAGCTCTGTATCTGTGGTTAGAAGGATGTTGAGAACACACAGTTTTCTTCTGCTGGGGACTCCTGTCAAGGCCATCTCCCCCTCACACACACCACGAGGCTGGCTGTGAGCAAGATCTTGGGAGACAACTTAGCCAGGACATCTGGCCAGAACTGCCCAAAAGGATATGCCATACCATATGAAGCCTGTTTGGCAATAAAAGCAAAGAGAAAGAAAGAGGGAAGAGGGGGACATTTGTTATTTACAATGTTTGCATTCCAAAACTACTTTGTGTGATGAAGCCCTGCTTCCTGGGAAGTGTCCAGACGTTGCCTGCTGATGGAGAGAATAAAATCTTTTGTTTCGCTTTTCCTTCCACATGAGTATCTTTCTTTTTGCTTTATTAAATGTATTCCTCTTGATCAATGAAGCCTTTCTCATCTTATTTTCTCCTCCACCCTGTCCCATTGAAGAGTGATAAAATGGCTCGGTGGGCAATGGCTGTCCAGCCAAGCTCAGTCCACTACAAAGAGGGATCAAAATAACTCATGAAGTAAAAATTATGGGAAAATAGATGGATTAAGCAATCAAAGGAACTGGCTGAGTAAGTGGATGTTGATTATCTCAATGCTGTGGCTATGCCTTGTGCCTGGTCAGTGAAGTCTATGCTATCCTGGCATTAAACTCCATTTCTAAGGATTTCCCTGAGTGAGAGGCTTTCTATCCTGTGTGTATGGTGTAGCAGCGTGGGTGCCACTCACTGGAGCTGGGCTGTGGGTCACAGTGTCCCAGATGTATGTGATGCAATGGCCAGAGCTGTGTCTGTGTGTTTACCATCAAGCCAGGACAGTTGGGGCAAAAGGCAGGTGGCTTAGGTGACAGCTGTGTGTGTCCCTGGGAAAAAGATGGAGCCTGAAGTAATGAGCTTCTAAATGGAAAGAGTTCCAGGCTGTCTCCAGAAAAGTTGTGGAGTCTGGGGGTTGACACAAACCCGTAGATGTGCTTCTCTGTGCAGGAAGTAACCAGAGACAAGAGAATTCAAGGCCGGGCACTGTGTGCACTGAGTGTCTCAGCTGAGTTATAGGAAGAATCCTCATTGTGCCTGTGCCTGTGCCTGTGCCTGTGCATTTGTCTGTGCCTTTGTGTCCGTGTTTGTGTCTGTGTCAGTGCCTGTGCCTGTGTTTGTGCCTGTGTCTGTTTGTGTGTACTTCCAATGTCTGCACCAGCAGCCAGATTTAGGCTGCAGTATTCTGGAGGCTTTTATGTTCTGCTAACAACTGTTAGAAAGTATTAAGGATACTGTATGGACCGTGTGTGTAAGTCCAGCTACAGGAGGAAACCCCGTTATACATATGGATATATTTCCATTTAAAGGAGCTTCATCTTGGTCAGACAGAGAAAGGCACAGGATGAGGCCATTGGTGCAGTTTTTCGTTGTGCCAAGTGCTGTATTTTCCCTCTGTGGTCATCTGCATGGCCAGCCATGTGTACATGTGTGTTTTATGTGTGTGCCAGGGAGAAATGCATTATGTGGAATTGAAATTCTATCTGAAATTGCCTTCTTCCAAGGAATCCTTATTCAAATCTCACCAGTGATGATATTTTGCTCAGCAGTCTGGAAATCTAAGAAGGAGTCTCTCTCCAGCTCCCTTCTGTTGCAGATATGCCACCGTAAGGGAAATAAATTTTGAAAGTCATCACAAGTACATAATATGGGTACACAGATATGTCTCATACTCCTGTGAGACACCTGCATTTTGACTGTAATGATGCTTCTGCATTTTGCAGGATCTGGTCTTTCAATAGTGCGTGTACACTTCTGCTGACATGCCAAATGAAAGAAAATTTCTTGGCAAAAAAAAATTATTGCAAATGGTTGGTGTCACTTTTAAGGACCTGCTTAGAATATAACTGTATTGGCAAGTAATTTTTTTAGTTTGGCCTGTGAAAATGTTGAAAAACCTTGAAACTTCACCAGGGAGACAGTAGTCTTAGGGGAAATGTTGCAAACCAAAGATTTCCAGCATTCTGTCATGAAAGGCAAAATTAATGACATTTGCAGTAAATTTCTAATTTTGGTTTAGCTTGTTATATCAAAGTTCTGTTAGAGTCAATATGTAACAGACCATGGGTGTAGAATCAAGAATATCTTGCTAACACAACTAATGTCATATTTACTTCTGTAATCCAAAGTATCTGAATACAGAAAAGCCATGAAAAGTAATGATAGAGCTTAAATGTTGTATAAGGAAACCAGTCCCCAACCTACAACCTACCCCTCATGTTTGGGTTAGTCCTTCAGTGCCCTTTTGGATTTTATAGTCAACACTGAAATCCTGCGCCAGGACGCGGTGGAGGCTGGTCGCCAGTACACTGAGGTCTTCACTAGAAGGAGCTGATGCTGGTGGTAGGCTCTCTTCCTTCTCTGTTGTGGAGGTTGTCTTGGATTTCTTTTTATACATTTTTCCATCTTCACATTCTTACTTCCCCCTGCTCCCAGGAAAGAGAAGAAAGGTACCAATAGAGATCCCCAAAATCCCTGGAGGTTGGTTGTCCAGCTAGGACTGTCTGGGGCTGTCAGTCCCTTCCCTACTGGGATTCACCATGTAGTAGACTATCATTGGTTTGTTCAGTGTGTATTAGAACTTGTTTTAGTTGCTAGTGTGTATTAGCATTTATCTACCCATTTTAACTGGGTTGTGTAGTGTGTATTAGAATTAGTCTGTTCAAGAGATCATAAAACCATTTCTACGATACAGAAATGCAGGGTCACCTGAAAGAAAACACAGACCCCTTCCCAAATATTTTCTGAGCAAAGGAGAACAAGAAATTATGAAAATTGCGGGAAACCAAAACTGAGTTTTGTTTAAAGACAAAGAGGGAAAAACCCAGACTGCGGGCACTTAACATTGGAATGCAGCTTATCAGTCTCCAAGCCAGGCCAGGAAGGGAGAGAAAAGATTTGTTAGGCGGGTTAAGAGATCAAAAACCCTAAGTTCTAGTGACAAGATGTGAACATACAAACAAACCCTCCACGATAAGGAAGCTGCCTTGATATGTAAAAGGAGTTACATCAAGAGCTAAAACTAACAGGAAACAGAGATTCTCCCCAGAACAACAGCCGAGAAGGGAGGGGGAGTGATGAATCCCCCTACAACAACAAACCACCAACTGGAGATCTTCAGAAGAAGAAAGGTATAAAAAGCTGTACCTAATGAGAAGTTTTCGCGGACCGACTTTTGGGAGCTGTGACTGTCGGCTGTCCAACGCGTTGTACCTTGTCTCTATTGCTTGCTAATTAAATCAATTAATTTTATTGGCCTCGTCCCTTGCCTATTATTTTCGGGACCCAATTTTAATAATATCTACTTATAACAACCACAGCCTGACAGCTGTCCCTGGCAGTGGCAAAACCATATTTACAGGTCTATTAACTGATCTGGGTTTAGGTTATATGGTTTGATGCATAAATTGGTTTTTATATCACCTTTCAACTAACTTATATCAAAGTTCATACATAATTGAAATGTATTTACATTGTTTACCTGTATGTGGCTTTAGAAGTTTTTAAATCCTCTCAAAATAGCAAACCTATTTATATAAAACTTATTTAGCCTTCTTTAGGGGTATAAAATGACATATAAAGGACTGTAATGGTGTTTTAGTTCCAAGAAATTATTTTGGTTTGGGTATTGTGTGATGATAATAGTTCAAGTCAGCTCAGGTTAACAGGCACCTAAAACAATACCAGGGAGACAAGTGGAATCACATTGATTTGGCATTAGAACATGGGCCAAGTATACAAAAAAGATTAGCTGCAAGAGTTTAACGCTTTTCTAACAGTGAGCACAAAATCTAAAGGGTCAGTAATTGTGTTTTTGTATGTGCACGTCATCTGATATAAACTTACTTACCACCTCAAGTTATTACATCATCTGGTGTTGTACCATCAGAATTATGGAACATAAGTACACCTGATGCTTCAAACTTGCAACTTTAGGGAAAATCTGAAGTCTGATGTATATAAAAAGAAACACAAGGAATAGTAATGCAGCAAATAAAATTCCTAGAAATATTACTGGTTTAATATATTTACATTAAAAATATGTTATTGTGATTTTAAAATTAAAAAAGAATGATCTTTGTCAGCAGCAGTATTTGGAATATCTCACAGAGGAGCATTTGATTTGGCAGGAGACAAATGGACATGAGGATTGTAGTTCTTACTGATCCAAGACAAAGATTTCTGGCTGCAGGCAGAGCAGTCCACTGGTAATTTCACACCATGCTGTGTTTACACATAAATTTCTAGCTTTGCCTTCTTTGACTGGTTTATGAGAATTCTTCCATGTTCTAGTTCACAAATATACATCAAACCAATACACTGGAAAAAAGTCAGATTATGCAAACTGATTCTGATATTGCCTTTTATTACTCCAAAGAACAGACACAAATCGTGCAAACACAGGGACTCTTGAAGCTTCCACCATCAGCCAGATGGCTGCATTGCTATTATTCACTCATGTCTCCTAAAGCACATGCAATCTCAGAGGCTCAAAGATTCAATCATTCAGAAAATTGTGAATGTCTTGTGGGTTCTTGGGGCTTCTTTGTAGTCTCTTCAAAATAGCTCTAAGCCTAACTCAGACTTTTTCAAACCTAAGTAGTGAATTAAAGAGTGAAATAGGAAAAATATTTGGGCTATCCAAAATGAACCAAAGGTATTTCTCTTACTGAACTACATTACATGCTTGTCATGTTAGAGGATGAACACACATCTGTGTGTTATCTCCATTTAAAACTAAATAAATGTATTTTGAAGAAAGATGCATTACTACTTGTTATAAAAACTATTTCTAAGGGGGAGAAAAAAAGACAAAACCATCAATTACAGCATCATACTTTGTATATTTGATAGAAAGATGCATTCTGGACTGATAGATTAGCCTGGACTGCATTTATTTAATTCTGCCTCTGAACCTGTTTCTGAATGAACTGTCAACATCTATCTCTGCATTTGGGCCCCCGTTATCCCCAGCAGATATGAGGAGGCAGGTTCACACACAGAGATAACAGGAGTGGCAGCAGCTCTAACACAGAGCTCACCCAGGGTGATGCCGTGAGAACCCAAATTTATTCAACAGCTCCACCACGTGGTTCTGCAGCACCAGGCCTGAAACTCGCCCGTAAAAATGATTGAATGGCTAAAAGCCACGTTAGTATTTTGAAACTGATGTCTTACTAACAGAGGAATCAAAGCTACTGCATGTGAGTTGTTAATTTTAAAGAAAAATAATGCAGTGTCTACACAGCAATATGCTGGCTGTTATAAATTTTCAGTAATTACTCACCCATCTTGAAGACTTAGTAATCCTGAATTTCCAATAAACAATATATCTTTTTAAAGGTTTAAGGACATCACAGAGAAGGGTTCATAAAGTACTCTGAAAAAGTTTTAGGAAAAAATTTATCATCACCAACCTCTTAGCTCTATGTCACATCTTCTGGATAAAATTATATAGTAGATAATCAGAGTAATGCTTTTCTTAAACAATGGCCCCTTCTTCAGTAATGTTATTATTAAGTGCCTTTTTTCAAGTCACAGTGTATTTGTTGATACTGCTTTAAATTACATGACAATCACAAGAAAATATTAAGTGCATATACAAAATATTAAGTACATATCTATAAAAATAGAATTATTTTTAAGATAATAAGACCTTCACACAGACTGCACTCCACATGGGAAACATTCAAATATTCTGTCCCATATCACAAAACCATAGAATGCCTGGATCCTGGATAGAAGGGCCCTCAGTTCCATCCCCCTACCATGGACAGGGAACCCTTCCACTAGACCAGGTTGCTCAGAGCTCCATCCAGCCTTGAACACTTCCAAGGATGGGCCAGCCACAGATTCCCTGGGCAACCAGTGCCAGTGCCCCACCATCCTCACAGGGAAGAATTTCTTCTTAATACCTAATCTAAACCTACTCAATGTCAGTTTGAAGTTATTCTCCCCTGTCCTGTCACTCCAGGCCCTTATAAATAGTTTCTCTCCATCTTTCCTGTAGGCTCCCTTCAGGCACTGGAAAGCCACAATTAGGTCATCCCAAAGGCTTCTCTGTTCCAGGCTGAACAATCCCAGTTCTCTCAGCCTTCCCTCCCAGCAGAGTTGCTCCATCCCTCTGATCATCTTGGTACCTCCTCTGGCCTGGCTCCAGCAGCTCCCTGTGCTCCCTGTGCTCCCTGTTCTGGGAGCCCACAGCTGGATGCAGCCCTGCAGTAAAATGTAAAGCAGCAGCAACAATATCTTCTCTAAAAAGGGGTAGAAGTGAAGCAGGAGACTTAGTGTAGTAACAATGTCTGGAAAAAAAGCCACTGAAGATCTTAAATAAACAAGGGCACCCTTTGCAGTATATCCTCTGCTATTTGGCAGTGTGAGGAAGAGGATAAGCTAACAGGAGGCAGGATGTGCTCTGGGCCCTGCTGAGGTTACCCGTACACTGAGAATGATTAAAATGTTAGTACTGAATAGGAGCTGTACAGAAATGTGACACAACCGTCTTGTGCTGTAAATGTATTTGAGCAAAGGCATTTTAAGTGTTAAAAACCCAATAATTCTATTTGCTTCCTTAAATTTGTTAAGCTAGATAATAGGCCAGTTAATAAATCATATTATATCTAAGGTGGCACTGTAATCGCTGGTGTTTGCTTTGTGAATAGCCAGGAAAAAAGTTCAAAGCATGACTAGATGGAAAGCAACTTAATCTAAATATATTGCTGATATGACACTGCCAATTACAGTTCAGAAAGGCCAGTGTTTTGTGAGTGAGAATTCACATAGTCCAGAATTCTGATGTTGCTAAATGGAAAGAAAAGTGGGAATGCATAATCAAATTAAAAGAGATGGTAGAACCACGTGAACTCTGTGCTTGTGCTCTACAGTAAGCATTCCTAAATCAGAAATATCCCCAAAGCACAGCATGGGGCTAAATAAAGCTGTTGCTCATAAACAAACAAGAAAATAAATTCCCAAATGTGATTTATGTTAAACACCACTCCCATTCCCCCCAAAAAAGGCTTTAAAATGAAGTTCTTCAGCCACTGAACATCCTTAACTTGATCCATGGAGAGGTAGTTACACAATTCTTTAAATTCTTAAACAGCACAGTGTGACATATGAATAGATTTTTCCTAAACCCCAGGCAGTCCTATTTGTAAACAATGATAGAAACAGTTCTTACTCTTCTTCTTTAGATTGGGCATGGAGAAGCCAAAGACGTGTCCGACACAATTAATAGAAAAATTAATTAAAATTATTTGATAAAAAAAATTGAATTTTACTGTTCATTTTTTCATGAAAAAATACATTATGCTGGAATACAAATACTAGTTATCTGCAGACAAGTTAAAAGTATCCTTATATAACTGTTTTTTTCTTTTACTATAAGTATAGAATGATTGCAAATCATGGGATCATTTTCTTCTGGTCATTGAGGTAGTTATGGGAAATTCATCAATTTTTTTCAGGTTTTTTTTCAATTTTTAATGAGCTTGTGCTGTTAAATTATGATTTTAGCTTTAAAAAAATAATAAACTGCTATGTTTATAAAATTCACAGAAAAAAACTCCTACAGGCAGCTAGCAAGTATAATGAAAAACTGTAAAAGTGTAAAGCACCAGTCTCTACATACAGTTAAAGAGAAAGGACATAACACCAACCTGACAAGGGACATGATAGCAGAGAGCAGACACACAACTAGGCTTTAGGCAGAAAAAGACATTCACTGTCTATGAAAGTTTCAACTCAGAAAATCCTGTATTACTAACAAAAAGCTGGAGGAAAAAAACTGTACTCTTGTGGTTTAACCCTGCAGGCAGCTGAGAACCCTGTGCTCACTCCCCACAGTGTGAGAGAATCATGAAAATAAGGTAACTAGGACAGAAAAGGAAGGAAAAATAATAATAATAATGGTAAAGGAATATACAAACCAAGTGGTGCACAACGCAATTGCTCTCCAGTGGGGGATCGATGCTCAGCCCTTACCCATGCAGTGAGCTACCACCCCCATGACAGCTTCTCCAGATCTACTCCTTGGCACGATGGTATGGGCCTATCCCTTTGGACTCTATGGCTCTGCTTCCTCCCAGCTTTTTCTATTTCATGGCAAAACCAGCTTCCAGTAGAATATGGAGTATTTCTTTCCCTTTTTCAAAAACTGTGTTGCCCCATACAGTGAAGTAAATCAGGTGTTCTTGATGTTCATCCTGTTCCACTGCAGTCTTGATGCCTGGAAGAGCTGGACCAAAGGCTAGACGGAGTTAGGGGAATAAAGGATATTTATTGAGAGGCCACACCCAGACAGCACCAGTGCTACAAATCAGGCTCTGTCTGGATGGCTCCAAAGATGGAGACCAAAGGGAGGGGGCCAGTTCCAAGACCATACTCTTTTTATATGTCTGGGTACATTTGCATACAGGAGCTTCATTTGCCCGCCCTCTTCCTTCCACGTTGATTCACTTCGAGCCTGAGGTTTGGAAAAGGTGTCCTTGAGTCTCAACTGGAGTAGGATTGTTATGTCTTCTTCACCCTGTGAAAAGATCTCAGCACCCTGAACAAAAACCACACACCAATGCAGAATAGAAAATCCAAAAGCCCAAGGCATCAGTCTGGATCAGTCCATGGAAAGCAATAGGGCTGTTTCTACCTCTGAGGCAGTCAATTGCAGGTATAATGCCCTTTTTCAGTCCTTGAGGCGCCCTCTCCTGAGGTAGTCTCTGCCAAGCATACACAGTCTCTGGGTCAGTCACTAAAGGATGTTTCAGCCATTCATTCATGCTCAAGCTGATTTTAATCTCCAGCAGAGTCTACAGTTCCTGTCATTCCAGAAATACAGTTGAGTTCTGGATCTGCACAGCTTGATCTCCTTAGTACTGAGTAGAGCCTTATGTTCCTGTGATCTGATGTGCCAGGCCATTGGATCCAGAGTTGAGAAGACACAGTTCCCCTCTTTGTCCGTTGATGGAAGCAGGACCCCTCTAGTCCTGGTCATAACATTTGTGTCCTGGGGTGACTTTATGATGCCTGTATCCCCAATTGTGTGCTCTGTTTATGTTACATGTTAAGTTCTGCACCTTTAAGACTGGTTCTGTGAGTGAAGAGAGGAAAGAAGAAGCCACAGTTTGTTTGCAGAAACAGCTCTCACTCCCCCACAGCTCTCTCCGGACTGTGCTGTCTGCAGCACGGACAGACAGCGGAACAGAGCACTCCTTTGCTTTTTAGTTAGTTTTTAGCTAGCTGGGGCAGGGAAGTTCCCTGGACTATGGTTTCCTTTTTCCTTCCTTGGATCTGTTCAAACCTGCTCAGGACTGAAAACCCAGAACACCCCAGGAGCTCAGGCCTGTGGCCCACCGGGGCCTGGGCCTCGGCACTCTCCGGCACCTGAGAGACTGAGAAGGGACTGAGTGAATGGAGCTGCACCTCACAGCAAGGACTTTCCTGGATTTGCCATCTCTTTGAACAGGAGAGGTTTCATTGTTTAATATTATTCCATTTTTATGCTTCTGGATATTTTGCTTGTTAAATAAACAGGTTTTTTCCACTTTCCTTCAAGGAAATCTTTTTCCTGAACCAGTTGGGGGAGGAGCAGCTTGAATCTGTTCCTTTTTCCTGGAGAAACCCCATTTGGAGGTTTCCCCTCAAATTTGTCCTAAACCCGGACAATTTGTTACTCACTTCTTACAAATACAAATAAGAAGTCCCTTTACTAAGATCAGAGGTAAAATCAGCTCTTTTGCTCTGGGAAACTGTCCATAGAAAATAGTCCAGAGGGATCTGAAGCAGCAATTTTTCTGGAAGAGCACCCTTATGTGGTTATTCTTATGCGGTGTGTGTGCAACTCACACACAGGTGACTGTAGGATCAAGTTAAGTTTTCCACCCTGCTTCCTCATCTTCTTTTTGGGGTCACACAGGTAAAACCACAGGCTCAATAGGCCTGGGCCAGGTCTCAGCATTTTGTAGAAATTTATGTGTCTCTGGAATTGACAGGGTGACAGCAGATTTTTTAAGTATTGTTGTTTTCTTTCCAGATTCCTTATTTGTTCAAGGGTGACATTTTAAAACACTGGAGGTACCCACTGTTGTAAGTACCCGTTCATACTGTATCACACACCCTGACACTTATAATTATCCAGCCTTGGGGCAGATCTCTGGGTTTATTGCTTAACCTTAAACAAGACCTGATACACATTCAGGAGACATAGCAAGAGGCATATCCCAAGGATATTCAAAATTCTCCAGAGAGAATTTATTTTAACGAAGGAGAAGGAGAAGGAGAAGGAGAAGGAGAAGGAGAAGGAGAAGGAGAAGGAGNCCTGAAGCAGAAGGATGGCATCAATACTGAGTACAAATACCAGATAAGTCTCGTGACTAGTAATTTTATCACACACTTAAGCCAGTGTTACATATACAGCAAAATGATGACCCTGATCTAGCCCCTGGAGAGTAAGGTCTTTTGTAATGATTCTGAGAACAAGCACAACTCTCAGGGCAAATAAATCATCATTGTGACCACAGACTATGGAACTAATATAGTGAATGCTTATAACAATTTTTTTCCAACATGATCTGGTTAGGTCTATCATTATCTCTACCCTTTGTGCCAGATGTTAGGTGCCAAAAAGGGCTATCATGTTTAAACACTACATAACCATTTGTTCACTCTCCCCAGCAGGATGGAGCAAAGAACAGGAAAAACACAATCTCATGGGTTGCAGTAAAGACAGTTAAGAAAGAGAAAATAATAGTAATGATAAAAGAATATGCAAACCATATGATGCCCAGTGAAATTAATCACTGCCCACTGGCCAATGCCCAGCCTGCCTCTAAGCACTGAGTCACCACCCCCAGCCAGCTTTCCCCTGTGTTATCATTCAGCATGTCCAGATCACATGGTCTGGGATAGCTCTTTGGTCACTTGGGATCAGCTGTCCCAGCTGTGTCCCCTCACAGCTCCTTGTGAAACCCCCGCCCACCCAATGATCGGGCAGTATAAAACAAAAAGTCCTTGACTTGAGGTAGACAATGTTCCACAACAAGAGCATTGAAGTGTTATAAAAATCATCTTCATTTTAAATCAAAGCCACTGCTACAGACCCTGGGAAAAAAACAATTCTATCCCAGCTGAAAACAGGACAAGACTGTTGTGAAGATTTGTTCAATATTCTTTTTTTGTAATCCATTTTAATTGGCAATTTTATTTCAAAAAGTCCGTTTCTTTAGCTTCTGCTTAGATAGATTTTCAGATAAAATATATTTGGCTGGGGTATTGTCTTTAAGGGAAAAATGTCAGTTGATCCACATTTGACAGGTAGGCTCAACTTAGGGTCCTGTAACCCCTTAACCTGAAATATATAAAGCAATGGCTTTTTAAGAAGTGTATACAAATAGCACCTATTTCTTTCAAATGCACTGATTTTGTGAATTCTGTCACAAAAAAAGAAAAAAGCCTCCAGGCAAACCTAAAAAAGTAAATCTCTGCACATCCAGAAAAAACTGTGTATTATTTATGAAAGCAACAATGCTGAAGGAAAAATTGGGAATAAACAGGTTGTACTGTTACAGGTTAGTAGGTCTTATATTTCAAAGACAAAAGATCATCAGTATCATCAGTATTAGCAGGAAAAAAAAAAGCAATCATGACCTCTTGAGTGGCTTCGCTATTACAAGTTAAGATGTGAATTGTTAGTTATAAGATGCGTGGTAACACAGCAAAACACCAATCATCCAATTTATAAGTTGAGATGGGAAAATTATGCAAAAATGCTTTGAAAATTATATGATTAGAGGTTGAGCTGATATATTAAAAGAATCCATATAGGCTTTATCTCAAGCAGGCAACAAGGAATGATTCTTATAAGTCTACAAACAAGCAGCTGAGGTGATTCATGTATCAATTCCAAGTTTACTAACAAATTAAATGTGAAAATGACCTTAGCTTTATGTATCATTTAAAAGTGGATTTTCTCTCCTAAAAAGCAGTCTGCTGTCAGCTATATCATGTAATACAACATTTAATTTTTTTCCACAGTTCTAATGTGCATCCAATGTGAGACTATATGAGAAGTGATGTAAAGTTGGATTTTTTAACAAAGTTCTAGTATAAAATGCTCAGTGATGTGGAACTATAACACCCATAAAAAGAGTACATACCAAAAATTAACCTGCTATAGACTATAATTTTGCCTCCACATATACAAACTTATTTCATTTTCAAAATAGTTCTCAGTTTATCTCCAGCTTCAAATAAAAGACTGTAGTTATATCTTTATTAAAAAGAGACAAAACAAACAGAAGAAAACAAACTTCTCCTTGTCCCTAGATCAGAATTCATAATGTACTTCAGGAATTAAACCATCAGTGTCAAAGGGATTGATAACAATGAGCAGATAGGGGGAAAAAACCAACAAAAAACCAACAACAAGCGCACAAGTAAATATAATGAATTAATTAAAACGCTTTGTGCCAAAATTGATGAATGTATTAGAGAATACTAATGAAATCAGCTGAAGTGTAAAGAAGCACCATGGAAAACTCATACAGAGCAGATGGAGTGTTTAAGCAAATATTTGGCTTCTGAGAATACTTCTAAAAATTGTTATGGTGGGGTGCTGCAATATGTCACTGAGGTTATTGAAGGCTGCAGAGGCTTATATGAAACACCAGACATTTTTAGAAAAAGGACTGGCAAAACACCATTACCAGCAAAGCACTGGAAAAATGCTACCCTACCTGGAGCTTTTCCCCATCACAGGGGAATTCAGAGAATCTCAGGAACAGAACTGCACCATTCAGTGACATAGAATTTCAAAATTAATGGCCAAGCAAGGTGTGCAGAGCAGGGAGGCTGCAGTTCCCATTGCAAGGTTTCTAGTCTATGAAACAAGACTCCCACACAGTGTGCAGAGCACAAACAGCCCCACAGCCCAGCTGTGAGCCCAGGAAAAAGTGCACTCACTTCCAACACTCTGACCCATGTGCCAGCAGTCTCTAGGGCTGGTTGGATGGCTTTCACTCCTGCAAAGTGATCGGCTCACCATCTCTTCACTGGCTTCAAAGACTCAACTAACTGCTTGGGTTTTTACTCCCCAAACACTTAACATCTTCTTTGAGTGGGGTGCAATCACCTCTGTTGGTAATGTCACATCGGCCAATCTCCTGGAACAACACATGCAAGGAAGCTGTGAGCAGAGGAGTGTGTGTAATCCACTGTCTGTTTTGGGAAAAAATGAGATCATGCAATGTCCTGGGGAGGCTCCAGAAGCATAAGTTAGTTCCAGTACTGTTTATGCTACTGTGCTGAAATTTTCAATTATTTTTTATATATTTTAGGAGTATAAATTATTTCAGAATATGTAAGGGATTTTTTTTTTCATTTCCTTTTGAAACAGCCCCAGGGTAGATCAATGTTCCATGCTGACAACCAGAATTTTCCACTCAGGAAAGTCATCATATATGGAAAAATAATTCTAATAACTAATCCCCCCATAACTAATAGGGGAATAAACAAATCTACCAAACCTCTTAAGTACAGGAAACTATTTGTGGAAGAGATGTGCAAAGCTCTTATTTCACACCCTAAGAGTAAGAATTTTAATTTCCAAACTTAGTTCTGTCCAAAGTAGAGAGTTTGAATTGCACCACTCCCTGACTAGTTGTCCCCTTGGGTCACAGGAAGCTCCTTCTAGCCCCATCAGGTCTGACAGCCTGTAGTCTGCTCTTTACTTCAGGCCCCCAGCTCTCTACACTGCTTGAAACTTTTTGCCCAGGCTTTGTTATATCCCAGAGCAAGAATGATCTCTTCTTTCCTTGAAGCGAGTCCATTTGGTCAAGTCATCTGAAGAAAAATAAATGCTGCACTTCTGTACATAAAATGGTTCTGAAAAACTATGTTCAGTATAAATACAATGTCAATGCAATGTTCAAGGACAAGAGTTCAAGCTCAACCTGAAAAAATAGTAAATTTGTAGCATTATTTCTGCTTCTTTGTACCTCCATTGTAGTTTAGTGTATCAATTAAAATGCGAAAACTGTGTGTTATGAGTGTGTTCCAATTTTGGTTTTATTATTATTTTTGCATTAGGAAATTAGTTTATGGTCTAATTTGGAACTAGAACATCTGCACAGCTCATGAATAATTTAACAATCAATTTTTAAAAATGAACTTCCTGTTTAACTGACTCAGTATTTTTATTTACACAGTTTATTGTTTCGTTGGGTTTTTTAGGTTATTAGTCCAATTAAAAAGGCTATGTAAAGCAGAAAAAAGAGCAGGGAAGAAACATATGCGATAAGGTTTCTGATCCTCACACCAAAATGCCAAATACCAGAGCAAACAACAAAAATATGTGATCTGGTAACAAGTTTTATATAATTTATTGATTAGTAGAGATCTCAGCAGTCATTGTTGGTGGCGGAAAATTGATGATCTTATTGAATTACAGAATTTGGAGCTTTGATTAATAAGTGAAATGGTAATTCAGGAGAAAAATTGTTTGCAGTAATCTTGCTCTTGAGTAAAGTAAGAACAGCAGTTTTAGATATACCTTGTGATCTGAGGGCAAGGTGGAGATAATACTTAGTCTACCATGAAACAGGAACATGGAAAGGAAGCACAGGACAGTAAAAACTCCTCATAACCAGAATATGAAGCATGGTGGATTCAAGTTTTGCCACTGCTACTGGTGGCAGCAACAAATTTGAATAGAATTAATTAATCTGAGTGAATACATCTTAGCTTTATTTTATACCATAGTATTAGTTAATTATGTTTATCATGTGTTTTAAGCTGGGGTTATCTTGTCAGCCTGCCAGATGACCAGCAAGCTACTCGCACTCCTCTCAAGTGGATGAGTGGAGAAAATAAGATGAAAAGCACATGAGCTGAGATAAAGTCAGGGACATCACTCACTGATTGCCAGACTGGGCAAACCAGACTAAACTCAGGGAAAGTTACTTTAGTTTATTGGGTATTAAAACAGATTTAAATGATGAGAAACAAAGATAAAAGCTAAAACACCTGTCTCAACCCTTCATTTTTTCCTACAATGTAAACCTGCTACAAGATATAATGAACAAACACAAGTACTTAGGGTGAAGTGACATCACCCTAATTCCAAAAACTTGTTAAACTGGGTCCTGAGGCCTTTCCTAGACTGTGTTGCTTCACTACAGCTGATGCCAAAGTAAATGAAGCACATGTAAACCTGTGACATCACCCACTCATGATGAAACTAAAAATGTTGGAATTTTGTTTTATTCCTTTCTTATGGACCTTTATGTATCTCAGGGATGTCTATCATCATTATCAAACTGGCTCAGTGAGCATAGGTCCATCACAGTTTTTCAAGATAATCTGTAGTTCTCTGAGCAAGTGGGACTGACTGTGAATAGGAGAAGAAAATTTGCTGATCCATTGCAACCATGCAGTTTAATCTTTAAACATCTGTAAACTCAACAAAGCCAAACTCAAACTGGAATTTTTTAAATTTTCCCTGGCACCTTCACATCTTGTGTCCAGATATATGTTTAATGTCTCAGTCAGGGGCTTCTACACAGACTTGGCTGAGGGGGTGTCAATCAAATTTTAATACCTGATATTATATCCTTGCTTTATTCCCTCCATGTCTAAAGCTTCATTTTGCTTTCATAGACCAAAACTGTCATCTTAAGAAAATGATAGATGCTGTTATTATGTGTTCACTTTTGGAAATTTTTGTTAATTTTTGTGTTTGCTCCTAGGAAATTTCACTTATTTATGTATTATTTGTTGAGAAGCAGTTCAAACTTGCAGGTTTCTGGAGGCTCATATTTATCCCTAGTACCAGAAAAGTCCAGGAATAATTCTTACTGATTCACCAGAGAAAATCTAAAAGTGATGAAAGAATATAGGGGCAAATCTTCACTCTCTCTACTGAATACAGAACTGTCTTAAAGCTTCTTATTGAACTTTTTATCTCCCAGAAACATAAGGGACAAGCAGGGAGAACTGAAAACCTGTGGCTTGTCTGTATTCTTTTTTTCTTTGGGTGAAAATTCACTTAGTGCAGAAGAATTGGATGCAAGTATCTTAGAAGTCAGTCAATACAGTTTTGATCATAGCTAGAACAGATTACAAATTAAATTAAGTGTCAGAGCATTTATTACATTTTGTATGGCATTTTTGCTTCCCCTTATTAAAACAGTTTGATTTTATCAGAGGGCATTTGAGCTCCTTTAGCTCTGGATATTTTTAAGCATACACTTTTTCCCTCCCTGTACTGAGAGTATTGTTTTGGGTTTCATGGCGAGATTTTTGGTAGCAGAGTGGCTGCAGGAGTGGATTCTGTGAGAAGACACCAGAAGCTGCCCCTATACCCAACAAAGACAGTTTTAGTGGCTCCAGGAAGGTCTCACTGCTGGGTACAACTGAGCCAGCCTGTGATTTTGGTAGTGTCCTGGTTTAGGACAAATTTGGGAGAAAACCTCCAAAGGGGGCCTCTCCAGGCACCAAACCCACACGGCCCCTCCCCCCAATCAGTTCGAAAAGGGCTCCTTGGAGAGAAGTGGAAAGAACCTGTTTGTTGAACAGGCGAGGCACCCCCAGCACACAAAATGAACAACACCGGATAATAACACTCTTTCACCGCTCTGAAAAGATGACAAACTCAGAAAGTCTCTCCTGGGAGTGGTCGCTCTGTTACCGGTCCCTCCGATGCTGGGGCAGCTGCTGCAGGCCACGAGGTGCAGACTCTTGGTGTTTCCCAGGTCCCAGTCCGGAGCAGGTTCAGGTGGTTCCAGAGAAAAAAAAAGGAAAGGAAAAAAGAGCAGTCCAGGGAAAAATTTGGACTGCTTGGATCAACTAACTAATGAGCAGAAAGCAAGAGCAAAGCAAAGCCAGAGCCAAGCAAGAGCAGAGCCAGAAGCAAAAGCAAAAGCTGCACTACCTACTGCCGCGTCTCTGTGTCCCGCCAGCCACTGTGGGAGTGAGCAGACTGATAGCAAAAACCAAAACAAAACTTCATCCTTCAAAGCCAGTATTGAAGACACAGAACATAATATCCAGCGTAAACAGAACACACGATTGGGGATACAAGCACTGTAACATCACCCTAGGACAGGTAGTGTCTCTGGGATAGCATATTTGAGAATAGGAAAAAAACCCAAATTATTCAAAACAGAAGTGAAAATACATGAGAGAAACAACTCCGCAGACATTCAGGTCAGTCAAGGAGGAGGGGGAGAAAGTGCCCCAGGAACTGGAGCAGAGATTCTCTTGCAGATCCTGGAGAAGACCAGGTTGCCCCCTGAAGTCCATGGAGGATTTCACATTGGAACACGTGAGCACATTCTGAAGACAGCTGCAGCCCATGTATCTTAATCTTCCACTGAGAGAAGCAGGATTTCTGGCAGGACCCTAGGAGGATCCATACTTGAGGAGATCATTCCTGAAGGACTGTAACCTGAGGAAAGAACTCATGTCAGAGCAGTTTTTGAAGAACTGCAGCCTGTTGGAAGGGTCCACACTGGAGAAGGTCATGAAGGACTCTTCCCTGTGGTTGGGACCTCATTCCTCTGGAGCAGGGGAAGAGTATGAGGAGGAAGGAGCAGCAGAGACCAAGACTTTTGAACTGACTCCATCATCTGTCCTTTGTCCCCATGTGCCACTCAGAGGGAGAAAATAGAGGAGTTGAGGGCAAGGCTGAATCTGGGAAAAAGAGAGTGGTAGAGATGTTTTCAGATTTGTTCCTGTCCTTCATTAATTATATTAATTAACAATAAATTAAATTGATTTCCCTAAATTGAGCCTGTTTTGGTGGTACTGGCAATGGGTGGGTGGTCTCTGAGTCCATGAGCTTTTTCTTGTATTTCCTCTTCCTGTCCTATTGAACAGGGGAAGTAACAGAGTCTTGGTTGGCATCTGGCAAGGTCAATGCACAAAAGGATGTTCTTGATCATCCAGTTCAGTCTCTGAAAATGCAAAATATTTTAACAGGTAGCTTTTTAATCTACCTCTAATGTCTCCAAAGATTGTGCAATAACTATTTTACAAGAGAGGCCTTGATCCAATCATCCTTTCTCTCAGAGAGTTCTTGTAATAACCAAGGTAAATTTATCCTTCTAACTCAGGCCGTTACTCCTTGTTTTATGACTAATGTTCCGTATGACTTGCTCTTCTTTCTAGCTATTTATGTAAAGTTATCATGTTTCTTCCTATATGTCACCTCTTTAAGCTAAATAAATTCCTTTAATCTTCACCTATAAATTCTGTTTTATGTAGAAGTAAAAGAAGACAATTATGTGAAATTTGTGTCTTTTTCCAAACACTAACAGTTAAAATAATTTACTCTTCACTGAAGTTCTACAGTTGACTTAAGCAGAACATTTTTCTTTCCCCAGAGCATAGGGACAGCAATAGGAAAAAGTTTATAACAAGTCAATTCTTTTCTAGGGTATGGGATTATAATTGTTGAAGCTGTAAAGGCTTATGCTTGCCAGAAGACCCAGTGGGAAAACACAGTTGCAGGCTGGAGGGTTGAAAGTGGGTCATGGGGTGAGAAGCAGTTTTGACTCGTTGACAGCAGCACTGCAGCTGAGCCAGACAATGGATGCCCTTCTTCAGTTAAGTTTTGGTTTTGTCTGGTTTAAAATTATTAAACCAGATTAAATAATTAAAGAGATTAAAGATATAAAAAGGGGTGATTTCTGCAATAGAGCAAAATCCTTTGCATGCACAAGGGGGGTCCGTGTCCCTTCGTTCTCTGTTGCTACATCCTGTATTGCCTTGAGTTGTGATGGTTTTGGGGATAAATGATGCAGTTTAAAACAGTAGCTGTAAAACATGATCTCCAGACTTTACGTTTCATTCTCAATTATACCTTTAAACATATATTTAAAGAGTATTATATTTCAGATAACTAGGTTTTCTAGGATTTGAACCAGGAGACCAATAGTACTGCTTTATAACATGTTATTGTTTCTGCCTGTAGAAGGGGAAAAATATGTAGAGAAATAACTATTTTTCAGGGTTTTTTTGTTATAGAAATAAAAGGCCATATTATTTCTGTGACACAAAACAATTTTCACGTTCCGAAAAGAGCCCAGTCTCTTGCAAACATTGATTTTTATGAACTTTCCCATCTTTAACAGTAAATATCAGGCTTTGGGCAAAACAATATGTATATATTTGTTAGTACTCAAGTCTCTAGGAACAGTTTTCTCAAGGTGCTGAGTTTTGCAGTTTTGATTTCAGGAGACTTCTGTGGCATGAGTGCACTTAGCAAGCTCCTGAAGTACATCTCTTCTCTGGCTTTCATCCCAAAAGGCTCCTGTTGACACATTAGGAGGCTGCTCTGCAATGTGAGCTGACATTCAGTAGCTATTGAAGGCCAAGAACCTTATTCCAAAGGTGCACTTTGATTCATCCAGAAAGTCCAGTTCAGATTCACCTGAGACCAAATCAGGCAGTTTAGTCTAGTTTTGTCTTGTAATCTTATGACTCTGGGTTTAGGTAGTAATGCAGAATCCATGCTATGCTCTCACCTTGGCACTCTCCTTCTGAAGGGAGTAGTTATGGTCTCCTTCAGTCTTGCACAATCCTTCAGCTTATCCTCATTCTTCCCTCTCAGTCTGTCAAAGGCCACAAAGTCAGGACTTGGTGGGAGTAGCTTCCATGCTATTTCATAGGCTAGCTTAGGGTGGGCTTTCTAACAAAAAGTGTGTCATTTTTACTTTAAAAAACAAAACCATTGTGAAAACCATTTGAAATGGTGTCACTTCCTCACATGCTGGTAGTAAAACCAGGGAGAGGAAAGAAGGGACTGTTTTAATTTCTTGAGATGTTGTAGAATTTTCTCTGGAATTCTAAGAGAAATCACCGAAGAAACCTGCCTGTAGGTTTATCAATCTGCAGTTTTAAACTTTGAGTTCTGGAAGATTGGTAATAGAGCTAAAATACATCTTTCTTGGCAGTACATTAATTCCTCGCCTCGTATCAGCTCATGAGAAAAATAGGAGTTTTTTCTACCTGCTTCAATATAATTAATGCTTCAATTCTCATACTGTTGTATTCTCATTTAAAGAGATGTGGAGCCCCTGTTAATTAAAACTATAAACTAGATTAGATTATATAGATGATATTTTTCTCTGGTCTTGAGCCACATACTATAAGACTTTCAGATATGGTGTCATTAGCTGTGTAGCTTGAAATATGATTCTGGTTTTTTAAACCAAGTTAATTTATTTATAAATAAGTTGACATTTGCAGATTTCATTTCTCAGTTTAAATCTGTCTGGCCACGTCTAGAATGATTTTGCAGAGCCTTTTACAAGCCACGTCATATAATAAACATACAACCTTACTACATATGCATAAAAGTGCTCAGAATATAGCTATTTTGTGGTTTTTGTCTTTTTTAAAATTTATCTGAAGTGGTTTTATACTACACTTTATACTATCTTATATTCTTTAAGTGATCAAGAAAAAAACAGAGGACTAAAAAGAGTAAGAACTATGGAAATGTTGTCTTACAGTAGGGGGAATACATAATTACAGAGTATACTGTATTTACAGAAAATTACAGTAACAACATTTAAATTGCAATATATTGGATATATTAATGTGATTTATACATAAAACTTGCCATATAGAAATAATATTGGAATTTCTCAAGATTCTAAAAATAAATCTAAAAGATTTTCAAAGGGTTTGCCTTTGAAGAATTACATTTAGAAAACCTGAAAAGTTTAAGAGAGGCAGATGGTGAAGCATATATTTATTTTAGCAAATTCATTTAGGAAACATAACATCATATTTGTTCTGTTTTTTTTGTTCCTTTCTGTCAGAGAAGACATCAGAGCTTGTAGGTCCTTGTTCCTATTTATTTATCAATTGAAATAATTTCTTTTAGTAGGAGTAGATTTTTTTATTCTTTTTTAATAAACTCTTTGATAAGAAAATGTTTGTTGGTGCTGCTGAACAGAAGGAAATGCAACAGGCAGAGGCTGTAGCACAGCAATGTAGCACAGTAACTCTCAGATACTGCTATGTAAAGCGTGAGCTAAAAACCCTCTCTTGGAGGATTTCATCTGACTGAGAACTTTCAGCAGCAGCCATGAAGGAGTTCTCCACTGTTGATGCCAGATTTTTCCTTTAGGCGTTGCCCTCCACTGCCCTAGATGGGTGACAGCTGATGCTCCTGACACTATCATTTCCCTCTTAACATGTTTAGATGTGAATTTACCCCCTGACTCTGGCTGCAATACTACTTTTTAGAGTCATCATCTCCCAGAAGCTCCTGGGACTCATCTGTCTATTTATGCTCTACCTTTCTCTTCCTTCCAAGAGATAATTTCATTCCCTTTTGGGCAGAATGTTAATTCTGCTTCTGCAAGTTGAGATAGCACATGCAGCTTTTTGTGAATCTAAATGAGAGAAATGCCACTAATGGGCAAAAGCAGAAAGTTTATCTTGATGTGTTTGGGCAATGAACTAGCCTGGCGAGGGTGCCATCCAGAAATCCCTTTCCAAACAATTATGTAGATTCCAAAGGATTCAGGACCCTTTTAGGCAGAAAGCACATATCACACATACAGGACACTCATGGCAAAAGGGCATTAATATGTGAGAAAAGTCCTTGGGAAAATGAATACCTGTTAAGCACTGAGGAGAGATGGGATAATATATATTGAGGATATATTGAGGGATATATACATGGAGGGAAAGTGCTATTCTGCCAAAAAAAAAGGATCATGGTAAATGATATCATGCAGAAATGAAGGAAAGAACCCAGGAAGTATGGAAGAAGTGTCATTTTCTTTTGCCTTTTTTGTTTGGGTTTTTTTTTCAGTAATATGGCCATGAAAATAATGTTAATGTTACTAATGCTTTCAAACAACTCTAACATTGTTGGGCTCTATGCTGAGTAATCTACAAGCAGCATAAAAAAGTGCATAAAACCAGTCTGGAAACAGAGACAGAAAACACAGAAAGGCATAAAATACTAAAAGAAATACAGTTAAATCAGATTGAAGGAAGATATCAAGGCACAAATTGTGCCTTTTTACAATGTGGTGTAGCTTATAAAACCCCAGAACAACCCTGGTCTGTGAAGATCATGCCAAGTAAGAAAAAACAAAAAACCAAATAATAGTCTTTTTCTCTTTTCCCTTAGTATAAACACAAACGTGATGTTAAATAAAGTTCCAGACATCTGAGGAATGGAAGATAGCAATAGTAAAATGTTCAGAGGAAAGCACATAAAAAGTTGAAGGGATTTTAAAAATAATAAAATGTTCAAGTACAGATCATTTAGTGACTTTTTTATACTCTCTTCTAAAATCATATGCTCTTATCATGTGTTTTAAATACTTGTGAGATAAGTGAGGCTTCATTCTTTTATGCGTTTTTATTACATTTATAAACTATTTTTCATATATTGTCAAAAACCAGTTCAAATCTCTTTTTGATTCTGTGTTAGATTCAGTTTCTCTAAAATATAACCACTATATGACCTGACAAAATTTCACAGGTCTTCTTTCATATGTAAATATCTCTGATCTTATCTTTACAATAGGGAGGATGATATTTCTGCACTGTCTAGGAGTGATCAAGTAATACTTGTACTCAAGTTCAGTGTCTTGCAAAGTGAGGAAAAAGCCTCAAACTTCTCTTTTCCAGGCTGAACAATCCCAACTCTCTCAGGCTTCCCTCCCAGCAGAGCTGCTCCATGCCTGTGCTCACCTTGGTGTCTCCTCTGGCCTGGCTGCAGCAGCTCCCTGTGCTCCCTGTGCTGGGAGCCCAGAGCTGGATGCAGCCCTGCAGGTGGGGTCTCAGCAGAGGGGGCAGACGGGCAGAATCCCCTCCCTGCCCTGCTGCCCACGGGGCTTTGGGTGCAGCCCAGGATATGGTTTTCTTTCTCTGCCTGCTCTCATATCTTAGAATGCTTTCACTTTTTTAAAGTAGAATATACCAAATATAAGGAATGCTGTACAAGGGTGACAGTGACAGATTCCTGCCTTCCCTCATTCAGCTAGATGAATGCAAATTAACAACTTCTCCTTTCTTACAGTGAGGACAATGTGTCTTTCCACAATCTTTCCATAAGCAATAAAAACATAATTAATTCAGCATGAACACACTTCCTTAAGGCTTCTTGAATGGCTTTGAAAAGTTGTTCTTATTTCTGCCAAAGCCCTGTTTACCTCAGGGCCTGTTTATACTTGTGCTCTTTTCCTTTGTCTGCAAATAACTGAGTTTTGGCTGACAGGAACTGAAGGCAGGCAAGTCCCAGGGAAAACTGACTCTTTCATTTACTCCTGCTGCCAGCCTTATGTTCTTCACTTGCTGAAAAACAGAAATAACACTTTTTTGAACACAGTGACAACTTGTTTTTTATGTGAGGCAATTGCTCACTGCAGTGAGGAGGGTAGAACATTTTACATCCTGTTAACTTTGCCAGCTCCATGTAAAAATTGAAAAGGAGAAATAGATTTCCCATTCCACTTTTGCACCCCTTTACTGAATAGAAGCTAACAGAATGAACTTAGGAGGCCCCATCAGGTTTTGGATTTAATAGCAGTGGACTGATGGTCTCTAAAAACTGCTTTTGCTACATAATTGCTGATTATGAAAAGTTTAGGAGTGATAGAACGCCATTATGTGAAACCATGAGGTTCACCCCAAGGTGTTTGACAAACCATGGAATAACATGTTATTCCTGTTGCTGAAAAAATGTATATAGAATTTAAGGGGTTGTGTCTATAGCAACTGGAGGATGATTGAAAGACTGATTTCACAGTCACTTTCAGCAGTCCTAAATGCGGAATGTCACCAAGAGGAATATTTCTGTACCCCATAAATTATATCTCTATTTCTATTGCTTTCCTTTTCTTCTTTGTGCCAGCACCTGTTCTCATTGGTACCACTTGAGTAACTGGGTACTAATTTAAATTGCATTAATTTCCTAATCCACCTGAAAAAGGAACAAAGAAACAAAAAAAAACCAACCAACCAATTAAACTAAACAAGAGCAAAAAACCCCATCAAATCAGCCCTAGAAATACCAAACCTACCACAAATGGAAAGCAGAAACTTGCAGTTAGGCAAAGAAGGGCCAGAATCACCACGTTGACTTTAGTCTAAGTGTGATGGAAAATTATAATGCTGCATAGAAGTGAGGTGAAATGTCTATTTCAGCTTCTTAAGAATGTCATTTTCATGCACTGTTTATACTTTTTGTTTTGTTGTTTTAGAATGTCTCTTTAGACCAGTCAATTTACTATTACGGCAGTTAGAAGTGAGACTACTTTGTTTACCACATAGATTTGACCATGACTTATACTGCTGTTGCTTAATGTGACTCTTACCAATTACAAAAATTTATGACACAGGTAAAAAACATCAATATACATGTCTTATTGTTGTGGTGAAATGTTATGTCTTAGTACTAGAAATAATTTGAAAGCAATACTTTTATTGGATACGAAAAAAAAGGACAGGAAAAAGAAATTAAGTGTAGCAGTAATATAAGAATATGGGAACATAAGGTAAAACAATCAAGATGCAGCAGCCCAAAGCTATTTCTTGGTGACAGAACTACCAAAGACATGTATGTACAGCTAGCTAACCACAACTGAGGTAAAACATTCAATTTAAATAGCCATAAAAGTATTTTAATGAATTCTACCTAGGAGCTGAACAGGCTTAACAGCAACTATTTAGTTATTCATGGCAGCTCAGCAGATAGGTCATAAATTCTCACCAGCTTTTAAAAGCTGGATGTTTAAAATAATATGCATTTGTGAAAGTGAAATGTTTTAATGGTAAGAGTCTACAAAAGTTCCTACCTTCATTTCATTGAAGGAAAGTAGTAAAAAAATCTGCTCAAATTAACTATTACTTCATTATTTATGAACAGATGCAGACGGTGAGGATTTTTCCACATTCAAGAGAAAGTGCAAGAAATTTCCTTCTCTCAGAATACTAAAAATATTTTAAAAGAAATCTTTTTTTCCAAATTCCTCTTTCTTTCTGTAAGGATAGTGAGAGATGAGATATAATAGTTCTGTGAATTTTAAACACTTGGACATCACCTGACATGCAATAATCCCAGAACTGGAATCCACACATATAATCTCTGAAGCATTTTCCTTTGATACATTACCTCAGCTGTGTAAATGACCCCGTGTCCTGGTTTAGGACAAATTTGAGAGGAAACCTCCAAATGGGGTCTTTCCAGGAAAAAAAGAACAGATTCAAGCTGCCTCTCCCCCAACTGGTTCGGGAAAAAAAATTTCCTTGAAGGAAAGCGGAAAAAGCTGTTTATTTAACAAGCAAAATATCTACAAGCATAAAAATGGAATTATATTAAACAATGAACCCTCTCACTGCTTAAAGAGATGGCAAATCCAGGAAAGTCCTTGCCGTGAGGTGCAGCTCGGCTCGCTCAGTCTCTTATCAATCTCTCAGGTGCCGGAGAGTGCCAAGGCCCAGGCCCCGGTGGGCCACAGGCCTGAGCTCCTGGGGTGTTCTGGGTTTCCAGTCCAGAGCAGGTTTGAACAGATCCAAGGAAAAAGGAAAAAAACCACAGTCCAGGGAACTTCCCTGCCCCAGCTAGCTAAAATATAACTAAAAGCAAAGGGGAGCTCTGTTCCGCTGTCTGTCTGTGCTGCAGACAACACAGTCCGGAGAGAGCTGTGGGGGAGTGAAGGCCGTTTCTGAAAACAAACTGCGGCTTCTTCTTTCTCTTCTTTGCTCTCAGAACCAGTCTTAAAGGTGCAGAACTTAATATGTAACATAAACAGAACACACGATTTGGGGATACAGGCATCATACAGTCACCCCAGGACACCCTGACAAAAAGTGAATGTGATATAAGATTGCTCACAATAGGCTGTTCATTATAGTTATATGGAGATGCAGTGTGGGCTGAAAGGAAAATTTTATTTTGAGAGGAGAACAAAGAGAAAAAATGGAAGTCATGACCATTCACATACCTTAAAAACACCTACTATCACTACACATCTCTTGAGAAATACTGTGTAGTGGATCACAACAGGTGAGAAAAAGGGAAAAAAAATGGAGAAAGCCTCAAATTTACAATTACCAAAAAAAAAATCTCATCTTTACTATGAACAAAATTATATAGATGTTTTCATACTTAGGAAATGTGGGAAATTCACCAAAGGTGTGACAAATAGAGGCGTATAAACATAAACTAGATTTTCAAATATATCGGTTTCAAATTACAGTTATGTTAAATCATATTCAGATAGTCAAACAGGTAAATTAAACAAAATTTGAAAAGCTGTATCAGAAATTAATTTTTAAATATAAAATTAATTTTGAAAATATAGTACAAAATATAGTTTTGGTTTTTTTAAATCAGAACTGAAATTATATTGCCCAGAGGATATTTTGGACATTGTGTAAGAGACTGAATTTGTAAGCATTGAAGACCAAGGAAGTCTTATTTGGGTTTTTTAAAATATTTTTTGGGGGGAGGCTGAAACTTGAAATATGTATTTTGAAAACATATATACACATAGCATAAAGTTCATAGATATCTAGGATTGTAAAAAGAAATGTATATTTGTTCAGGTATCTGATTTGATGATGAACTCATTATGAAGTGTCTTTGACCAAAGCTTTGTTTTAACTAAGCAAAACTGATTCAGTATTAAACTGTTTAACTAAATTCTGCTGAAGAATCATTTGTTGAGCATACAACATGAAACTTGTGAAAATAACTGACTCACTCCTGGCTTGCTTTTGCAGAGTTTCTGAAATTAGTGCTTTGTGATGCCAAAGTTTGTAGCAAAGTATGACAACATCTTGTTATAGAGACAATAGGAGGAGAATATGCAAAATATTCAGCTTTGTTCTGGTCAAACAGAAAAATGCCAGCTTGACCAATCTATATATTTATGAAAATAGAGTAGGAAAAGAGGCTTTCTTTTTATGAGCACCAAAATCAAACAAAAACTGTAAATGGAGACAGTTGAACTAGAATTGAAAGAGCTTCTAAGTGAATTCTAATTTCATTCCTAGCTGTTCTCTGCAACGTTCAATATGAGGCCAAGAGCCAAAAACTTTACACATCTCAACTCTGCTACTCAGTTAAGCACACATAGAAAAAAGGGAAAACTAAGTATCAGCTTATTTTCCACCAAGTGGTTCTTTTCCATAAAATCAAAGAGTGGTCTGAGTTGGATGGGCATGATATCATCCAGAATCCTCTTGCCAGTTTAATGAGAAGAAATAACTTATGATGCTTGATCATCCACCATAGGTAATGAACTCAATAAAACTCATAAGCAGCTCAAAAACTTTTTTCTAGCTTTAATGGCAAACTCTTACCAAGGTATTGAAATCCAAAGGCATATACAACTCCTGTATTTCTTTCCTTATTAGTCAAATTGTTGAGGAAAAAATGCCTTGGAAGCCTTAAGGATTTTTTTTTCCGTTCCACCAATTTACAGGAGAAAATACAATTGTGATAAATTTTTTGCTTATAACGAGCATTTTATTCAGAGAAAACAAGGTAAAACAAACATCTCCTTTCTTTCCGGTACCTAAAAAAACCCAACAAAACAAAACAAAAACAAAGAAAACTGATCCATGGATATAACTGTAATGAACCATATTATCCCAGGATTCACAAAAAGAACAAAAGTCATAATGACTGTGAAACCAGTCAATATCATCAGAAAACTCAGGGAAAATGTAGATAGAGTCATCAGGAATTTTACAGAATTTGTATTGTACTTTTTTGTTTGTTTGATTAATTAGATTATCTAGTTAAATAGCATTTTTGCAGTTTAGCAACTACTAATGTTTAATCTTTATTTGATTTTTCCTTTGATTATTTACAAAATTATATTTTGCGCACTTGTAGTTATGTACCATGACAGTATAATTTCTGCTCTCCTATAAGAATGCCCCATTTCGATTATGTGATGCTGAAGTCCTATCACTGGTGTTCATATGGTTTTCTACAAAAACAAAAACCAAAACCATTGTAACAGCCACGCAGAGCTTTAATGATAACTTAGTACTGTTGAAACTGCTAATAGTGCTTTGTGTTAGACATGACAACCAAGACAGAAAACTTCAAATTACTAGTCAGGCTTTTAACATCTAGTTTGCTTGTGATCAAATAATACCTCTAAGCTAGCAAATTGCTCCAAATAATTCAAAATCTTCCCTAAAAGTATTTCAGATTAATGAAATGAAGAAGGCTTCTCAGATAACCATCTAGAGAAAAATCTTTTATTCACCCCCATAGACACACTAGGCCACCAGCTTAGAGGGCAGAGAAAGGGTCTCAAAACCCCATCTTTGTAGAACCTTACAGGTATGAAAAGTTCACACTGTGAGTCGCACCTGTTCCTTTCAAACTGATTTGAACTGCTCTGAGCAGATTTAACTACACAGTAGTATCTTCTCTGGTTTGTATCAGAAAAATTATCCTGGTTGACACTGACAGCAATTATCTGCTCACAGATAATTAATGCCAAGTGACATCTCTCCTGTTTGTAAGGCTATGATGGGAGAGAGTCATTCTTACTTTCAGAACCTAGTGGTGTCCCTGTCTACAGCAGGGGGCTGGAACTAGATGATCCTTAAGGTCCCTTCTAGCTCAAACCATTCCATGACTTCATGATCTCCAGAAAAACTTCTTCATGGTCACTGGAGAAAACTCCTGATTCCTGCTTAACTTCACACTTGAAAAGCTCTTAAGAATGTTAAAAAACTGTTTGAAGTCCTCTAATTTCAACACATTTGTGAAACAGGGTGCAGTCGTCTGCTCCAGATACATATAATTATTATGATTAATTATATACCAAGAAGACAAAATGGTAACTATGGGTTGACCTCAGTTAGCAGGTAAGTACACACATTGTCCTTTGCTTATTGCCCTTTCAGTGGGATGAAGGAGAAAATTAGAAAAGCAAAAGGAGAAAACTCATGGTTTGAGATAAAGACAGTTTGACAGGCAAAGCAGTGTTCAAACAAAGCAAAAGGAGAAATTTTTTCACTACTTACCATTGTTAGGAGGTCTTGAGTGGCTTCCTGAAAGTAGGGCTCCTTTGACATTAGTGGCTGTTTGGAAAGACAAAAATGCCATAAGCTCAAACATCTTTTCCCTAGATTTTTACTGCTGAGCATGACATGATTAGTAGGGATTATCTCCTTGGTCAGCTGGGCTCATCTGTCCCAGCCATTTGCCCTCACAAGTTCTTGCCCACCCTCTGTCGATTTACTTTGGGGAGCAGAGTGGGGAAAGAGAAAGTCTTGACTCTGCAAGCGCTGCCCATAAATTCTCAAAACATCTGGGTTACTATGAGGAAAATTAACTTTATCCTAGCTGAACCCAGTGTAATAACACAAAACTATTTTTTTCAACATAAAATATTATGAATTCACTAAAGCAGTACCATGTTATTTCCAAAGTTAACTTAACATTTTGGTATCAGTGGAAATATTTTGCCAAGGACCAATACAAATCAGGTATTTTGTTTCTTCCTCCAGGCACATATAAATAAATGTCTTATTCTACTTATTTGTGTTACACGGATGGGGTAAAATCAGAGTAGAAAAACAATTGAGGAAGATATTAAGAAGTTTTTATGTAACAATTTAAACTGAAATATTTTCCTTTATTAGAGTACTGGAACTATCAGAATGTGAAAATACTAACTGGGTTAATGAAAAATCTTTAGTCCTAAAAATGTTTTGTTTTGTCTGTAACATGATTTTGAATGCAATATGATGTCTACTATTTGTTTTTATTAGTCCCTAAAAGACCAGGTTATCTAGCTAGAATTTCTGTTATTAACATCATGTGAGTCTGTGAAAGTCTAGGTCACATTTAGGTCCTAACAGCCAGCATTTGTGCAGGTAATGGATCAGATTTGCCTTCTTCAAAAACAAGATTTTGGTACTGGAACACATTCCTCTTTAGCTACAGATGTTCCTCCTCTGCCTGACTCATTGCTGCATGTGTCCCCTGAGGTTTGGTAAAAGATGGGCAGGAACCCTGTGCTCTAGGGTCTGGATGCTCCATCCTAATCCTGGCGGCTGTGGTCAGTCTGCCTCCAATCTGTGCAAGGGAGAAAGACTGCAAAGACAAGTTTTCTTTGCTCTCTGTGGCAGTAGGGCCACACTGACTTTCAGGTTACTCCTGGAGAAGGACAGAGGTGGCTTCTGAGGCTGAGGAGTTCTGGTTCTGTTGATTGTGTGGAAAAGGAGTAGTCTTTGGGTGCTGGTGGCTCACAGCTGGGTGTTGAAGCCCTCAATTGCACAAGACTGTGCTAATTGCTGTGAAAAGCTGTCAAGGAGGTAAGTTGGGTGGATGTAACAGAACTTAAAATATCCTTGAAGGAAAAAAGAAGGATTTCTTAGACATAAAGCAAGCCCCTTGTCACTAGAAACTACACAACCAGCTCTTCCTGCTGCTTCCCAAGCCCTTGTGAAGGCTGCTCCCGCTAAGCAGCAGCAATCACTTACAGTCTCTTTTCCCATTTATCTTCTGCTATTCCCTTGCCAGCATATTCTTTGCAACATTTCTTCCAAAATTCATACTGTAACGCTTGCCCGCTATATCCTCTCCAGAAGCCTATTCAAGTTTAGGTCTATGAGGTTTCTGGAGAGTCAGTGGAGGCAGCAGTTAAAGCCATGTGATAATATTTAGGGGAGGTCAAAAAGAGCATAGAAAACAAAGCAGTCCTTATATCCTGAAAGAATATTATTCATCTCTTGTGCTGAGAATACCCATAGCTGACCATGGGTAAAGCAGTCCCACTGCAAAGACTTTATTTTCTGATACAGGCATAAGAAAGAAGCAAAATAAAGCTCAGGAGATTTAGGACCATCTGTTTGAGACTATTGATCTACTTCTGTTGCACCAAAATCTTACTAATGGACCCGTAGTTTCGATAATTAAAGCTCGTGGAATCAATCTCCCTACCACATGGAACATTTTCTTTTTCTGGAATTCGATATAATTTTTATACTTTCAAACCCCACAGCCTCTTTTTTTTTTTTCATTCTGGCAGACAAAATATAGGAAAATTTGAAGTAAAAAACACAAAAGTGAGGTTGTCCTTAAACTAATTCAGTATGAGTAGTTTATGACTATATATGATGTATAGGGCTTACAGAACTACCATCATTTATAACCTTGGATACTGATTCTCTGTCTGCTATCATTTTGTTAAACCAACTAATGTGTTTTTTAACTTTCTCCTGGGGTTGTAAAAATGTAAGCTCAGTTGACCTTTTATTTCACTATTGATCAGTTTAACAGTACCAGATGAATCTTCCTGTCCACAACACTGGGCAGCCTTATAGTTTTGTCAAAGACAAATGTTAAATGTAATTTGAAGGTCACTGGAAGTGACGAAGTAGTTGCTGGGAAACACTTTATATCACTTTACTTTTAAGCAGTCTGCTTCCAGATGAAACCGAGAGAGATGTAAGAAATTGATTGTAGAGATGATGAACAGAATATTTAATGTTAGCAGCAGCTCTGTTAACAGGCTGCATATGAAACTTGTGCTACAGAGTTCCTTCACCAAATTTAAGCAATTAGGTATATAGAGAGTAAACATCTGAAAACCACAGTCTTCACAATTTATTAGATTAGGCATCAAGCTGACAGATTTAGTCAACTTTACAGCACAATGTTGCATCTAAGACCTCTTCCATTATCTATGTAGAATGTGCATTATCCGTATATTTGGTGTTATTTTTTTTCTTTCATCTTTTCTAGTCTTTTCATACTAATTCTTCCTTAATCATTCAAGCTTATTTTCCCTGACTGAGACTTTTTGCTATTCCACCATGAATTTTTTTTCCCGACATTACATTGTATGTCATTGACACCTATTGTCATTCTCTCCTTTCATTCCAGGTGTTCTGTTGATGAAATACCCTCTCACAATGAAGGAATCATTATTAAGTACTTGACTTGTAGTTTTGAAAGCAATGAGTTTGATGGTCTGTGTTTTTATTTGCATTCTGATTCCTTGGTTTTCTTTTGAGAATACTGCCTTAGCGCAGTAGGAAAAACCTTATTTAAGTCAGCTACATATTCACTTTTAACCTGATACATGTTCCATCTTGGAGAAAATAAGATTGCTTTAGCACTATCTGAAATTCAATAAAGCTGAAATTCAATAAATTCATTAAATTTTATTCTTTTTCAACATGAATAGATTAATAAATCTTTCTGTCCTGATTCCTAAAGGTAGGTTGCTGAGACCGGAATACTGACTGTGAGAAATGTATACCAGAAAATATGAAGAACACTGACTGTGAGAAAAGAATATCAGAAGATATGAAGAACAGGGTATCCTTGAGATAAAAAAGTAACTTAGTTCTGTACTAAGCAGGATGTGCTTAACTGCAAAAATGTAGAAACAAAAGGAGATTTACGTAAATAAATGCACCAATTAAATGCTTTGCTTAAATATGCACTATATGAGAATATAGATTGTAGACCAATAGGAGAAGAAAGAATGTCTCATGATCACTGTTAACAAGATTATGATTGTCTATAAAAGCAATAACCAGAAACAATAAAATGGAAGCATTTCATATCATCATATTGGTGTGTTTTGCTTCTCCGTCTCCGGCCGCGGCAGTAGGTACCATGACCTGTAATTCTTTTGTATTCTTTCCCACTCACTACTTAATAGCTGATAGAGAATTTCATATTTTTCCCCTTTTTTAAGTCTTTTGTCTTCTATGACTTCTTGAAAAAAAAATCACTGAAGTTTTATAAATCTCTTTGGATAGATTTTTTCAAAAACATTTAAAGATAAGGTTATATTCAATTGATTTATCCAAGTATTCTTCACCCTACTTTTTTCAAATTCTCCCAGACGTACTTATCCTTGCGATAAAACTCATTTTGTGAAGTATCTGGTCAAAACTACCTTTTCTCTTCTATAATAAAAAAATCAAAGAAAGCATTGAGTTTAGTCTGTTGTGCATAATCCCCTTTTTGTTCTCCTTTCCTATTGAATAAGAGACTTTTGCTTCCTTTTGATTTCCTTTGTATTGTGCTTAAAAAACTTCCTGTATTTTATTTTATAGCTAGCCTTTTGATTATTTTCATGTTCATTCTTCTGTCAATTCATCACACATACCCTTTGGCAACAACTTTTTTGTCAGTTGGCAATTTTTCCCCGTTTTTTCCCTTTAACATGAATGCATGTCTGATTAGATTGGTAGTTTATTGAATTAACTGTCTTTCTTTTGAATTACACTAGTCTAATTTCTATCCATTTAATACTCTTACTTTCAGGATCTGTCAGGTCTCCTGTAGTACAACTTAATAGGTATAAATAATACTCATGTATATGAAATGCATTTATAGATTGTTCTTGTAACCCTTTCAAATTATGTTCTGTATTAGGGAAAGTTGCTGTCCTTACTCAGCTGATGTGGTGTGTCCTTTTCCCTGGAATAAGAAATATAGTTGTACAATTGCTTCCATGCAAATTATTTTCACCTGTTTTGTTTTAGAAACTAAAGACATCATAAGTGAGCTATTATTTTACATTTGATTTTGAGTTCTAGAAAGTATTGCATGAGAATTTGTACATTTGGAGGACATGGATATGCCCTGAATGCCATGGAGAACTACTTGGAGCTAGCTCCTGGCAGGAGCTGTGGCCTTTAGAGAGGGGCCCACACTGGAGTAGAGTTTGTGGGGAACCTGTGTCCTCATAGAGGACCCACACTGGAGCAGATTCTTCGTGGAGGACTGGACTCCGTGGGAAGAACCCATTCTGGAGAAGTGAAGAACTTGCAGAAGATCATGAAGGACTGTATGCTGAATTAATTTTCCCAAGCTGAATCTGTTTTGCCCATGATAATGATTGTCATAATGGGTGACCCATCAGCCTGTCCTTGCCGGAGTCCACAAAGTGGATTCATATAATCAGGCAGATGACACAGCATTTTGGTGGGCACCTGACAGCCAGAAAGGGTTGACCCATCTTAACAGAACAATACTGTAGGGATTTTTGGGAGCTGGCTTTTTTGCTTGGAACTTCATGCCTTGCCACTTATGTTACTTCATGGAATGTCATGTATAAACAGAAACAGAAGTTTTAACTGAAATTTGAGGTTTTCATGCTTCAACCAGTTACAGAGTTTCAGATTAACCTTGCAGTATTTGTAGGTCCCTGTCAAATCTTATATGCTGGATCTGAATGTCTAATAACATTTTATACTCCTCTTTATAATCCTCTCCTTGACTTGCACTAGTAGATGACTGCCATCACATCAGTCTCATATGAGGAAGATAAATGACTATTCAAAGTAATTAGTAAAGCAGTTTATAGTGAAGATGAAATAAAACCTGGCCAAAAGGCAGCATTAGTATCGACAATATATTCTTAAAGACTTTGACTTGGTTCCAGTCAGACTTCATGCTTCCTGAACTGATTGTCAGATAGGATTCACTCACTCAGAAGGGAAGCTTCAACCATCTCATTCTTCCTTTTCTGATGCTGGAATAACCACAAAAATCCTCTCATTATCAGGACATAAAGACTCTCTCATCTGGTGGCTCCAGTCATTATTTTTGATTTGGCCTCTAATGGGGTGCTAGGCGCTTTTTTGGG